>PCFQ01000004.1:417997-434058 GCA_003063905.1 Chlorella sp. A99 | reverse complement strand
GGGGGGGGGGACGGCGCGCGCACGCGGGCCAAGCGCGCAAGCGTTGGCCTGGCCCGCACCCACCCGCGACCCGCCCTCTCACCCCCAACCCCACCCACTTCAGGCCTCTGCCTCCTCGACCGCATCAAGAGGCGGACCTTGCTCTACTGGAGCGCCTTCTTCCAGGCGGCGGCGCAGGCGCGCGGGTGGGGGCGGGCGCGCGGCGGCGCGCGCGGGGCGGGCGGCGCACGCAGTCTGGTCTGGTCTGGTCTTTCAGCTTGGCACCGCGAGGCAGGCACGCAGTCGCGGCCCCCGCCGGGACCAATCCTTGAGCCAGGGCCCATCCCCGTCCGCCGGCCCCTCGCCCCATGCCCCATGCCCATCCCAATTGGATTGCAATCGTACATGCAGATCACCACCGCGGCGCTGTTTGCTGTCTACCCCCCAGCCGTCATGGAGGACCCCAATGCTGGCGTGTCCAAGTTGGGTGCGTCAATAATGCCGCCGCACGGACAGGGCCCCCGGCCCTGCGCTGTGCTGCCCTGCGCCCTGCCTGCATCCCGGCCGCTGGCGTTTGCCCACGCGCACACGCGTGGACCCCCTGCACGAGCCCCCCCACCTCCCCCCCCCCNGCTTCCACAACAAATTAACACTGTGCCCCCCCCCACCCCCCCCACCCACACACCGACCCACACCGTACCATAGTCAAGTCTGGCATCCTGGCGATGATTGTGCTGTGTGAGCGCCCTGGGGCACACAACCAGGCACACTGCGCTCTGCGTGTGGGAGAGCTCCGGCCCCCCTCCCTTCCTGATCCGCCCCACGCTCCCCCTCGCTCCCCCTCGCTCCCCACGCGCCGCTCTCCCCCGCTCCTCACCCGCCCACCCCAGATGAGCTGGCCTACATGGCCGGACAGAACACGACTGTGAATGCAATCATGGGAGAGGTGCGGGGTTGGGGTGGTCAGCCTGGCTGGTGGTTGTTTGGATGGTTGGTTCGGCGCGCGGCGGCGGCGAGCACTGCCGCCCCCCGCGCGGGGCCCCCGCCCGCCGACCAAGCGCAGCCGCTCGCAGCGCCGCGCACGCCACCGCGCCGCTCCCGTCGAGGGCCCCCCTCACTCCAATGCCCCACTACTCGCACCAATCTACCCACCTCCCACACCACGCCCCACACACGCGCAGGTCCCTCCTCTTGTGATCCGCTCCGTGGCCTGGGTCATAATCACCTTTGCCATGGCGCTTTGGGGCACGTAAGCTCCAGCCCAGCGTGCTGCGGTGCGCCGAGTGGTCGAAGCGCCTCGCCCCCACCGCGCAATTGCAGCGTGCCCTCGCCGCCCCTGCGCAGCATCACCACTTATGCGTTCACCTACGAGCTCTGCGCCATGAAGTGGGGGTGAGAAAAAAAAAAAAAAAAAAAAAAAAGGCTGCCCCAGCCCCCGGCCCAACACCAGCTCCTCCTCCTTATCCCCCCGCCCACGTACACCCACCCACCCATCCACCCATCACGACACGCACACACGTTGCCCACCCACACAACACTGTTGACCTGACCCTAAGGATCTACCTCTTCATGGCTTCCATCGCCACCCTGCTGGGCATCTGGGCCTGGCTGCTGGTCCCCGAGACGTCGCGCGTGCCCATCGAGCGGCTCCAGGCCACGTTCGAGGGTGCGGCGACGCCGCAGCGCGAGGGGGCTGCGCGCGCTGCGCCGTCCGGCAGCGCGCACGGCACGCGCGCGGCGCCCCCCGCCCGCCCACTCCCCAACCCTCCCCTCCCCGCACCCTCCTCATCGCAGCCCACTGGGTTTGGAAGCGGTTCTTCCCTAAGGGAGACGTCGAGCGCCCCGCTTTCCAGCTCGAGGGCAAGGCGGCCAAGGTGGGGGCGGCGGGCGGCGACGGCGGCGGGGTCGCCAGAGCGTCCCCTCGCTCAACGCTCCACCTCTGTCTGCACACCCGCCCACGCGCCGCAGGAGGGCAGCGACGACAGCGGCAGCCGCTGAGGCACCCACGCGCCGCGGCCGCCTACCTTCGCCACCACTACCAAGCGACAACTCAAGATTGCAAGCGCCGCGCTATCCGCGACCGCCCCACCTGTACCCGTGTACCCTCAAGAGCTCTCCGTCCAATCACCTTGAACATGCAGCTGGCCCTCCTACTCCTACTAACTCCTACAAACCACCTTTCGAGCATACCCTGACCTTCCTTTCTCAATGCAGCACGCCATCGTGGGTGCACCCTTATTCTTTCTATTCGTCCAGACGCCTGCCTGGACTCTTTTGCTACGTCCAGTGGGATTCATGGCGGCGCCATCGAACCCAGCGCCGCGCAGAGCGGCTCTGCGTGCCTCTGGCGTGGCGGCCCCACCTGCCGCCTCCTGGCTGCAGCGCCCACCGCGCACCCACCACCCGTTTTTCTGTAGCAGCTCCTCCATGGCTCAACATTGCAAAGCTGTAATGGGGAGACTGACCCGTGCACACTGCGGAGGGTTCCTCCAGGTGGAGGGGGGCGGGAGGCGGGATCAGGGCACGGGTGCCAGCGGCCCAGTTTGCATGGCAGCAATCACCTACTGCAAGTGTCCTCCTGTGGCTGTTGCTTGCGAAAAGGCGCAGAAATCTTCTGACTGGAGTTTGCTGTTCATCTGCTAGGCTCATCAGCTGACCTCATCGATTGTCTGCACTCTCAGCGAATACCGGAGGCCAGGCATGCCTGCGAATGCTCATGCGGGGCCTGCATTCGACTTTGTCTCCCGGCCGCTCGATGGGGCGGGCACCCATGGTGAGGAACTGGCAGCTGCTGAAGAATCAGCGGGTCGCTCAGATCGAGCCTCTGTGTTCGCCACCGCTCCGGCACCGCCGCCGCCTCGCCGCCCGCCCAATGGCACATGAACATGCCGCTCACCCTCCCTCCCTTGTGCAGCGGGCTTTGCCGTCGAGCAGTCCAACCCAGACAGCCGCCTCGACGTGCGCGCGCGAGCTTGCTGCTGCTGCAGCCGCCGCCTTGCTGCAGCCATGCTGTCGGCTTGCGCCGCGTTGCTGCCGCAGCTGCGCCAGGCCCTGCCCTTCCCATGCCTCACTGCTTTCTGCCGCCGCCCTTGCACTGCTAACCCGCAGGCGTTCCCAGACACTCTGCGCTTCCTCGAGGCGCTGGCGCAGCTGGATGAGCCGCCGGTGCTGGGGCAGGAGGAGCTGCCGGAGTGGGGAGCGGCGCGCAGCCTGTTCAGCTGGCAAGAGGTGCGCGCCCGTGGCTGCTGCGGAAGCTGCAGAGTGCATGTGCGCAGGCAGGCGCCGTGGCGCCAACAGCAGCAGCAGCAGCAGCAGCAGAGGCAACCGCATCGTCAGGCTGCGCGGCGCTGCACATGCCACTCAGTGGTGCGGGGCGACGGAAGCTGATGGGCTGCCGGCCGCGCTGCCCTGCCCGCGCTGATGCGGCGGCGGCCGTGCTGCCCTCGTGGCCCCGCCTCGGCGCAGGGCGATGTGACGGTGGCGCGTGCTCCGGGCCGGCTGGATGTGATGGGCGGCATCGCCGATTACAGCGGCGCTCTGGTGCTCCAGGCGAGCAGTTTATGTTGATGATTGCATTGTTGTTGTGTTTGCTGACATGGCATACTGTTCCTTGTTATTGTGCTTGGGCTGGCATGTGCGAGGCTCGGCTCTTTAGATGCACCGCGCCGGGCAGAGAGCGCAGCACGCTGGCGAGCACTCGCACCCCACGCCCCCCACCACTCACGCCCGCCGCCCCCCGCCCGCCGCAGCTGCCGCTGGCCGAGGCATGCCACGTGGCGGCGCAGCGGCGTCGCCCGCCGGCGGGCGGGGGCAGCCCTTCCCTTCGCATCGTGAGCCTGCATGCCGACGCTGCGCACCGCGGCCCCGAATTCGACATGCCGCTGGCAGACCTGCTCCTGCCCGCGGGCGGCGGCGAGAGCGGCGGCGAGGCGGCGCGGGGGGCGGCGACAGAGCCGATCCGCCCGATCAGCTATCAGCAGGCTCGGGAGTACTTCAGGCGGGACCCCGCTCTGAGGTGCGCGACGCCTAGCATGCCGTGCAGGGGAAGCAGGGTTGGGGCCCGCCTGCACGCTGCCCGCAGACGACACGCGCTTTGCCGTGTTGCCATCGCCACGCGTGCTGCGTGTCTGTCTCTGTGCGTGCTGCGCTGTCTCCACGTGTACGGTGTTGCCTCTCCAAATGCGCTGCCCGCCGGCAAGGTGCGCTGTGCTGTGTTGGCATCTCCATGTGTGCTGAGCTGTGATCTCTTGTGCCTGCGCACTGCAGCTGGTCCGCATATGTGGCGGGGACGCTGCTGGTGCTGATGCGAGAGTGAGTGCCGCCTGGCGCGCGCACCGCCTGCTGCCTGGTGCGAAGCTGCGGCAGAGGCTTTGCTGGGAAGCCGTGCCCCAACAAACTTGCTCTGGAGGCGGCGGGGGCTGAGGCTGCCGTGCCTGGCGCCACGCCGGGCGTGCGTTGTCGCAGGTGCGGCCTGCGCCTCGGGCAGGACAGCTTGTCGATCCTGGTGTCTTCCGACGTGCCAGAGGGCAAGGGTGTGAGCAGCTCGGCAGCGGTGGAGGTGAGGCACGGCGGCCCTGCGGCTTGCAGCGCCTGCAGAGCCCCGCGCCATGCTGATGCCCCATCGACTGCGCTGCTCCTTTCTGCTGCCGACAGCAACTCGTATGAGTGCCTCCGCTCTGCCGCCGGGCGCAGGTGGCCACCATGAGCGCGGTGACGGCCGCCTATGGCCTGGCGCTTGAGGGGCGGCAGCTGGCGCTGCTGTGCCAGCGGGTGGAGAATGAGGTTGTGGGTGAGCCGCCCGGGGGAGAGGCTGCGCTATGCGCTGTGTGCTGCGATGAGGGAGGCAGCCAGCGTGCAGGGGCGCAACGGCACGAGCGCAACAGGAGCGCGTATGCTGTTGCGCTGCTCTTACCCCCCTCTGCCTGGGCGTTCGCCCCGTGCCGCCGACTGGGCTCCTGCCTCACGCGCGCCCTGCGGCCGCGTGCCCCTCGCATCGAGCCACGCGCCTGGCCCTGGTGCCTGTCGCCTCGGGCCTGCGCCGCGCGCCTGGCCCTAACGCCCCTCGAACAGCCTGTGACCCGCGTGCCTGGCCCCGCCTCAGGCGCGCCCTGCGGCGTGATGGATCAGATGACGGCTGCGCTGGGCGAGGCGGGGCGCCTGCTGGCGCTGCGCTGCCAGCCGGCCGAGGTGGAGGGCTGCGCGGCCGTGCCACGCCACGTGAGGCTGTGGGGCATCGACTCGGGTGCGTCGGGGGCGGCGTTGGTGGTGGTGGGGGGGGGGGGCATGGGGCGGGGCGGCTGTGGAGCAGGTGCGGTGGGAGGGGAGCGAGCAGAATGTGCGAACCCGGGCTGTGCATCCACAGCTTGCACCCGGGCCATGCAAACAGGGCACCTGCCCCTCTGCCTCTTTGCGAGAGGCTGCGAGAGTGACCCCTCCTCCCCCTCCCCGCCCTCCCGCAGGCATCCGCCACAGCGTGGGCGGCTCCGACTACGGCGCCGTGCGCGTGGGCGCGTTCATGGGCCTATGCATCGCCAGCCAGCTGGCGCACGACTGGCGCTGGCAGCAGGAGCGGCAGGAGCAGCACCCGCAGCAGGAGCGGCAGGAGCAGGAGCAGCAGCTGGCCGGCGGGGCGGCAGACCAGGAGCCGCGCGCGGGCGGCGCGGGCGCGGCAGGCGGCGCGGCTGTGGCGGGCGGCGCGGCGGGCGGCGGCGACGGGCGGCTCGTGCCCGAGGCGGAAGTGCAGCCGCTGGGCGGAGGCTACCTGGTAAACGTGCCTCCCAGCCAGTTTGCTGCCCTCTATGAGTCTCAACTGCCAGCGTCCATCGGCGGCGCCGCTTTCCTGCAGCAGTATGGCTCCCACTGGGACAGCGCCACGCGAGTGCACCCCAGCATGAGCTACGCAGGTGCGCGGCTGCTTCAGAGCCGCGCCAGCGCGTGCTGCGCGCCGGCGGTGCGGCGGCAGCGTTGCATGCCCCCTCCATGGGATGACACGGCAGGCAGCCAGTCCTGCCGCAGACCGAGCGGGCAGGAGGCGCGGTTGCATTGGCGCTGGCGCATCGTCGCGCATCACTCACTTGCGCTCTTCCGCGCTCTCCCTGCTTTGCCGCGCTGTGGGCGCAGTCCGTGTGCCAGCCGGGCACCCCGTGTACGAGCACTTTCGGGTGCGGTGCTTCCGACAGGCCCTCGCCGCCGACGCCGCCCCCGCCGCGGCCGGCGTCTGCGAGGGCGGCGCCACGGCCGGCGGCGGCGCCGGCGGCGGCGGGCCGCCAGGCTCTCCGGTCTCTGAGCAGCTGAGCGTGCTGGGAGAGCTGATGTTCCAGAGCCACACCAGCTACAGCCGCTGCGGCCTGGGGTGCGAGGGCACCGACAGGCGAGCCAACGCGGGGGAGGGAAGGGGAGGGGCCGCTGGCTGGGCGCTCGGCAGCTGCCTGTGTCTATTGTGTGCCTGCTGGGTTGACCTGCCGCACACACGCCTGCCGCCCACCTGCCGAAGGATTGTGGAGCTGGTGCGGAGAGAGCAGGCGGCGGCGCTGGCCACGGGACAGGAGCCGCCGCTCTTCGGCGCCAAAATCACCGGCGGCGGCTGTGGAGGTGGGCACTGGGCGGCGACATGCGGGCGGGAGGGCCGGGAGCCAGGCACCGCCAGGCAGGCGGGGGCGCAACGGCACGCACGCCAGGCTGCCGCACACCAAGGGGAGCTGCACGGCGCGCGACAGCTGCCTGCCCGCTGCCTCGCCTGCGCCCGCAGGCACGGTGTGCGTGCTCGGCCGGGCGGATGACCATGGGGAGGCGGCGCTGGCCCGCGTGGCTGCGCAGTACGGGTACGCAGCCGGGCACGAGCCCTACGTGTTCAGGGGCAGCTCTGCGGGCGCCGTCGCGTTTGGGCACCTGCGCTTGCGGCGGGTGTTGTAACGTCGACAGTTGTGCGAGCGTACAGGGTTACACTGCCCAGGGATTTACAGGGGTGTGCAGGTGTGTGCTACAGCGCTAGTGCAAATGAATTCAAGGGTTGGGAGGGGCTGAGGTGTATCCGATTATGGAGAAAACTGAGGCTCTGATAAAGAAGAAAACTCTCTTTGCTCTCAGCCCACTGCTGCCGCAGGCCAGGCGTGCGCCGGGCGCTCAGGCCACGGAGCGCTTGGAGGGCTCGCGCCACTCCTTGGCGTTGGGGGGGCGGTGCACCAGGAAGCCTGCGCAAAAGCGGGAGGGCAGGCGGGCGAGAGGGGGTCAGAGGGGGGACAATGCGCACTGCCGAGCCAGCGCGCCAGGCGCGCCGCACAGCCAAACGTGACAGAACAACCGCCAGCGCCGGCGCCACTCGAGGCCCCCCGCACACTCACCGGCCACCTGCACCTGGCGCACGGCATCGAAGGCCACCAGGCGGATGTAAGCATCGGGGAAGGCCTTGGTGCAGCCGCCAATCTCCTTCAGCACCTGGGTGCCGTCGGTGCAGCCAAACATGGGCAGCTTCCACATGGTCCAATACTGCGGCGGGGGAGGCGGGGTGGGGGCGGCGGTGTCGGGGCGCTGCGCACGCAGGTGCGCGTCACCACGCGCCGGCGCATGTGCGCGCATCCTGCCACGCCCTTCCCCCTTCCCCAGCGCGGCGCTCGACCCATACGCACCCGGTTGTCCTGATAGCCGGAGGTGACGGCGCCAAAGCGGATGGTGTTTGCATTGCCGACATAGGCGTGTTCGGGGTCGGCAAACTCCAGGCAGGGGGTCCAGCCGTTGTTGACGATGTAGTCCACCTGCTTGACGATGGCCTCGTTGGAGAGGGCGGGCAGGTAGCTGAAGGTCTCAAAGTACCTGGGAAGGGGAGGGAGGGGATGGGAGGCGGGGATAGGTGGGCGGCGGCAAGGCGGATGGGGCGGGACCGCGCACGCACCCTTCCTTGGCCAGGGCTGCCCCCTGCGCTTCGCAGCCCCCCAGGCGTGGAACGAGCTGACCCCAGGCTCCCGTTGGGCCGCAGTCATGACACGTGTTACGGACAAGCCTACCACACCCCCCGACTGCCTCCCACGGGCCGTTTGCCCACGATCGCCGTTGTTGGCGGTCCCGGGCGATTAACAGGGGCCCAGGAGGGAGGCGGGGCGGGGCAATGCAGGCGCGATGGGCCCCATCGATGCAGCCCGGCCCCCTGGCTCACTTGTTGTTCACGGGCTGCCACACTTGGAAGGCGCGGACCTTGGCGCCGTTGGAGACGGTGGCCGCGCGGAAGGAGCGGGCTTTGGGGGTGAAGGAGGCGGGGCGCGCCATGGGGGCGACCAGGGAGGCGGAGATGGTGGCGGCCATGGTATGTGGCTTGATGGGGTGGGGGAGAGAGAGAGGAGAAAGGGTAGAGAACACGAGGAGAGCCGCATTTTGAGCGGCGGGCGCGCTCCCTACCATCCGACCCCGGCGCCCGCCACAAACCACACACTCTCACACATTCTGGCGGGAGCACACACTGCAGCGCCCATCGATCAGCGCGCCTGGTGCGCAGCTTCCACCTGGGGATCGCTGCATGCGCGCTGCGCTGCGCGCGCCGGCCGCCGCCGCCGCCCCACACGCACAGTTAACCACGCGGCGCGCCTCGGTTGACTGCACGGGCGTGCACGGGGCGCAGCCTCCGCTCGCACTGCAACCATGGCAGCCATCGCACCCTGCACGGGCGTGCTCGATGCTTGGAGCCTGTAGACTCTGGAGTGATGCAGCGCACCCTTGTCGCGTCGCTGCGTGGTCGCTGGGTGTTGTCGTGGCGGTTGGGTGGCAGTTGCTCCCTCGCCCTCATCGCTCTGCCATGGCTGCCAGTCCCACAGCACTGGTCTCACGCGCGCAGCAGTTGGCAGCATCACCCACTGCTGACGGCCTGCGAAACCAGCTGTGCTGTCCCTGAGCGCAGCCGCCTGCATCCGCTGGCGAATGCAGTATGCGTGGAGCACTGGGCGCGGCTGCTCCCTGCCCGGCCTGGCCTGCGCACAGGCCAGGCACACGCAGGCCCATGCCATGTCTGGCCCTCTGCTCTCGCATGCAATCGCAGCTTACTGTGCCCTGCGCGCAGGCCAGCACAGGCACGGCACGGCGCAGAGCAGGACGGCAGCGCGGTGCGAGCCGCCTCCCTGCCTCCTCACAGCTCCTTCGGCCCCTCCTCCCCCTCCTCGCCCGACTCCTCGGTCCCATACTCTTCGCTGTCGTAGTCGCCCTCCTGCAAGAATGTACACGCGCAGCGGGCGCCCGGCGCGCGAGAGCATCGTTCGCCAATGGGGACGCGCTCGGCGTCTGCGCACCGGCCCACAGCCACGGCCGCAGGGCCGCAAGCCGCCGCGCGGCGCCGTCGTGGCGCGCCACACAAACGCGGCACCGAGCGCCGCCTCGCCCGCCCGCCGCGCACCGCGCCCGCGCCGCGCCGCGCCCGCCCGCCACCGCCGACCGCTCCCGCCGCCCAGCGGCACCCCGTGCCGGCATGCTGCGACGCTGTGTTCGCATCACGCTGTGCAGCAGGCACACAGCACTTGGTGTGAGGTAGTGCGTGGGGTAGGGTGCCACTCCAGTGGGGTGCCCTGGCCATGCAGGCAGCGAATAGCGCGGTGCGTGCAGAACGAAGGAGATGAGGATCGCGGGAGTTGCGCCGTTGGGTGGTGCTCGGTAACAGCAGCCTCCCTCCCGAGGCGCCTGAACATCGGCGGTATCCGCCCGGGCGGCCTCCCGCCCGCCGGACGGGAGGCCGTGCGCACGGCGGGCGCAGACATCTCAGCCCTTCTGTTTCCTTTCTGCATTCTGCCGTAGCTCCCGCAGCCGATGCCCACACATAGCTTGTGCAGCGGCGGCGCATGGTTTGTGGCTGCAGAGAGATTGGCGTGCCATGGCCCCGTGCCACTGCCGGACGAAGCGTGCAGTGGCGCGATCACACACACGGCGCCGGCGCCAAGCGGCCTGCTGCACCAAACTTCCCGCCTGCTGCACCGATCATCTCAAGCCCCCGTCATCTTGCCGCAGCTGCCAGGGCCGCGCGGTTTTCCACTGCTCTTCCCGTCCTAGACCCGCTCACCGGGGTCGGCGGTAGAGTTGGGACAATGTGCCATAAAAGCTCCCTGCAACCGCTCACGCCATTATTTCATTCTCCTCTCACACCTCGCACACAAAACGTACCATGGCCGCCACCATCTCCGCCTCCCTGGTCGCCCCCATGGCGCGCCCCGCCTCCTTCACCCCCAAAGCCCGCTCCTTCCGCGCGGCCACCGTCTCCAACGGCGCCAAGGTCCGCGCCTTCCAAGTGTGGCAGCCCGTGAACAACAAGTGAGCCAGGGGGCCGGGCTGCATCGATGGGGCCCATCGCGCCTGCATTGCCCCGCCCCGCCCCCCTCCTGGGCCCCTGTTAATCGCCCGGGACCGCCAACAACGGCGATCGTGGGCAAACGGCCCGTGGGAGGCAGTCGGGGGGTGTGGTAGGCTTGTCCGTAACACGTGTCATGACTGCGGCCCAACGGGAGCCTGGGGTCAGCTCGTTCCACGCCTGGGGGGCTGCGAAGCGCAGGGGGCAGCCCTGGCCAAGGAAGGGTGCGTGCGCGGTCCCGCCCCATCCGCCTTGCCGCCGCCCACCTATCCCCGCCTCCCATCCCCTCCCTCCCCTTCCCAGGTACTTTGAGACCTTCAGCTACCTGCCCGCCCTCTCCAACGAGGCCATCGTCAAGCAGGTGGACTACATCGTCAACAACGGCTGGACCCCCTGCCTGGAGTTTGCCGACCCCGAACACGCCTATGTCGGCAATGCAAACACCATCCGCTTTGGCGCCGTCACCTCCGGCTATCAGGACAACCGGGTGCGTATGGGTCGAGCGCCGCGCTGGGGAAGGGGGAAGGGCGTGGCAGGATGCGCGCACATGCGCCGGCGCGTGGTGACGCGCACCTGCGTGCGCAGCGCCCCGACACCGCCGCCCCCACCCCGCCTCCCCCGCCGCAGTATTGGACCATGTGGAAGCTGCCCATGTTTGGCTGCACCGACGGCACCCAGGTGCTGAAGGAGATTGGCGGCTGCACCAAGGCCTTCCCCGATGCTTACATCCGCCTGGTGGCCTTCGATGCCGTGCGCCAGGTGCAGGTGGCCGGTGAGTGCGCGGGGGGCCTCGGATAGCGCCGGCGCCGGCGGCTGTTCTGTCACGCATGGCTGCGCGGCGTGCCTGGCGCGCTGGCTCGGCAGTGCGCATTGTCCCCCCTCTGACCCCCACTCTCGCCCGCCTGCCCTCCCGCTGCTGCGCAGGGTTCCTGGTGCACCGCCCCCCCAACGCCAAGGAGTGGCGCGAGCCCTCCAAGCGCTCCGTGGCCTGAGCACCCGGCGCACGGCCCTAGTGCTGCTCTAGCAGAGGCGAGGGGAAGCGCCGGCGCGGGCTGCGGCAGTGCGCTCTCCCCGCCCGCCGCGCTCCCCCGCCAGCCCGTAGGGAGAAGAGAATTTCATCATCTCTGGATTTCATTCAGTTAGCTTGACACAAAGTCTCCGGTGTAACACACTGCCTCGGCCACACCGCACGCAGAAGGCAGCAGAAGGGTGGTGGGCAGGAGGAGAAGGGGCCGGTGCAGGGGACAAGGGTTGTGCAGGCAGCAGGGCGGCCGCCGCTTCGACAGACAACTCCAGCAGCAACAATGTCACAGGTAGGGGTCCTGGCCAAAGGAGCTGAGGTTCCACTTGTCCAGCCAGCGAACCACCACGTCCAACGCCGGCCGGCCACCGCTCACGCCCTCTGCCTGCCACCTCTTCCACACCGCGCCGTGGTGGTAGCCCCTGCGCGCACAGACGGCGAGGCGCTGGGCAGGAGCAACGCTGGGCAGGGGCAGTGGCGCCTCCTGCGCTCGCTGCTGCGCACGCCCCGCTGCCGGCCCCACCGCTGCGGTTCTGCGTGCCCCGCTGCCGTGCCATGTGCCGCGGCCCCCCTGCCGGCGCCGCCTCTCCCGCCCCTTGCGCCCTCACCGCAGGTCGGTGACCCAGAGGGGCAGCCAGACATAGGGCGAGGCTCCCAAATCTTTGGGGTTCCACCTGTCTGCCATCAGGATAAAGTGACCCCACTGCTCCTGCCCCGGCGCTGGCAGCACCCACGTGCCTGCAGGCGCAGCACACGAGGCGCACAGGCAAGCGGGGGAGGGGCAGTGGGAGCAGTTGGCGCACACAGGACCCCTACGGTGCACCTCTCGGTGCCAAGCTGTAAGACCAGACCAGACCAGACCAGACGGGGCCTCTGCCGCGCGCCGCAAATGCGGGCCGCCGCAGCCGCGAGCGTCCGCCGGTCGACCCGCCGGCTGGGAGGTGGTGGGCTTTCACGGGCGCGCAAAGCAGGCCCCAGCTCCCGGCGTGCGTGCCCGCTGCTGCTGGCACCGCCCCTGGCTGGCGCCGAGCGCGCGGCGGGAGCGCGCGTGGAGCCAGCGCCTGCGCACGTCGCTGGCGCCACGCGCGCTGCCGCCAGCCGCGCCTTGCGAGTCGAACGTCGTCTTGCACAGCGTGGCGTTGCTGAGCGTGTGCTCCCAGCAGGGGTTGCCCACCGAGCGCCAGGGGCCCTCCATCCGATCAGCCACAAAGACCTGGGGAGGCAGGGGGGGGGAAGGGGGGCAGCAGCGGTTGCACGGAAGCAGGACGCACCCTCACACAGAGGGGATGGATCATTTGTCGGCCTGGGTGCCCTCTCGTTCGGTGCCCAGGCTCCCACGCCAGTGCGGGGGCCAGGGGCCAGTTGCGCCCTCCAACCTCCCGCCCTCCCTGGGGCTCCCGCCTGGCCCGACTCACCTCCGCTTTGTTGGGCTCCCAGCCAGTGCAGTCAGAGGTGAACATTAGGTACTGTCCCTGCAGGAGAGGGGCAGCCAACAGGGGCGAGGCAGCAGGCCCAGCGCGCCAGCCTCAGCAGGGGAACTGCACAGTGCCACTGGTGCCCTGCACGTGCTGCCTCCCCGCCGCAGTGGCCACTGCCGGCAGGATGACGTGCTGGCAGGCATGCAGCGCTGAGCACCCCATCCTGACGCGAATGCCGCGACCATTTGTGTTGCAGTATACTGCTTTGAAACATAGTTGTTGAAAGCATGCTTGTTGTTTGTAAGCAGCCCTGCCTGGTGCTTGAAGACGGCGGGCGCCTCCCTGCTCTTGCCCACCATCGCACGGTGGTACCACGGCTCAACATCCATGTAGTCTGGGGTCAGCCGCGAGATGTGCAGCACCTGCGGAGGGGACAGAGCGCGGCGGAGGGGCAGCGCAGGGAAAGCGAGCATAGGAGGGCGCGGCGCGCGGCGAGCGAGCGCGCGAGGGCCAGTGCGCGAGCGCCGGCGCCCGTGGCAGGATGGCGCGACGTCGATGCGAGGCGGGAGGCAGCGGGCGAGCGGCGCCACGAGGGGGAGGGCGCCTGCCTCGCCTTGTTTTCCTCCGAGGCATACACGAGCCACCCGGTGCGGCCGGGGTCGTCATCCTGCAGTCCAGGGAAGGAAGAAAGCAGGCAGAGGGCATGGGCGTCCACATCGCTCGCGCGGCGTCGATCCTCCACTCCCTCGGAGCGTCGCTCGTGCACGCGCGCCCAGCGCGGCGGCCAGCGCAGCTCCAGCGCCGCAGAAGTGCGCTGGCGCGTGCGGCCCGGGCATGGCAGCTGGCGTGGGGAGGGAGGCAGGGCTCGCGCCTGGAAGAGCGTCAGGTCGCGCGCCATCTGACCATGGGGCCGCGTCGAGCGCAGGTATGTGAAGGGGCCAGTGGGCGCGTCGGCCACCGCTATGCCCGCCCTTGCTTCGTCATAGTGCCTGCGCGCCAGCGGTAGGAGGCAGGGCGGTGGGCCAGGCCAGCAGCACGTGCGGCCCAGCCCCGGGCAGGAGGCAGGCCACCAGCCCCATGCTCCCTCGCCGGCTGCGCCGCCTGCACCAATGCGGCCAGATCGGCAGGTGCAGCGGATTTTTCTCAACGCGCTGCGCAGCTTCCCCCTTGCGATTTCAACCTTTGCGCACCTGTCGTCAATGTGCATCCACATCACAAACTGGCGCGTGGTCGGGTTGAAGATCACTTTCGGTCGCTCCAACACGCGGAGGGGCGCAATGTCGGGGTGCTCTCCGGCGCTCAGCACGAGGCCTGCAAGGGCGGTGGGGGTGCAGGCAGGGGCCCAAAGGGAGCAGCACTGAGGGCGCGGACGGTGCATCCCAGAGCAAACTGCAACCACTGGCAGGGAGGCGGCGCATTTGTGTGGCGCGCTCCGTGCGTGTTCCCCCGCTCACCCTCGTTCTTCCAGTGCTGCAGGTCCTGGGACGAGTAGCAGCCGACGCCACGCACGTCCACCCGCGGCGGATTCCACTTGCCCAGCAACTGCCGGCGCCGCAGCGGCCGTGTCTGCGCACCCGGCAGCCTCTGCCACCAGCGCCGCGAACTGCTCAAAGTGCTCAAAGCCCCAACGCCGTCGGCTGCGTCGGCGTCGGCTGCCAGCCGGCGGCCGCTGGGCGCTTCGTCGTCATGCAAATCTGGCACGTAGGTGCGGCCGTCCTTGTTCTCCCCGTACCAATAGAAGGTGCCATTGTAATGCAGGATGCCGCCGCCATGTGCCTGCAGGGTGGACGGGGGAGGTGGGCGATGGGCGAGCGCGGATGATTCGCAGGCGTGCGTTGGCAGCATTGCTGGCTTCGTTAGAGGCCGCGGCGGCCCTCTGCACCTGGATGAGCTTGCCATCGGTGTCCAACCAGGGCTGACCGGGGCGGAAATTGGGGTTGAACGGAAAGGTGGTCGGGGGTGGCGGGTCGTGCAGGCCGAGCGACGCATATCGACTGACAGACACGACCGCCGATGGCACGATCCAACCGCTCCACAGCAAGAGCAACGCGAGGGCCGGCAGGCCGTGCGCCGCGAAGAGTCGGAGCCTGAGTGCGCGCCTGTGCCTCGTCTTTGAGTCTGGCGAGGACAGCCTGGCCTCCTCATCGGAGTAAACCAATCGCTGGCGCATCACACGTTTCGCAGGGGCATGTGCTTTGTGCACAACTCAAAATTCGCGCTATGCGAGGAGATCGAGCCAATCTACACGCCTTCAAACACACGAGAAATCCGATGCCAAAGAGGCGCATCCAATTGCACAGCAACAATGGGGCATGGCGGCTGGCGGAGACCACCTCCGCATGTGTTGCGCCCCCACTGGCCGCCAGGTGGGACCCGGTGGGGGCGGCGGCCAGTGGGGGCGCAACACGTGCCCCTGCCGCCTGCCGCGCAGCCGCGTGGCATTCGCCAGCCACTCACAGTCCGCGGCGCTACATCCACTGTTAAAACTTCAACTGCCAGCATGTCCACCCCAAGCTGCGCCATGCTGCTCCGATCAGGTCCGCGCTCAGCCGCGCAGCCAGCCGAACCAGCCCTTGCGGCTGCGCCGGCGCTCCTCCTCCTCACGCCTGCGCCCATGCCCAGCACAATTCCGTCAGCTGCAGCAGGCGCGCCACACGCGTGCGCGCACGCGCTTCCCAGGCGCGCCGCGCTCTGCAGGGAGGCAGGCGCGCCCGCCCTCACAACAGACGCGCCGCCTGCGGCTGCTGCCGCTCAACACTGCAACACGGCTCCACAAGCACCTCTGCCCACCCCGACCGACCCGCCAGCCCCACCTGCGGCGCGTCTCCTCAGTCTCCAGCGCCTGCGCCGCCTCGTTCACCTTCTTGCCCACCTCCCGCGCCGCGCGCTTGGTGGTGTCCTTGGTGGCGGCGGCGGTGCTGCGCAAGGGAGGGCCCGAGTGGTGTGGTCGCAGCAGCCGGTTTGGAGCCTGCCATGCTTCACTGCCTGCAGTGCGCCGCCGCCTGCTGTGCCCTGCCTTGCCCAGCCCCCCCAGCAAGCGCTATGCGCAACCAGCTCCCGCCACCAAGAAAGCTTGCCTCTTGGCGATGCCGCCCACGGTCTCGCTCTTCTCCACCGCAGTCTCCACCACCTCGCCAACTGCGGGTCGCATCGGAGGCGGCACTGTCACGGTGGGGCGGCGGCAGTGGGGCGAGGGGCATGAAGGGCTCAGCGCCGCATGCGCTCGAGACGGCCTGCCTGCTGCCCCGCATGCCCGCCACCCGCATGCCCCCCCCCCCCCCCCCCCCCCCCCCCCCCCCCCCCCCCCCCCCCCCCCCCCCCCCCCCCC
>PCFQ01000004.1:355709-417976 GCA_003063905.1 Chlorella sp. A99 | reverse complement strand
CCCCCCCCCCCCCCCCCCCCCCCCCCCCCCCCCCGTTGCTAGCCACCCCCGTGTTGCACCTCGCCTCACCCTTGTTCTTCACGCGCCGCACCGTCTCCTTGCGATACACCTGCGGGTATGTGGTGCGAGGGGCGCCACGTGCTGGGCTGCTGCTGCTGCAGATGGTTGACTGGGGGCCATGGGGGGGCGGGGCGAGCTGCACTCTTGCAGGCGCTCTTGCACGCGCGGCGCCAGGCGGGACACGGTGTAGCAGCTGGCGCGACGGAGCGGCGCAGGCATGCAGTGCGTGTCGCGAGGCGCGCACCTCATCCCTCAGCATGGGCAGGCCGTTGACGACCTGCGACCAGAACGGGCACCATTCGAGAGCCATTGCATCAGCACGGAACCAGTTCCGTCTTTGCGGGCGGTACCGCCCGCAAACACAGGCGGTCTGCATCAGCACGGAGCCGCCCGCAAACAAGGCAGTCTGCTGGGGCGTGCTGGCCCAGGCGCGCGTGCCGACCAGGTCGAACCGCGTTGGCTGTTCCTCCACCGGCGCCAGGGCCGGGCAGGGGTCGAGTGCGCCGGTGCAGGAACAGGCCATGCGGCTCTCGAGATCGGCAGCCGCGCCTTCGCAAGCACGCCCATCACACCGCCCCGACATTGAGCACCAAATCAACACCGACCAAAGATGCAGGGCAGCGAGTGGGAGCAGCGCCCTGCCCTGGCACTCCACGGCTGTTGGTGCCCCGCCTGCTCACCAGCCACACGGCCGCCACCAAGCCGCCCACCGTGGCCAGGCTGCGCAGCAGCTGCGAGGCAGCCGCCTGCAGAAGGGGCGACGCAGGGGGGTCGGGAGGGCAGCTCGGACGGCCGGCCAATGGCAGGCATGTGCATGTGTGCTGCTTGGCCCAGCGTATCAACCCACCTTGATTGGGCCGCCTGCCTCGCCTGCCCTCTCCCTGCGACAGCAGGGGCAGGGGAGCATGCCTCGTCAGAGCTGTTCCACTGGGATCGTTTGCGAGCAGCAGCATCAGGCCTTGCGCCGGGCATCCACAGGGGAACACCACATTTCTTGTTGCATTTGACTTGTCAGCGTGCCGGCCCCTGAGCCAGGTCCACCCTGGGGGCCTGCGCTTGCTGTTGTTGCAGATGCGCGCCAGCCTGGCATGAAGTGCAGCTGTCGTCGTCACCAGTGCAGCTGCTAATCCATACCACGCAGTGCACAACCACCACAACAGCGAGCATGAGACCCCAGGCCGCGGCTGGCTGCAGGGGGCCACCAGCTCCACCATTCCCTCCTGCTACACCCCACTCGGCGGTCCCACAGCACACAGCCCCCGGCCCGCAATGGGCTCCCGCCCGTGCGTGACCTCGCTCCTGTCCTCAGTGACCCGGCTATCCACCGCCCCGGCCCTGCCACCCTCCCACCCCCGGCCTGCAGGCTTAGGTCTAAGCCTAGGCATACCCCCGACCCGCCTGCGGAAGGCGTGGTACCGATGCTCGGTGTGGTCCTTGATCTCGTTGTAGGCGGTCTCGAACAGCAGGCGGCGCAGGGCCTGGAGGGGCGGACGTGGGTGGTCAGGGGGAGAGTGTCGGGCGGGCAGGGGCAGGCGGGAGGCGGGTGCGCCAAGGGGGGCGTGCACGTGCATGAGCTCAACGCGGCGGCAGGACTCGCAGAGGCGGCGGCGCACACAAGTGCCATGCGTGAGGCAAGACTGCCCAGGGGCGCCCGGGTGGGGCCCGCCTACAGCCCGCCTCACCGACAGGTCGGAGTGGGTGCTGAGCAGCGCCTCGCAGCTGCCCCACGGGTATCTGCGCACGGGCCAGAACCTGAAGCGGGGCACGCGGCATGTAGCATCAGTGGGATGTAGCATCAGCACCGGCACGCGGGGTGCTTGCATCACCAGCGCCGCTGCCGTGCGGGCGAGGCAGCCCACGCGCAGCCTTCTGCTGCGCCCGTTTCCCCCTCCCCCACATCCACCCTCCCCTCCCTCGCACCGCCCCGTGGCCAGGTCCATGCTGTTGCTGGCGACGACGGCAAACGGCGGCCCATGGCGCGCGCCTGCCTCCTCCAGCGCCTCGCGGCTGAAGTGCCAGCCGGCGCCCGCGGCGCCGGCGCGGGGCAGCGCGGCGCGCACGCGGTGACGGAAGTCCTGTGCAGAGGCGGGCGAGGGGATCTCAGTAGGTCAGCCAGAGGAGAGGGGCTGGTGGGCGAGGTAGCACCGCAGTACCAGTTGTCGCCCGGCGCCACCGGTGCCGTACAGCCGCACCATCTGCGTGGCCGCAGCCTCCGGCTCCCGCCCTGTCTTCTCTTGCAGGCACGCCGACGGGGCGGGAGCCGGAGGCTGCGGCCACGCAGATGGTGCGGCTGTACGGCACCGGTGGCGCCGGGCGACAACTGGTACAGTACCACGTGTGTGCTGCCCGAGCTGGTGTCGCTCCACTCCTGGCAGCACGGGGCGCCAACGGTGCTTGCAGCGGCGCCCCCTGCCGGCCACGTGCCCCCCGACCCCACCCGCAGCTCCTCCGCCGTCATAGTGTCGGCCTTGGCCAGGATGGGCACCACCGGCACGAGCGCCGACAGCTCCCTGATGAACTGGAGGTCCATCTGCAGTGGGCTCCAGGGGAGGAAGGAGAGGGGAGGCGACGAGGGGCGGGAGACGAGTCAGCGCGGGGAACGAGGGCTGGAGTCGACAGGGGGTCTCCAGGGGCAGGGAGCCAGGAGCCTCCCGAGGGGCGCAGACTGCTCTCAACACATGCAGTGCACGAGGGGCTGGCCGGAGCGATGCGATACCCCCTCCGATGTGCCGCCCCGCCCTCGGTGCTGCGCAAATCAGGCGGGCGCGGGGACGCGTCCGCCGGGTCCTCTTGGTGCAGTGCGCGGCAGGCGGGCGCGGGCGCGCGCCTGGCGCAGGCGGTGTGGCGGGATGAGGTAGAGGCAGACGTCGACCCTGGTGTCCTCGCTGGCGCGCATCGCGCCCGCACGGTTGGGCGCCAGCTCCTGAGCAGCGGGGGGGCGCGTGGGGCGACGGCGTGGGACGGGCAGTGGCGCGATGTGGCGTGCGATGGTGGGGGCAGGGCACTGACAGCTGGGGCGCGCGTGGGAGGGGAGGAGGGAGGGGCATGAGCTCATCATGGCCTGCCAGGTGCGATGCATGTGCGACCGCGGCTGCGCACCTGCCGCAGGTATGCAGAGGAGCAGTCCTCGATGTAGTCCTGCAAGAGGGGCAGAGGGGAGAGATCGACCGCTCCAGGCCAGACGGGTGGGAGGGCGGCCACAAGGGCGGCCCGATGGCCGAGGCGCGGCTGGATCGCGCCGCAGGCCTGCGGCACGTCGCACGCGTGGCGGGCCTCGCCGGCGCGGGGGCGGCGGGCGGCGGCGCCCTGTCCGGCCGGCCGGCGACCCCCCATGCCCTGCAAACCAGCAATCAATGGCGCTTGCCAGGATCGCGCGGCGGTCGGCGGCCAGGTCGTCGCTGTCTCCATACCCCGGCGTGTCTTGGACCAGGTAGTGATAGCTGGGCGGGATGGGGGGATGGGCGGGGGCGGGAGGCGGGGGCGCGCCACGCGGGCGTGGGCCAAGGGCGCAGCAGGGGCTGTGGGCTGCTGGCGACGGAGCGCCGAGCAGCCCAGGCGCGGGTGTGCCCCCAAGCCGCCTTGCGCACCGCCTGCCTCGAGCCCGCCCGCCCTCCCTGCCCCGCCGCCGCTCCCCCGTTGCCCACCAGATCTTGTGCGCCTCGTCCGGCAGCTTGATGTGCGTCAGCAGCTGGCGTGGCTCCTCGCGGAACACCTGCAGGCGAAGAACACCGTGCTCGATGCAGGCGTGTGACGGCGGGGCGGAAGCTGCGGGAGCATGTGCGTGCTATCGCAGGGAACCATGGCCAGGCCCGCAGCTCGCAGCTCAAGCGGCAGCCGCGAATGCCCGCGGCCTCCCACGTGGCGCCGCGCATGCCGGCGCTGGGCAGAGGGCGCGCAGTGTGGGCGGCGCGGCGCGGCCATGCACCAGCCCACCTTCTTGGCACCGGCGATGGAAGCATCCTTGACGGGCGGGTCTGGCATGTAGGCTGCAAACAGGTTGCGGCAGAGGGTGGTGCGGCCCAGGCCATCCTCCCCCACCAGCAGGATCTGCGGCCATGGAGGGCCATGACCAATGTCAGTGGCCATCGGGAATAGTTTTTTTAATAGGAGGGTGGGGATGGCGCGGCGGGGATGGCGAAGACGGCGGCAGGGTTGGCCAGGATGGCGCGCGGCATGCAAACTGCCTGCAGGGCCACCCGTGAACGTCTGAGGGCTGCCTGGCCGGCACTGCCATGCCACTACATGCATGCTGTCTGCAGCTGCGCAGGCTTCTCCGCCCTGCCACTTGCCACCTCGCCACGGCGCGGCCTTCCGCCCAGCCGTGGCCGGGCGGGAAGAGGGCGCAGGAGAAGCCTGAGCAGCCTCACCCAGCGTGCACGCGGAAGCACTGGCGGCGCCTTCCCAGCACACATTTTTTGAAAGGCCGACACACAACACAACACCCCTCTCTTCCCTTCCTCCCTGCCCTGCTCCCCTCCGCCTGTGCTTTCCACCTTCACGTAGTAGTCCTGCCAGTGCGGCCGGATCTTGGGCAGACCAGCGTATGCCGAGCGCAGGTCTGACTCGCGCGCAGCCTGCGGCAGCACAGAGAGGACAGGGGCAGCTGGGTTGACGGGACGGGGCGTGTGTGGGTGGGTGGGGGGGGTGGGGTGGGGTGGGGGGGCGCGCGGAGCAAACCCAGAGCAGCATCGCCCGGGTGTGCATCACGTCCCAGGCTGGCCTGGAGGCCTCTCTGTTTGCTCACCCGCACCACCTCCTCCTCTGCAACGGACACCCCCCCAGAGACAACCCCGCCGACCACTGGCAGCTGGCTCAGGCGGGAGGCGACGGGCGAGGGCGGCGACGGCAGGCCGCCGGGGAGCAGCGGCGCTGGCACGCGCAGCGCGGGCACGGCGCCCGGCGTGCGCAGCCCATAGCCGCCCATCCTGCGAGAGGAGGAGACGGTTGCGCATTCGCAGCTGGGCGATGACGGGCGCCTGGTGCAAGGCGAGGCATGAGGGCACCGAGGCCGGGCAGGAACGCCAAGCCCCGCACAGGCGCGCAGGCCACGCATGCACAGTGAGCCTGCCGCCAGCTGGCGCTCACAGGCCGTTCTCCGAGGGAAGCGTGGCGGCAGTGGACATGCTCACGCGGCCCTGCTGCGCGGGCGTCCACACCTGCGGCTGTGCAGCGCATGCATGTGCACCAGCAGCTTGTGGCGCTGCCAACGCGCTGCATTTCGGCAAGTTGCAAGCAGCGCAAAGCCCCTGCCCCGGCAGAAGGTGAAAGGACCACTGCAGCGCTGAGGGCCCTCACCCGCATCTCTGGCGCGTGGCCGCCGTGCACCAGCCCCTCCTGTGCCAGGTCGCTGCGGGGGCTGCGGTCACCCATGCCCTGCGCGCATGCCCAAGGACATCACAATTTGTAGGTTGGAACAGCAGCCGCGCCACGCGCGTGCGCACGCCGCCCCCCCCCCGCCCCCCGGTCTGGGAGCGGCAACCACGGCAACCACGTGGAGTGCTGCACCTGCTTGTCGGCTGCGCCATACACAAACTGAACGTCTTCGTCCGCCGGCGCTGATGCCGCAAAGTGCTCATGACGAGCTGCATGCACCTCGTCAGCGCCGCGCGGCGGCGGCGGGAGGCCTGTGTCTGCCACTGCGGAGGCCATTGTGGCCGTGCACGCTGGGCGCTGGTGAGCCGGTCCCACTTGTCGAGGACTCTGGAGGCACAGATGGACGGAACGAGACGTGCGTGCGAGTTGTTGGCGTGGCCCGCCTGCCAGCTTCCCGCGGGCGTCGGGACCGCAGCGGCGCTCAGCACACCGCTCCACGCCCACCTGGCTCCCTCGTCCAAGGCGGGCGGCTGGTGCAGTGCCGCGGCGTCAACCTCGGGTGGGACAGCGGGTTCGCAGAATATCAGCGGCAGCGTGCGTCAATGAGCTGGTGCCTCTGAGCAGCCCGTGATCAGCAAGTGCACGAGTGCTGCAAACGAGGGATGCAGGCGGCGCTGCGAGGGCGACTTTCCTCCTCCTCGCCGACGGGTTCTTAGCCCCAACCTCGATTCGTTTGTGGCAACAGGGCGCACCTGGAGGCCGTAGGTAGCTAGGTAGCTGATTCGGGGGGCTGGGGCCCTTTGGACTCCCTGTCTTCAAACCGCTCGTCCTCTGCGCTCATCATGCTGCTGCGAGCGTCTCAGGCGCGTAGAGCGGCCGCTGAGTGCGCAGGCTCTGCGACTGTCGGCGGCTGACCGCCCGTCCTGGCCCCGCTCCTCCAGCAGAGCGCGACGCAGGAGGACGAGCTGTGCGCAGCCGACCTGGAGACAGGAGACTGCGAGGAGGGCACCTGCAAGGCGCGCACGCTCGCACCGGGCGGCTAGGGAGGGCTTCCCTCCCCACCCCGTGCTCCCCGCCATCGTCCCCGACCTGTTGACCGGCGGCAGCTGTGCTGATCTCGCCCCATCTGCAGATCTTTGTGTTCAACCTGGACAAGAGCGTGACCAGTGCAGACCTGCAGCCGCTGTTTAAGCCGTTCCGCTCGCTGCAGTACGCCACAGTCGCGCTGGTCAGTTGGCGCCGTTCCTGGCCCTTGCGCACTGGCCCTCGCGCCCTGGCCCCTTCGTCTTCCCCGCACTCGCGCCAGCTCCGCGCCTCCAGCCTCCGCGCCTCTCTCCATCTGACCTGCCTGCGCTGCACCCACTTCTGTGCACCCGCCTTGCCCCCACAGGGCAAAAAGGGCACCTCCCGCCGCTTTGGCTTTGCGCTGTTCGGCAGTCGCACGGACGCCGACGCCGCCATGGCCACCGTGCACGGCATGGTCCTCAAAGGCAAGCCCATCGCGGTCAAGCCGGCCGTCGCGGGCGAGCCTGAGCGCCGCTATGGTGGCCCTTATGGGTGCGAGCAGAGGCCGCCACTGGCGCCGGCACCGCAGCAGGTGAGCAACGGATGAGATGCTCCGAGGCTGTGCAGGGCGATTGGTTTCAGTATTACCAGGAGCTCCACCCCCCTGCTCTTCCACTTCCCCTGGTCTTCTGCAGGTGGCAGCGCCCGCCTGCGCCTGCGAGCTGCCCGCCATCACCTCTGTCTGGACGCTGCCCGGGCAGGAGGCATCGGCCCCGCAGGCAGCTGCACGCCTCGCAGCCCCTGTGCCCAGACCTGCGCTCGTGCCACACCAGGTGCACCTGGCGAGCCGCCCGGCAGCAGCGCCGTTGGTGCGTGTGGCAGCAGCGCCCTGCGCGCCCATTCTCGCCGCGCCACAGTGCGCTGCTCTGGAGGCCGGCGCATCCTCACCTGCCGAGCCCGCAGCAGAGGGCGTGCCGCCGCCGCTCTTCATCAGCAGGAGCAGCAGCAGCACATCCTGCTCCGAGCCGTCAGACAGCACAGTCAGGGCGGCGCCGTCGCCTTACCCCTCCTCGGTCGACGATGCTCTGCCGCCATCCATGCCCCCACCGCTGACGGTCCAGCCGCCCGCAGAGTCGCTGGCCTCGGCACTGCCGCAGGAGCAGACTGCAGCGCGGACGACATTCCGCACCATGCGGCCCCTGTGGGCAGGCCCGCCGCCTAGCATGTTCTGGCACCACCAGCAGTACTACGGCCCGCCGCCCGGCTACGGCGCGCCACCAGGGGCGGCCCCGTTTGGTGGGCCGCCGCCGCCCGGCCAGCAGTACCCAGGGCCCCACAGGCGAGCCAGCGCTGGGTGGGCAACGGCCATGCTGCTTCTCCCTGCTCCCTCTCGTGTGATTGAACCTGCCTCGTGGTGCGTGCCACCTGCTCCTTGCTGTGCACAGGCCGCCGCCAGGGCCGGGCACCCACATGTCCAGCGGGTGGCCCGCCCCGCCACCTCCGCCGCCCGCCAGGGCGGGTGCCGGGCCTGGGCCCGCCGCCCACTCTGCTGACTCAGCAGCAGGGCAGCCCGACTTCAGCCTGCCAGACGACCTGCTCGCTGCATCCCTTGACGGCCTGGCCTCCAGCCAGCTCAACCCTGCGGCGCTGTCCTTCTCTCCCGGCAAGGGCTGCGTCGCAGGCTCGGCACCGCCAGATGACTGCGGCAGGGATGGTCGCCCGCCCAGGCCCATGGCGCTGATGCAGATGCTGCAAGTGACCAGTGCGGCACTGGAGGGCAGGTGCGTGGCCAATGTGGCCGCGTGGGACGAGCGCTGGGCATGCATCTGCAGGCTAAACAGAGAGGCCCCTCCTGTGTTTTGCGCTTTCTGCAGGTCCTTCATCCCTGCCTGGGCCCGCCAGGGCTCCGACCGGCTGGTGATGGCCGAGGCGCTTGACACCGCAGTCTTCTCGCCCACGCTGCACAGCCGCACGCCGCACGCTGCCGTCTCGGCGCCCAACCTGTCGCTCGTCTTCCTCACTCGCAACCAGGTGCACAGCTTGGCAGCTGCTGGGCGCCCGGTGGGGCCAGTCTCTGTGCTTGCCCTGGGAGCTGCTGTCCCACCCACTGCTGTGGCCGCCCTCCCTTTCCACCAGGTTACGCCTCTGGCGCGCGTGGAGGCGCTGCTCAAGCGCGCCGCCTCGCTGGGCCCTGGCCCGCCGCCCAGCGTGCTCAAGGGCGCGGTGGTCCGCGTGCTGGTCGACCGCGCCTGTGAGCGGCAGCCCCTCGCCTTGGGGCTGCCGCCAGGCTCCCGCAAGTGTGGACAGGCTGCTCGCCACCAACTCTCCTCCCTCCTCTGCCGCTGTTGGCCGCGCACGCAGACCGGCTGCGCATCGTCCAGGAGACGGTGGTGGAGGGCGGAGAGGTGGCCCTGGTCCTCAATGTGAGAACGCGCGCTGTTCTGCTGCTCCATTTCAGGAGACCCTCCTTCAGGAGCTGACTTGTCACGAGCGTCGCCGCTGCCCTGCAGGAGATGGAGAGCCCGGTGGCAATCGCTCATGTGTCCAACACCAACTGCCTCAGGCCGCCCCTGTCGCCGGCAGCAGAGGAGGAGGTGCTGGAGCTGGCTGCACAGCTGGCGTACCGCGGCACCAGGTGGGGCAAAGGAGAGCGGGCGTGGGCGTGGGAGAGCCGTCGCACTCACACCCAGCTGACACCCTCGTGAGCTCTCCGGGGCCCCCTGCTGCCAGGCTGCGCAAGGAGGACCTGGCAGCGGCCTGCTGGGCTGGCATCGCGGCGGCGCAGTGGCACGCGCAGCATGCCAGCAAGGTTGGCGAGGAGCTGATCGCTGCACTGGCCGGCCTGCGCGCCGCGCTGGCCGACAGCGCCGAGTACAGCTGGCGCCAGCAGGCGCTGCAGGAACTGCACGTGGAGGAGGAGGAGGTGGTGGTCCAGGCGTCTCTGCGGCTGCCCTGGTCGGAGGCTGCGTCCTGGATGATGCCCGCAGGGGGCGGCCTTCCCGCTGCCGCCACCGCCACCGGCGAGGGCGGCATGTCCACGCCGGCCAGGCCGCTGCTCGCGGCCTGGGGCGGCGCGGGCCTGGGTCGTGCGGCGCCGCCCACGCCCGACTCTGGCAGCAGCGGGCGCGGCACCGACCCTCTGGAGCAGCGGCCGTTTGGCCCCTACACTGTGCCGAGCAGCGCGCCGGCGCCCACGCCCCACCAGCTGCGCAGCCTCCACCGTGGCGCCGCTGACCCCGCCCGCCACCAGGCCTGGATGCAGAGCGCCTTGCGCCAGCTGAGTGCCATCTGCGAGCGCAGCCGCGCCCAGGCCTCTGCCGCCAAGGGCTCGCCCGGCACCACCTCGGATGCGGAGGTGGAGGACGCTGCCGGCGAACTGCTGCGCGAGGCGTGCTGGCCCACGTGCGGCGGCGCCGTGGACAGCAGCCTGGCGGGTGGGCTGGCGCAGGCACTGGCTGCCTCGCTCGCGCTGTGCTCCCCGCCGCGCAAGGCCGATGCCAGCGCCGACGGCAAGCGCACAGTAGTGGAGGAGGAGGGCGAGGCCTTCACCATCCCCGCGTTCCGAGGGTGAGCAAGTGAGCGCGGGAAGCCAGAACATACGTGGCCCGTCGGCCGAGAGAGAAACTGCAACAGCACCGTCTATTCCCATCCATGGTCCCATGCGCATGACATTGCGCTCGCTCCTGAGCTTTGAGGGTGCTTCCTCTTCCATTTTCCCATCAAGATTCTTTCCACTACTACATCTTCTGCAGCCGACTAGGACAGATGCTAGCTTTGACACTTGCCGGCGTGTAACAGACGTGACGAACTGTGGACGACCACTGCTGCAGATCCGCTGCCCCCTGGCGTCATCCATTTGATACAAATTCAATCAGCTTCGGTCGTTGTTAAGCAACGGATCATGGCAGTGCAACGCTCTGACAACAGTGCGCAGTAACAGAGGAGGCATGCAACGATTCGGCCAGCAGCCGCGGCGACAGGCGAGTTCCAGTCAACGCATTTAGCTGAGCGGCGGCGGCGCCACAAACGACTTCACCACGCTGCGCAGAGTCGCCTCGTACGCTGGAAGCAGGCTGGCAGGGCAGCTCGCGTTCACTGCAGAGGAGGCAGCAAAGCGGCGGCAGTCGGTGTCGCGACACAGGCCTGGCGCCGCCCCGGCCAACGCTCACACGACAGCAAGGAGCGTGGGACCCGCCCCTCCCGCAGCCCCCCTCCTCAGCGCAGCATGCCTCACCCGTGTAAAAGCGCTGCTGCCGTCCGTTGTTGCCGATTGCGACGGCGGTCAGCACGGTGCGCGGCTCCTGGCCCTCCTTCTGCGCAGGGGAGGGGCCGTTGAGAGCAGGCAGGCCAGCTCAGCGCCTGGAGCTGGTGCCGGGCCGGCGTCCTTTCCGGGGGCTCACACACGCAAGGGCGAACACACGCTTGACACGTCCTTGCCCAGGCCTGCCCGCAGCTCCACCCTGCTCCTCCCTCTGGACTGGTCCCGCACCTGCAGCGTGTAATCGATTAGGTAGCGGCCCTTGCTCTCGCGGGCGTCCAGCAGCTTGGCAATCTGGAGGCAGAGGCAGAGGACGCAAGCAGAGGTGATGCGTCCACCAGGCCTCAGCGCGCGAGCAACATGGCTGGGCTACGGCAGGTGCGCCTGCAACGAGGCCAGGTCGCCACTGCAAAGGCGGCGAGGCGGCCCCGCTCGCCTGCACGGGCGGCGCGCTGGGCGGCCGCCGCGACCGCAGAAGGAAACTCTGGTCCTGCATCGACACCATGCGCTGCCCAAAGTCCTGCATATCGGGGGGCGGGGGGGGGGCGGCAGGTTGCAACAGGGGGAGAGAGAGACACAGAGTGCCCCGCGACAACAGGGCGCAGGCTGGGGATATGCAGGCCTTGGCGCTGGCGTGCAGCGCGCCGGCGACGCCCGGCAGCCCACCTCTGCCCTGCCCAGGCTGCCCAGCCTAACAAACTCATAGCTGGAGGGCGTGATGGTGACCTGCCGGAGGGAAGCAGCGGTGGCGCGGGCGAGGGCAGATGACATGGATGAAACATTGCCGAGATGCATTGGACCACCGCGGCGGTTTGACCGAAGGCAGGTGCATTGAAAGGTGCAAACATTCCAGGCATGCAGTCGTCAAGTGCTCCCACTGCGCCCAAGAACTCCCCTCAAAGCCACTCGATTCCCCAGCCTCCCCTTGCGTCCCTCGCCCCTTCCCGGGCGCGCACCGCCACCGAAACATCTGAGTTGGACGGGACATACCATGCGACCAGCCGCTGCAGGCCCGCATTGTTGCTGAACCGGC
The DNA here is from genome assembly GCA_003063905.1 of Chlorella sp. A99. Lineage (NCBI taxonomy): Eukaryota > Viridiplantae > Chlorophyta > Trebouxiophyceae > Chlorellales > Chlorellaceae > Chlorella > Chlorella sp. A99. The sequence goes on along the minus strand of PCFQ01000004.1, from coordinate 406,307 downwards.
TGCTCTGGGGGCCGCTCTCCGGCAGGCTCGCCTGCCCAAAGTCGCCTGGGCGGACGGCGGTGGGGGGGCGCGGCTTTCAGGGACGAGGGGCGAGCCGGACGCGGGCAGGGCGGCAGGGCGCACCCGTGCCCGAGGCCCAGCCCTTGGGAATGGCGATGGAAAACTTGTCCTGCTCGTCGGTATACAGAGAGGCGGGGACCAGGTCGGCCGAAGCGGCGCCCGCGGCGGGTGCCTGCGTGGGCAGAGGGTGCGGCAGGAGCAGGGGAGGTGTGCGTGGATGCTTGGTGAATGTGGTGCCGACAGAGAGTGCGCTTGGACAGCTGTTGCGCAAGTCGGCTGGCAGCAGAGGCGCGCAGCACAGCATCGCACGCACCTCGCTCGCGATCGCGGGCGGCGGCGCCCGGGCGGGAGCGGCCAGGAGAGCGGCGGCGATCGGCGCACTCAGAAGCAGCTGCCGCCGCGTCGTCTCGTGATGCACTGCCTCGTTGCTACCGGTATGGCAGCGGGGAGGTGCCAGGCGTGGCCTGGAGCGTGCGGTGGTAGGGGGCAATGCCCGCACGCAGCTAGCAAGACCGCTCATGGCCCTGAAAGAATAGGGTACAACCGAAAGCCGATCTGAGTGGATGGATGTCGCGATGAGTGGACTGTGGACTAATGGACTGTGCCATCTCAGCAGCAGACTGAAAAGAACGACCCCCACACGCCTGCACGCTTCTCGCATTGCTGCAGCATCGATCGGAGGGAGTGGGAGTCTCTTGGAACAGTGTTTCGCAGTTCAGCGACTCGACATGGCGTCCCGTTGCGCCACAGCGGCGCTGGTGCTGGCCGCGCTAACGATGATCGGCGCGGCCAGCGCGGCGCCAGTGCGCATTGCCCTTCGCAAGCTGCCCATGGCCCCTACCCAGCGCTCTCACCACGCCAACCGCAGCGCCCTGCTCACCATTCAGCACAATGACGAGCCGGGATCGGGCGGAGAGGACGTGCCGATCACAAACTTTATGGATGGTGACCGCCCGCCGCCGCTCGCTCCGCCGCACACACTGTTGCTGCGCCTCCTGCTTGCCCTCTGCCGCCGCGAACGAAATCTCTGTCCTAACCGCTCCTCCCTGTGTGCCGCCTCTCCTTGTCATCAATTGTCCATAATGCTGCAGCCCAGGTGCGGGCAGGCGGGCGGGCCGTGGGCTGCAGTGGGGCGGCGAGGGCGGCGCCCCGAGCGTCTGCCGGTGCGCGCGCGGTCTGTCTCTGCCTCGCCCTTCTGACCTGGCCCCGCACTGCGCTGCAGTACTATGGCGAGATCGGGCTGGGCACGCCCATGCAGCGCTTCCAGGTGGTGTTTGACACGGGGAGCAGCAACCTGTGGGTGCCCTCGTCCAAGTGTGGCATCCTGCAGGCGAGCGAGTGGAGGCACGAGGGCCGGGGAGTGAGGCTGGCGATGCACGCCAGCGCTGCCGCTGCAGCGGCGCGCGCGGCTGCTGGGCGCGCGGCCGCCCCCGCCGTCCCCCGCCGCGCGGCTGCTGCGGGGAGCGCAGAGGCGTCGCACACGCCCGTTGTCCTCCCGCCGCAGATCGCCTGCTACCTCCACAAGAAGTACCGGGCAGAGCACTCCGCCACGTACAAGGCAAGGCGGCTGGCTGCTGGGGGTGCGAGGGGCGGGGCGGGGCAGAGGAGCCGGCGTTGCCCGGCCGCAGGGAGCTCGCCCTTTTGCCCCCTGCGCGCCGCCACGCCCCCGAGGACGCAGCTCCCTCTGCTGCCCGCGCGCCGGCCCGCAGGAGGACGGCCGGGAGTTTGCCATCCAGTACGGATCCGGCGCCCTGTCTGGCTACCTGTCGCGCGACGTGCTGTCGATCGGGGGGCTGGAGGTGCGCTTCTGCAGAGGGCGGACGTGGCGTGCGCGTGGGTGCAGCTGCCAGGGGAAGGAAGGAGGCCACGGGCCGGTGGCAGGGGCGGGCCGGCAGGGTGGCGGCGCAGCCGCTGCCGCTGTGCCAGGCACCGCGGGCCTGCCGGCAACGCGCGCGTCCGTCATCTCCTCGTGCCACTCCCCTCTGGCGCCTTGTCCTTCCCTCTCGCCAGGTGGCGGACCAGACGTTTGCCGAGGCGACCGCCGAGCCCAGCCTGTCTTTCATCGCCGCTCGGTTTGATGGCATCCTGGTGCGCTTCGATGGGATCGACTGATGCTGCAGCTTGCAGACCACTGTGGCTCGCTTGTGCGGGGCAGTCGGCCGGCTGGCCGGTCGGCTTCCGTGGGTGCGGCACAGCGCGTTGCCGCGCCGCGCTCCCCCGCCTCCGTCCCTCCCCTGCTCTTTCCCTGCCCACTCTGCCTCCTCACAACCACTGCTCTCTCCGTCTTTCTGGAATCCCGCAGGGCCTTGGCTTCCCAGAGATCGCCGTGGGCAAGGTGACCCCGCCCTTCCAAAACATGATTGCCCAGGGCCTGCTCCCTGAGCCCGTCTTCTCCTTCTGGCTCAACCGCAAGGTGCGCGGGAGGGGCAGCGTTCTGTAGTTGTTGTTGTTGGCGGTGGTGGTCGTGGAGGGTGGTGGGTGGGAGCCCGCGGGCGGGGCGGCCGAGGACGGCGGCAGCAGCAACAGCGCGGCGCCGGTTGGCTTCCGCCGCGCGGCCAGGGCGCCGGCGGCGGCGGCGCCCGAGCATACACTTGCTTCCTCCGCACCCGCGCGACCCTCCGCCCCTGTCTCCCCACCCGCCGCAGGCCGAGGCGGAGGAGGGCGGCGAGCTGGTGCTGGGAGGGGTGGACCCCGACCACTTTGTGGGGGAGCACACCTGGTGAGGCATGGGAGTGGGGAGCGCACGCCTGTCCTGGCGAGGAGGGGGGAGGCGCACGCCTGCGAGGCGGCGTGAGGCGCGAGCTCTTAATTCGATGCGTATTCTCGTCCTCTCTCCATCCCAACCCCTGTCCCTGCGCCGGTGCTCCACCGCAGGATGCCCGTCACGCGCCGCGGCTTCTGGCAGTTCAAGGCAGATGCGATCACGGTGGGCGGCGGCCCCGCAGGCGCGGGCCGCGCGGTGGGCGCCTGCAGGGGCGGCTGCCAGGCCATCGCCGACACGGGGACGAGCCTTATGGTGGGCCCGCCCGACGAGATCGACGCGATCAACAAGGTGGGCACAAGGCCTGGGTGGAGGGCCTGGGTGGGCGGAAGGGTGGAGGGCCTGGGTGAGTGGAAGACCTGCGCGGGTGGGTGGAAGAGGCATGGCACTGTTCTGTTCCGCCTGGGTAGGCGCGCGGCGTGGGCGCCGGCGCGCTGCGCCCCGCGCTCCCTCTGCCGCGCCGACCTCCCGCCGCGCCGCCTCCCGCCGCCGCCCCCGGCTGCAGGCGATCGGCGCCGAGCCGGTGCTGGTGGAGCAGTGCAAGGAGATGGTGCACGCCTACCTGCCCCAGATCCTGCAGATCATCCACGACATGCCCCCCCAGGCGCGCGTCTGCTGGCAATTCGTGTGGCATGCCGCCCCAGGCACGCCTCTGCTGGCAGCACTTTGTGAATTATTTGGTAGTGCTGGGTAGTGTATGGCATGCCGTCACGGGCGCACCGCTGCTGGCAGCTGTGCTGTGTCGAGCCAACTGTTGTTAAGGTTGGGCTGCAATCCACAGTGTGCCCTGGTTTGTGGAATGGAATACTCATGCTGGCTGGCGGTGATTCTGGTGTTGCTGCGAGCTTTGAGTTTGCTGTTGGGCTGGGCTGACCGCTGCCACATGCTGGCCCCCTGCACGACGCCCGTCCCTCCCCCCCTTTCCTGCACGCGCAGGCGGTGTGCGCCACGCTGGGCCTGTGCGACGGCGACCCCGCCGCGCGGCTCGCGGCCGACGCGGTGGCGCGCAGCGCACAGTACCGCCGCCTGCTGCGCATGTACGGCGGCGTGCAGGCGGCGGCCGCCGCAGAGGAGGGCGCCGACGAGGCCGCCGCGGCATCCTCTGGCGCCGCCAATGACGGCTGCCAGATGTGCGAGTTTGTGGTCCAATACATCAAGGTGAGGCGAGCAGTCGAGCAGCCGGGGGGGAGGTCCAGCAGGCGTGGGAGGAGTGGCCAGGGTTGGCCAGCATGGCGCTGGGGCGGCAACAGGCGTCAGCAAATGGCAGTGGGCACGGGCTGCCTGCCACCGCAGCGGCCAGCCCTCCCGCGCGGCCCCTAGTCAGCCAGGCGCCAGCGACTCGCAACCCCCTTCCAGCCCATTCACCCATCCACACCCACACACCCTTGCCCTGCCCCGCAGATCGCGCTGGCCAACAACGAGACGATTGCCCAGATCCTGCACTCGCTGGATGTCGCGTGTGAGACCTTCTCTATCGGCTCCGGCGGCCAGTCGGGTGAGCACTCCCAACACTCCCAACAGCACAGGCGGCCTCGGCGTGGTTTGCGGCTTGCGTCGCGGGCTGGAGAGTGCATGCCGAAGTCGCTCCTCAGCTGCGTGCCTCGCCGCCCCGTTCTTTGCACCGCCTGCCGCCGGCGCACCTCCAGCGCTGCCCTTGCCTCCCTGCGCACCTTGCCGCTCCCCTCTGCCCAGTGGTCGACTGCGCCAAGGTGCCCTCCATGCCCTCTGTGACCTTCACCTTTGGCGGCAAGGACTTCACCCTCTCTGCGGAGCAGTATGTGCTCAAGGTGGGAGCATGTCCAGGGTTGGGCGAGAGGTTGTTCGGGGCGGGGCCTGGGGCGCAGGCGGGGGCCGGGGGCGGAGGCCGTGGCAGCACGCAGCGGGGGTGCGCCTCTGGCGCCCGCCGCTCCTCGCTGCGCCGCCCCTTTCGCGCCTCTCCCCGCCTCTTGCCTGCCCTCCTGCGCACCGTCCCCTCCCTCGCGCTTACACTTCCTCCCTCGCGCCTCCCTGGCATACATACCCCCCACCCCCACCCCCCCACCCCCCAACTCTGCACACACCAATCCCCCAACTCCTCCCCCTCCTGCCCACACCCCCACCCCTCGCACCCCCCTCGCTTAGATCGGGTCGTTCGGCCAGGAGGAGTGCATGAGCGGGTTCATGGGGCTGGAGGTGCCGCCCCCGCTGGGCCCGCTGTGGATCCTGGGCGACGTCTTCATCGGACCCTACCACACCGTCTTCGACTATGGCCAAGAGCGCGTGGGCTTTGCGCTCGCCGCGTGACGGCGGTGGAAGGCGACTGCGGGAGCTGGCCCCTGGCCCTGCGGCGGCGGCAATGGCGCTTTTGCCCTCTGTCTCCCCTGCCTTTTCCCGCCACCATCTGCGTTCTCCCTCATGCCATGATATCTAGCTACCAGTGTGGCGCACGCCAATGCACGCAACAACCCAGCCAGTTTTCAGCTGTATTTTGCACCCGTTGTACTCTCCCCCAATTTGGACTCTGTAAGCGGAGCTGGTGCCGCTGCCAGCTCGGCACATCCCTCGACACATCCCTGCGCCGCCGGAGCCTCCTGCCGCTCCTCCTGCTGCCGCCGCTCCGCGAGTCCTGCGCCGACTTGCCACGCGGCATCAAGCCCCACTACCTCTCGGCTGCCAGCCCAGCGCTGTGCTCCACGGCCTCCCGTCTCGTAACGGGGTTGATGCGCGCCGCCGGCACGTGGGGCTGTTTGCCTGGGCTGCCGCTGTGCGCGTGCGAGGCCTCGCCTTGGCGGCGTCGCGAGCTAGCCGGCCCACAGCTGCCCGCACGTGCGCCGCCATACGTGCCGCGACTTCTTCCGCGTGCGCATTCGAACGCTGCTCCATTGATGGATGCGATGAACGTGAAATGAGGCCCCGGCCGGGAGGAAATGCTTGGCGGACAGAACGATAGAGCCTATCATAGACTCTGACTCCTTTTCGCCCTGCTAACAAGACTATGCAGTGCACCAAAAACGAGCTGAGCAAAGAGGGAGCCGAAATTGAAACACCTGGAAGTTGCCACCATCTCCACATCGACCTGCTGACCGCCCTCGACACGACTCCCGACAGCCGCAAATGCCTCGAGCGCCGCTGCTAGGGCGCCCGAGACGCGCGGCTCTGGTGCCGCTGCTCCTCCTCTTGTTGGGCGCGGGCGCCGCCGCTGCGCGCCGCCCGCGGCCGTCCTACCCCCACCTGGAGGTGGATTGGCAGGGCAAGCGCGCCGCCTGCGAGCTGCACGTCAGCCGCGCAGGCGGTGCATGCATGCAGAGTGGCGTGGAGCGCGAGAACTGCGTCCTGCGGTGAGAGCAGCGGGGTGCTCGCAGGGCGGGCGCCGTGCCGCTGCCGAGCTGCCGTTGAGGCCCTGCCACAAACCCCGCCACTACCTCAGGTGCATGTCTCCGGCGTGCTACCAGTGGCAGTATGGGAGCGACGCGCTGGAGGAGGGGGAGGTGGACACGCAGCGCCGGCGGCGGTACAAGGCGTGCGTGATACGGGAGGTGCGGGAGGAGCGCGCAGCGCCGGCGGGCATAACGCTGGACCAGCGGCGCACGCCGGGCTACCAGCGGCTGTAAGGTGGCAGAGGGCCTGAGAGTTCCTGCTGGCCACCAACCAGCTGTTTTGGGCAGAGCGCCAGGCGGGCGCCATGTAATCTGATGAAAAGGAGCTCAAGGGCGCGAAACCAGCATATCTCCCATCACATCCTTCCTTTCCCGTCAAACCAGCTGTCTCGAGACCACAGAATGAGGCTCACTGTGCGGGTGGAGAAAGTGGTTCAGCACTCCCACGAGGAGGCTTTCGTGGACGTTTCGGTCGTGTCGCCCACGACAGAGGGAAAGCGGGAGGCAAAGACGATAGCGCCAGCAGCAGCGAAGAAGGCGCGGTGGGCGGGCGCGCGGGCGAGCCTCGCTGAGCGACGTCCGCTGGCTGCCCTTCTCAGAACCTGCCCCTCTCGCTGCCACCCAGGAGTTCGAGTGGGACTTGGCCCCCGTGCACTTCAACATCGAAGAAGGGGCGCTGCCCGAGGAAGTTACGGTCAGCGTACGTGCCCGCCTGGGCCACAGCGGCACGCCCGAGGTGCGGCGCGGGGGGGGAATCGCTCGCCAGACGTGCGTGTCCGCATGCCCCTCTGGCGGCAGCTGCGGGCGCAGGGGCCTGGCCTGTGAAACGACAGCTGGCATAGCAGGCTGATGCCCGCTGCAGGCTGTGTTGCCTGGTGCCAAGACGCCGGTGCCTGGGTACCCCTCCGCTCCCTCCCGCAGGTCATCGGCTTCGGCACAATAAAAGTTGGCGAGGTGAGGAGCAGCTATCACCTGGTATCATTCCTCCTCCCCCGCACGCTTGCACCCCACGCTTGCACCCCCTGCGCACTGTGCCCCTTTGACCTCGCACCGCCTGGCCCCCGCTCATCCTCCACGCACAGGCGTTGGCGCATGGCATGCGGCGCGCCGCGGTGCGCGTGCCACTCAGCAGGCACCACAAGCGCAACATGGAGGCGGAGGCGGTGATTGAGGAGCACACGGGCGATGCCGACGTGGTGCTGGAGCTGGAGAGCTAGAGCAGCGGCTAGAGTTGCTGAGGATGCACGGTTGTGAGCTGTAGGCAGAAGAATGATGACGAGGCCGCATGGCTTGCCTGTTTGCAACGCTGGGAATCTGTTCAACATGTGATGATGAATGCCGGCACCATCTGCGTGCATTCATGGAGGCCTTTCCCGATGGCGCTCCATTTCCGCTTGCGGATCGCCCGCCCGTGCTCAGCCGCTCCCCGGCAACCGCCCCCGCCTCCTCCCCCACTGCGCCGCCGCTCCCAGTGTTCACCCGCCTCATCCCAGGTCTCCCCTCTCTTTAGAGACGCGTGCCTGCTGCCCCAAACCGCGATCAGCGAGCCGAGAGAGCTTCAAGTGTGCGGAGCCTCGATCTCTGTCTCTGCTCCTCGTGTGTGCGCGGGGCAGCGTTTCAAGCCGTGAAGAAGGGCAGGGAGCCGCCCCAGGCCTGCCACAGACCGCCGCACCGCTGCCGCCCCGCGGCCGCCCCGCACGCCTGGTGAGGCACCGGCTTCCTCCGCAGCGAGCTCTACCCTGCCGCGCCGCGCACTCCACACTCCCAAGCATGCCGCTGCTGGCTCTTTGTTCCTCTGATATGCAGGCCGAAATGGGGGATGCTCAAGAAGCGAGCGAGCCGCACGAAGCAGCTCTGCAAGGGGACGCCGCTACGGTCCAGCGCCTGTTGGCCGCGGATCCTGAGGCAGCACGAGGGCTTGATGCGAGTGGATTCACGCCACTACATTATGCAGCGATCAGGGGCCACGGGCCTATCATACAGCTCCTGCTGGCGGCAGCGCCTGAAACAGCTGCAACACCCAATCAATACAGCATACTACCCCTCCACGTGGCAGCTGAGAGAGGCGACGTAGCAGCAATCCAGCTGCTGCTTGGGGCAGCACCCCAAGCGGGGATGGCAGCTGACATCGACAGCTTCTTGCCACTGCACTGGGCAGCTTTCAATGGCAGAACAGCAGCAGTTAAGCTGCTGCTCCGGGCAGCGCCCGCAGCGACTGTGGTTGCTAACCGCAATGGCCAGCTGCCCCTCCATGTGGCAGCTGCTAAGGGCCATGCACGCGCAGTCCACCTGCTGCTGGCGGCAGCGCCTGAGACAGCTGCAGCAGCCAACCACTGCGGCTCGACACCGCTCCACATGGCAGCTTTGAGCGGCGATGCGACTGCCGTAAAGCTCCTACTCGCGGCAGCGCCAGCAGAGATGGAACAGCAACTGGATAACGATGGCCGCATGCCGCTTGGTTGTGCGGCCTGCAAAGGCCGCCTTTCCGCTGCCCGTGTGCTGCTGGGGCGCTCGGCAGCCCCAGCAGCTGAGCTGATAGTGGAGCTGCTGGAGTCAGAGCTGGATAATATTGCAGTCCCTGAATGCCCCAGCGTGGTGCACGCGCTGCCCGTCGACCTGGCCGCCAGCCGGCCGCTGCCGCCTGCCGACTGGGCGGCGCTGCCTCGCCCTGCCCCGGCCTGGCACGCGCCCTGCCGGCCGTGCTGGCGCGCTCCCCGGCCGAGGCGGCGCAGCTGGTGGCGCACCTGCCAGATGTCGCACGCGGCCGCCTGCGCGCGCTGGTGCTCAGCCTGGCACGCGTGCAGCGCCAGCTGCACCTGGAGCTGCCTGAGGGCGTCGTGCGTCGCATCCTGGCGGCAGCGCCGGTGGAGGAAGAAGCAGAACGGGGAGAGCCCGAGCACGAGGCGGGACGGGAGGGGCAGAACGGAGAGCCAGAGGCAGTGGCGGCGCCGGCGCCGGTGGACTAGGACTTCTGTATGCATTGTTGCATTGAGGTGAACAGCATGCATGTGTGGCGCTGCGTTCAAGCTTGACTTTGCAGTCTGTAGTCAGCCTATGGCGTGCTTTCCGCTGAGGGCGGCGGCGGCCCTAGGACCCTAGGACCCTAGCCCTGCGTCCCCTCCTCGTGCTGGCACCTGAGTTGTGCAGTTGCAGGCTTCACAGGCAATGCAAAGGTCAACTTCTGAGTTAGGTGCGCAGAGGCGGGTGTGCAGAAAAGCAGGGATGAAGCAAGCTGGGGGGGAGCGGGCGCCATGGCTGCGGCGCCTTGCGCTCCTCCAATGTGTACACGTGTGCTGCTTGGTGTCTCGGTGCTCAAGATGTTGCCAGGCGCTGCCGCCAGGTGCTGGTGGTCCTTCCGCCACTCAGCATGATTCGATCCACTCATCTCAACTCGCGAGCGGGCGGCGCCCGAGCTGGCCGGCGCTGCCGCCACGTCTGCCTCCCACCCAGGCCGCCCGCGCTGGCGCCGAGGCGCAGTCAGCTGGCGATGTGGCTCCGCCTCGCTGGTGGACGCCTGCGTCCAGTCCATGTGCACTCACATGATGGTGCAGCGCTTCTTTGCCTCCTCCTTCACCTCCTCGCCACGGGCCCACCTGCACAGGCGTTCCGAGTTGCAAAGAGTCGGCTGGAGCGCATGGGCATGGCGCAGCCCGAGCAGTGCGGGATGCAGAGGAGGGGCGCAGAGCAGCGCCCGTTGCGCCCCTCTAGCCACTCCGCTCACTGCTTGGTCTGGCGCCCGTCGCGCTCCAGCGTCTGCCCAGCCTCCTTGAGCGCGCGGCCCGTCTTCTCCTCCGCCACGCCACCCTTCTCCACCACCTGCAGGCAGAGGGCAGTCGAGAAGGGCGTGGCGTGAGCTTGCGCGCTTGCGTGGGCGCCTGCAGCTGCCTGCACACCCGCAGGCGGGGCTCCGCCTTGGCCTCTTTCTTGCCTCCCCCAACGTCAGGCGCCTCGCAGCCCCGCCCAGCTCCCAGGCAGCGCCCCACCTTGGCGCCCGCCTTGGCCGCCGCGTGCTCCGCCTTGGAGGCGGCCGCGCCCACGGTGTCGGCAGCGCGGTGGTAGCCCTCGGCCGCGCTCTGCAGAAAACTCATACAAAAGCAGGCAGCAGGCAGAACGGAGGGTCAATGGGCAGTAACGCGCTAGCACGGAGGGCCGCGGCTCTGCCCTAGACAGGCTACGCAGCATGCGCTGGTTTTCTCGGCCCCTGCATGCATGTCCAGCCAAGCCACCGCCTTTCAGTGCTCGTGCACCGCCCAATTTCAGTGCTCACGCACTGCCCGCCTGCTCCACTCACGTGGGCCACGCCCTTGGCGCTCTCCTTGGCGTCGTGGGCCTTGTGGGAGGCGGCGGCGCCGACGTCGCGCGCCGCCTCCTCGGCGCGGCCGATTGCGCCCTTGGCGCCCTCCTTGGCCTCCTTGCCCTGCAGGCACCGGGACGCGAGCAGGAGTGCAAGCGAGTGTGAGCGCCACTGGCCTCGGTGATCAGTGCTCGCTGCTCCTGGAAACACCCAGAGGATGCACGCACGCGCGGGCTCGCCGGCGCAAGCTCAAAGCGGGCACGCCCCATCGCCCACCTTGCGCGCCGCCGCGCTCTTGGTGTCCTCCCACGCGCCGCCCGCCTCGTCGGCCGCCTCCTGTGCGGCCCACGCGGAGCAAGCGGCAGGGAGTCGGCGCGCGTCAGAAGGGCCATGCTGGGGACCAGAATGGCTGCGCCCGTGCCCGCTGCAGCCGGCGACGCGCGATGCGCGCCCCCCCAAGCTTCCACCGTCCACTGGACTGAACCACCCGACCGCCCAACCGCCCCCCCCCCCCCCCCCCCACCTCGGCGCGGCCCTTGAGGCCAAACCAGCCGCGGCGCGTGCCCTCGCGCGCCTCCTGCCCCGCCTCGCGCACGCGGTCGGCGGCGCCGCGGGCCTTGCGCCTTGCGGCGTCCGTCACGCCCTCCTCCTCGCCCTCGCACTGCACGCCGGGCGGCGGGGCGTGGCAGGGGGAGCGATGGGATTGGAGCTGGGCCTGCGGGGCCGCGCGTTGCGGCGACGCTGCTCCATGGCAGGCGCGCGAGAAGTCCGCAGGCACCGCTTTCAAGGCGGATGGGCGGGGCCAACCCGGCTCGCCTGGCGGTTCTTGTAGGCGGTGCCGGCGGCGGCGGCGACGATCGCGGCGCCGATGACCCAGGGCGCCACCCGCGCGAGCCACCGCTTCCACTCATCCGCGTCCCGCGGCCAGCCGCCCGAGCTGCGCGGCCGGGGCCGAGGGAGGAAGGTTATGGAGCAGCGCCAGGGAGGAGGCGGGAGAGGGTGCAGCAGCAGGGAACAGGAGATGAGGGAGGGTGCAGGCAGCACGGCGGCAGAGCAGGGAGGGTGGTGCGAGAGTGCGGCAGCGCCCATACGGCAGCGTCCCCGCGGCAGCACCTGGACAGAATGGTTGCTGGTGGCGGCCGTCGAGCGCAGGACACGCACGCCGCGCCTGTGCTGCTGCCCCGCCGCCATGCCCACCGGCCCCCTCCCCGCCTCACCTCTTGGTTGCCTTCTCGCCCGTGGTGATGTCCACATGCGCCTTGTCTGACCTGTCGGCCTTGATGGTCACATCGGCACGGGCGCCTGCATGGAAACGTCGCGGGAGGGGAGTTGGGTGGCGTGAAAGGTTTCCAGCGCGTGAGGCACTGACGGCGGCTGGCCGCCAGCAACCCTGGGTGCCGCGCCACGCCCCGCACGCCATGATTAAAAGGCGGCACCAGCGTTGAGCAGGCCGCTTTGCCCGCGCACACCACGGGCCCAGCCCAGGCAGCCGCACGCTCACCGCTGGGCCGCGGCGGCTCCTTCACGGTCGGACGGCCGGCATCGATGTTTCCAGGGTGCACGTCAGCCATTGGGGCGGCTCTCAGGTGCTGGGGTGGCGACAGAGGTGGGAAATGGGCGTGCCAAGGGAGTGTGCAAAGCAGCTGGCAGGGGCGCGGCGGGCGGAAGAAGCCAGAGTGTGGGTAGAACGAGGGCGCTGAGTGGGGTGAAGAGGGGCAGCTCAGGAAAGCTGCCACCTGGAAGCTGGCGCTGGCGCCGACGTGCATCAGCCTGTGGGAGAGCGCCTGGTTTGCGGTCCCCCAAGCCCTGCCCATCGGGCGGCCCAGCTGCACGCTGGGCGCGCCCGCTGGCAGCGGTGTTGGCGACGCGCTCCTGACGCACGCATGCACCCAAGTGTTCTACCTCCCCACTTCACTCCCCGCGCCGTGGGATGTGTCCATGAGCGGCTCCTGTGAGGATTTGGTACGATCTGAGGAGCTCACAGGCAGCCGCTCAGGGGGCGGCTGCGCAGGCGACGGCGGCAGCGCCGCGCCCGCTGAAAACGGCAGCAGCTGCCCAATGAGTATACAGATGCGACAGTGATAGTACGAAAAACAACCAATGTGTACTGTGGTAGATGATACGGGCGAACCATCACGCCGGCGCGTTGCCGACGCCGGCCTCGCTGCCGCTGACGACGCCGCCGGCCTCGCTGCCGCCGCCGCCGGCCGGCCGGTCCACGGGGAGACCCGCCCTGCCCCATGCGCTCAGCCCCCCCAGCACGTTGGCCAGCCTCTCAAGCCCGGCGGCGGCCAGCTGCTGGGTCGCCACCTCGCCGCGCCGGCCGCGGTGGCATGAGACGACGATGCCCGGGGGGGCCTGGTCCAGGCCCCCGGCCTGCACCTGCGCAAGAAAGTCAGGGTTGTCCACCGACGGCTCCCCGTCGGGGCCGCGGAACTGCAGGGGGGTGTTGACCGCGTCGGGCGGCGAGCCAAGCGCGGCGTGCTCCTCGGGCGTCCTGCGGGCGGCGCGGGGGCGAGCGGGCGGGAGTGTTGAGGTGCGGGCGGCGGGCGGTGGCGAGCGGCGGCGAGCGTGTTGGCGCGGCAGCCGAAAGCGCTTTCTCTTGCCTGACGTCCAGGAATGTGCAGTGCTGCTGAGCACCAGCTGGTGGGCCTCCTGTGGTGGCAGATTGCGGTAGCCCGCAGGCGCCGTCTGCCTGCGGGGCGGGCACAGCCGTCTTGGCAGGGGCGCCGACTTGGCAGGGGCGCAGCGCTCTCCTCGGCCGTGTTGGGCTCCATGATGTGGTCGTTGCGTGAGCTGGTTGCGGCAAATGATTGCTAGAAGCGGAGCGCGAATTACGCGAATTGCCCCTCCACGGCCGTGCCTTTGCGAGGCTGATCGAGCAATGGGAGGCCTACATTGCGCAATGGGCAAGCATGCTCGCACTCGCCACACGCACTCCGCTCGGCCCATTCATCTCGGTGAAAGGCTGCAGAGCCTGAGAATGGTGGAAGCTTTTGGAGCCATCACTCGCCGCCGCTTGGGCGCCGGCGCCTGATACTGCGAGCGCTGGCCAGCTGGCCAAGCTAATAGCGAATGCACATCGAAAAGCAAATAGTGCTAGTGCAGTGGCAGTCCGTCGGCCTGCTGCTGCCACAGCGGCGGGCGGGCAAGCGCGGCAGCGCCCGGCCGCCGGACGAGGCCCAGCTGTGCCGCCCGCCTCTGCCGCTGCCCCGCCTCGCTGGCGCCGGCGCCTCGCTCCACCGCTCGCTGCAGCCGGGCGGGGGGCGCGCCATGCGCCCGCCTGCTGCCGTCGGCAAAGACAATCTCTTGCCGCGCAGGGTCCCAGGCCGCGCCTTTGAACTGCACAGGAGGCACGCCGGGGGCTCGAGGCTCTTGTATCCACTTGGCTGCCAGGGCACCAGGGAGCGCTGGAGCGCCCGGCAACGCGGGAACCGGCGGCACGCACCGGCAGCACCTCAGCACGCTCTTCCCCCCTCACCGTCGCTTGCGCACCTGCGCCAGGGACCACCCGGCCTCTTCATATATCAGCTCGAAGCCAGCTTGGCGCAGCTTGGGTAGCAGCGGCAGCCAGACGTACGAGGCAGCACCCACTGAGCCCGGGCCGTTGGCGTTCCACCTGTACGCAGGGGTGGGCGGGCAGGGTGGGCAGCGGCGCACAGGTTGGGGCAGCGGCGAGGGACAGCGGCTCACTGAGCAGGAGGGTCGGACAGGAGAACCGCCCGCAACGACACGCAGGCCCCGTGCCCTGGCTGGCTGTAACTGGGGACTCGCCTGTCTCCAATGTATACCAGCAGAACAGTGCCATCGGCAAACCGGTAGGGAAAGATGTGGGTGGACTGCAGCATCCGTGGGGCAGGGGTGGGGAGAGGGGTGGCGCGCGGCGCGGGCAGGGGTGGCAAGAGGGGTGGCGCGCAGGGCGCACAGGTGGGGCGGCAGCCCTGGAGGCCCAGAGGCAATGGCAGTGCTTGCAGAGCAGGCCTCGAAATGCACACGCAGCCAGCCAGTCCACCACCAGGCACCTGCGTGCCGTAGTTTGTGTCCGCAAATGGGCCGTGGCTGGGCTGCAGCATCGGCCGCCAAAAGGTGTCGCACATGCCGCCGCGGGCCGAGCGCCGCAGGATCGGGGCGTTGGGGTCCCACCCCGTGAGGTGCGAGGCGAAAATGAAGTGGCGCCCCCTCCACTGGAACGCCTGCGCAGGGCATGTGCATGCGTCGCGCATGCATGTTGCGGCAGGTGCGGTGGGCTGCGCAAGGCCTATGTGCCCCGGCGCTAGCGACAGTTGGCGGTCACGAGTGCACAGGACGGCTAGCCGTCGCGCGTGCAGCGCCCGCCTGCGCGCCATCCAGCCGCCTGCCCCGCGCTATGCCCACTGCACCGCTCGCCGCGAACGACTGCACGGGCGCCGCGCGCGACACCCACCGCGGGCGCCTCTGCGGCGGCCAAGAAGCGCGAGCACGTGCGGCCCTCTGTGGCCAGCCAGTCGGGGCGCAGGCGCGAAACCACGATGTTCATCACCTGTCTCCCATCCCCAAGGCAGTGAATTCGGTCATTTCAGGCAGCGCATGGTAGGCTGGAGGGGCAGCAACAGGGGCGCGACCCGCTGTGCGCCCGCCGCCCGCCGCCGCCGCCCGCCCGCCCGCCCTCGCACGCGCTCGGCCGCACCGGGCAGCTGCGCACGAGGTAGGCCTCATCCCGCCCCTCATCGTAGTGCAGGCTCATGTCGTAGGAGGTGTTGTTATCGGGGAAGAAGTGATGCCGGTAGGTGTAGGGCCCTGCGCCGCGGGCGGCAGCGGTGGGCAGGCAGCGGTGGGCAGGCGGCGCCGGCCCGCGAGTGGTGCACGGGGGGAGCTGGCGGCGCTGCTGCATGGGCCAGAGAACCAGCTCCCGGGCCACGAGACCTAGCACATGCTAGCAGCAGGCCAGGCGCGTCAGCGCGCTCCCCCGACCTGTGATGTTGGGCGCGGTGGCCACGCCGACGGCGGGCACCTCAAAGTCGGGCGAGTCCAGGTGGAACATCAGCACCCAGTAGCCCCGAGACGTGTGGTGCAGGAGCTGCACGGCAGTGCGTGTGGTCCGCGGGCGGCACGTTCGTTGACCAGGTGGGGCGGCAGGAGGCTGCGGCAGCTGGGGGCGGGCACCGAATGCAGGTCCAAGCTCCTTGCAGCTGCCACTTCCCCCTGCAACCCTGCCACACCGCACCTTTGGCCGCTCAATGCGGTAGGGCAGCGGCGGCTGTAAGAGGTGCCCATACGGCAGGACGTCTGGAAATCCGCGGATCTGAAGGGCGCAGGCGGAGTCTCGGCTGCACTGGGCCGCGCGCCAGGCGCACCGCACACCTACGCCATGCCGCACATGCACAGGACCTGCGCGCGTGCCACAGCGGCTCTCGCCTGCTCCCAGGACAGGATCACAGCCGCCAGCGACCAGCGCCGGAGGTCGTAGCTGCGGTAGAGGTTGATCTCTAAGCTGACCCAGCGCGGCGGCACCACCTCGCTCTGGCCCACCAGGTAGAAAGCGCCGCTCCCCTCATCCCACAG
Organism: Chlorella sp. A99; assembly: GCA_003063905.1. Classification (NCBI taxonomy): domain Eukaryota; kingdom Viridiplantae; phylum Chlorophyta; class Trebouxiophyceae; order Chlorellales; family Chlorellaceae; genus Chlorella; species Chlorella sp. A99. The sequence continues at coordinate 390,295 of PCFQ01000004.1, read as the reverse complement.
CAGCTGGCCACCGTGTGCGTGCACCTGCGCGGGCGGGGGCGCGAGATCCAGCTGGAAGGCGAACAGGCCAGAAGGGCAGGCAGGAGACTGCACCCACTACCCGCTGGAGGCGGCAGCGCCACTCGCCCGACGGCCCTGGTCGTCGAGGGGGATGGTGCCGGGCAGCAGCACGGTGTGCTCAACGGGGAGGGGCCGGTAGGTGGGTCGGTGCGCCGGCGACGGCCGTGCGGTCGCGTCCCAGGCCGCCACGGCCAGCACCGCTGCGAGCGCGGCAGCCGCCGCAGCACGGCACACCCAGGCCACTGCACGGCCGCATTGCTGCGACGTAGAGCGCGGCAACTGTTGCGCAGTGCCCTTGTGCAGGGCCGTCAGGACGACGGTGATGAGCGCATCTGAGAAAAGGGTGAATGAGTTGAGAGGGGCCGCCGCTGGCGAGGCGGCGGCCGAGTCGGCATTGCCACCGGCGACCGATCCAGATTTCAAGGGGTGCCCTGTGGGGCTGGCCGGACCAAGCGCTGCATCACTCGCGGTCATCCAAACGCAGCAGTCAGCAAGCGAAGCGGCACGCACGCAGGGGCTCAAGCCCGATCGCTGTGCGCGCCTCGGGTGCGAATTGGCTAAGAACGAGGCGCCTAGGGGGAGGGGAAGTGGAAATGAAATGTCGAAATGTGAGATTGCAAGTGCAAGTGTGCGCTCACCGATCAGGTGAAGTGCGGTAATCGTGAAGCAGGGGGGTGGAGAATGGCAGGGTGCCGCCAGGGCAGCGACTGCCACTGTCGAGCCGAGAGCGCCGGCGCCCTGCCCTAGACCGCCTGGCAGCGGCTACCGCGAACGCTGCACGAGCGACCCCTCCCGCCACGAACGCCTCAATGAGACGCTCGCATGTGAATAATTTCAAGCAAGCCACGCAAGCATGTGCATCAAAACCGCGTCGGCTGAACCCCGCATGACTGAAAAGGCCTGACAAATACACTGGTGCTGAAGTAATGCCTGTTGCCGAGCCGAGTGTGTGACTGCCGCTTCTCCTGCTGCCTTGGACGGCTGCTGCTGCCTGCCCTGCGCTAGCTGCACAGTTGGTGCTCTGAATGCAAGCTGTCATCGCTATGCATCGCCCCGCTGCGCTGCTCCGGCCTGCTGCCACACCGGCCTGTGCGCCAGGCGGCTGCTGTTGGCGCTGCGGCGTGGCTGGTAGGCGCGCCGCGGCGGCCCGGCGTCGGCACGCCGCGTGCCGTCCGCAAACATGATCTGCTGGGCGGCCGCGTCCCATGCTGCGCCTTTAAACTGCGCCAGGCTCCATTCCTCCTCGTACACGAGCTCGAAGCCCTCACTCTTGCCGCCCAGCTTGGGCAGGAGGGGCAGCCAGACGTAGGACGCGGCGCCCACCGAACCCGGGCCATTGGCGTTCCACCTGGGGAGGGCCGGGGGCGGCGGGGCGGGGGTGGGGCAGCGGAGCGCCCAAGGGGCCGCCTGTGGACGGAGGTGCTGGTGGCAGAGGCGGCAGAGCGCGGCTCCTCCGCCCAGTGCTGACCGCCCAGTGCCAGCCCGCGCCGCCCAGAGAAGGCCTGAGCCTGCATGCCTGCCCCTGTGCCCCCCATTCCCTCAGCCGTCTCCCATCTAGGGCTGCTTCTCGCCCCACACCTGTCGCCCATGTAGAGCAGCAGGGTGGAGCCGTCGCTGAAGCGGTAGGGGAAGATGTATGTTGACTGCGCAGGGTTCGGGAGGCGGGGGTGGGCAGGAGGCGGCTGGGCGGCGCGCTGCGCAGCGCGCGAGCCTGCTAAGCAGGCGGCGGCAACCGCCCCCCTCCTAGCGGCGGAACACCCCATCCTGATGGACAGGGGTGAGGCCCAGGCGGCTCACCTGCGACTGATAGTCGGAGTCGGCCTCAGGCCCGTGGCTGGGCCGCGGCATGTCGCGCCAAAACGTGCTGCACATGCCGCCCGTGGTCGACTGCACCAGGAGGGGCCGGCAGTAGGCCAGTGCACAGCGCGTCAGTCGGCATGGCACACCGTGGCGGGCACATCCCAGGCAGGGGCACCGACCGTCCGCGGCTCCGTTGCTTTCTGCGAAGCACCTGGTGCAGGATCGGCGGGTTTGGGTCCCACCCTGTGAGGTGGGATGCGAATATGTAGTGGCGCCCACTCCACTTAAAGACCTGGTGTCGGCAGGGGGGCACAGCGGCGCGACTGTGAGTCGTGCCGCCAGCTAGCGCTGGCCTACCGCGTATTGACATCAGCTTGCCCAAGCAACATGCTCTATCCCGCCCCAGGCTCATGCTCCAGACCCTCCGGCCGGGCCCCCTCGCACCCACCCCCACGCACCCCTCCCCACTGCCCACGCGCGTTCGGCACCCGGCAATGCCCTCCTCACCGCCGGCCCCTCGGCACCGTGACCGGTGGTTGAGCACACCGTGCCCTCTGTGGCGAGCCAGTCGGGGTGCAGGCGCGAGACAGCTATCGTCATCACCTGTGGTTGAAAATGCAGAATGCAGCAGAGCATTTGGCGTCAGCAACGAGCACCCGCAGCACGTGTCCGCAGCTGCTAGCCTCGCCGGCCCCGCGGCCGGCGCCCTGCCACCTCAGCTGGGCGCGGCACTTGTGCCGCACCGGGCAGCTGCGCACGAGGTAGGCTTCATCCGTCTCCTCATCGTAGTGCAGAGTCATGTCATATGAAGTGTTCTCATCGGGCCAGAAGTGGTGCCGGTAGGTGTAGGGGCCTGATTGCAGGGGCGGCAGCGGCGCCGGCGGGGCGTCACAGAGCAAACGTGCGCAACACAGCGAGCTGGTGCTTGCACCAATCTTCCAGCCAGCTGCCCGGCTTCCAAGCGCTCACCTGTGATGTTGGGCGCGGTGGCCACGCCGACGGCGGGCAACTCAAAGCCGGGAGAGTCCAGGTGGAACATCAGCACCCAGTAGCCCCGGGACTTGTGGTGCAGCAGCTGCACGAGGGGAGCGGGAGCACAGGCGTTGCAAGAGTGGGCGAGAGGGCGTGGTCAAACAGGCGAGCAGACACGGCAGGGGAGCAATGCACTGGCATGCGAGTGCAGCACCGGACTGGAACAGAATAAGGGGAATGGTGCCTTTGCACCGGCTCGCCTTTGGGCGCTCGATGCGGTATGGCGGCGGGGGCGCGTCGAGGTGGCCATAGGGCCAGCGGTCGGGAAAGCCGGAGATCTGCGATCGGGGCGGAGCCAGGTACAGACCACAATCACCCCGAGGTCGAGCGTCTGCTAATGCAGCGTGCAAGGGCGCGCTGCATGCACAGATCGGCACGCACCCCTTCTGTCCGCCGCGCATGGCGCACATCGCGCAGCGCACCTGCCCAGCTGTCTCGCCTGCTGCCAGGACAGGATGACCGATGCCAGCGACCAATGCTGCAGGTCTGGGCTGTGGTAAAGCGTAATCGCCCAGGACGTCCACCACGGCGGCACCTTCCGGCTGCAGCGCGTTTCCATGGGAGCGGCGCAGCGGCATTGTGAGCCCGGCCTCGAGGCACAGCTGGCGAGGTGAGGCGCGTCGCCCAGCGCGCGACAGCGACGGCAGGGGCAGCCCTCGCGCGCCTGGTGCCGACCCAGTAGAAGCCGCCGGCGCCAGTCTCGTCCTGTATCAGCTGCCCCCCGTGCGCGTGCACCTGCGGAGAGGCGGGCAAGGGAGTTTGGGCGATTGTGCAAGCCAGTGTTGAAAGGCGCAGCGGGTGGCGGCAGCAGGAAGAGGCGGCCTGATGCAGTGTCTGTGCTGCACCTGGTTGCCCTGATCGTCCAGCGGGATGGTGCCTGGCTTGAACACAGCAAGCTCCGCTACATTCGGGGCCTCCGCAGCACGGGGCGGCGAAGCCCATAGCACCGCTCCGCCCGCCGCACCGAGTAGTAGCAGCGCCGCCGCTCCTGCCGCTGCTGCACGATGCCAGGGGCTATCATGTTGCCTCTGGGGAGCCGCTGGGACCTCCTCTGAGGCGCACCCAGCTTTCGGCAAGATTCCGGCCTCCACGTTTGAAAGCAGGGGCAGGCGCATTGAGTAGCCTGGTGAGGAGAGAAGCGAAAGAGTCATCGAACACAGTGTCGAAGCGAAGCATCTTCCAGGCACGACTGAGCGCCGCCTCCAGGCACGCTCCGTGCTTGCCAGCGCTGTAGTCAAGTGCGACATTTACAGCACGGCATTTAGGGCTGGGCAATGACAGTGCAGAGCTGTGCGGCCATGGGTTCAGGAAAATAAAGCGGGCAAGGGCTCCTCGCCTTCCGTTCTTACTCGCGGCACCTTGCGGCCAGGTGCAGTGCCAGCATCAAATGCAGCTCTCGCCCAGGCGCATGGCTACTCACGGCACCTTGCCTGCGGCAGGCGGCGGCGCCAGGATTGGGTGCAGCTCGGGGCCATGCAGGACGGGCTGCCCAACCACCACTCCTGCAACGATAGCGCGCGAGGGTGGACGGCGCAGCGCACTCTGCATGGCGCGCAAGTGGGGGGCAGGCAAGGCACCAGCCGGGCCGCGGGCGGGCCGCAGTGCATCAGGCCGGCAGGCGAGCGGGTGGGCAACCTGGATTGATGTCGATTTCCAGCCAATAATCTCTGCATAGTGTAAGAAGAGGTGTCGTCATGTTTGAAGAGCAGGGGAGGAGGAAGGAATGCGCGGAGCGCGAAGTAGGCACACCCACCGCCCAGCGGCCCTCTGCCCCGCTCCCCTGCCTGTGCTGCATGGGGCGGCAGGCCGGCCGGCAGCCCGCCTGCCCCTGCGCCATCTACACTCCCCGCCTGCCACGCCCACCTGCGCCGCTGGCTGGCGTGCAGCGAGAGACTGCAGCCCGCTGCGCTGAAGTAGCTGGCGTAGCGATCGACCAGCGCCCGCAGCTGGTACTCCCACACACCTGCACGCGGCGCGGTGGCGGGGAGCATGTGGCCCACCGGCAGGGCTTGCAGGGCAGGCCCTCCCTGCTGCCAGCCAGCATGCCGCCAAGCAACACAGAGGCTGCACGCGCGGTGTCCCGCCGCTCCTGCCACAGCCGCGCTGCACAGCCGTCGTGTGGATGGTCGCCGCATGTTTGCGCGCCCACCCGCCTGCCCGCGCCCCCCCCCCCCCCTCCTCTGACACATATGCAGACGCACCAAAGTCGCCACCATCAGGGTCAACACAGCACAAGCCGATGACCGAGCCGATCGCAAAGCACGCCGCCCAGCCCGCGACCTTGCCCGCACTCGGTGCTTGCGTGTAAGGGTTGCTGCGCGCCAGCGCCTCCACCTCGCCCATGAAAGCCGCCCACAGCGACTGCGCGACGAGGAAAGGGAGGTAAGATGGGGTCAGGGGAGGCGTCAGCATGCAGGGTGGGGTGCAGGGGGCAGGCGGCAGGCCCTGGCCGCGCCGCGTGGTGGCCCCCCACGCGCCATCCCCCTGCTGGCGCTCCAGCCAAAGGCGGGCGCACACCCGCGCTGCTCCAGCGCTCCTGCGTCCCCTCGAAATGGCCACCAGAGCCAACCCGCCGGCAACCGCCGGCCCCCAGCACCCTGGCGCCTTTGCCCGCCTTTGCCCGTCGCCCTGCGGCTCGCCTGGTCCACGCGACCAAAGAGCTGAGGTGGCAGCCCACCAGCGGTGTGGTTCAGTCTGATCACCCGGCCGTGACCCATGCCGCCGCTGCATGAGGCGCGAGGGCGGGGTGATCGGGTGGCGCCCCGGTGCACGGCGCAGGATGCGACTACCAGGGATGCCATGGGTTGCTGCACACACCTGGTCTTCAGGAATTCGACCAACTTTGAGCTGGTTTTCCCGGTATGCCGCCATAGAGACAGGGAGAGGAAGGAGGGAGGGAGGAGGAAGGAGCGGCGGCGGCCTACGTGCGCGGCGGGTGGGGCGTGCCTCGGCGCGCACAGGCCTGCTGCACAGCCGAGCCGGACTGGACGCGCCCTCCTAGCGCGCGACGCGCGCTCCCAATGCGCGTGCACAAGCTCGCTGACAGTCCCAGAAGGTGCAACCGACCACAAGCGTGTGCGATCAAGCCTGCAAACTTCGGTAGCTGTATGGCGTGGAGGGGTGGAGACTGCGGGAGCAGCAAGACGCACCGGATGCCAGGCGGGCGGGGTCCGCCGCTCGTCGGGTGCACACTGCAGCGGCGGCATGTGTTACCCGGTGGGGGCGGCGCCCATTGGGGGCGTAACACGTGCCGCCAACATCAAACACTGCACAACGCGTGGCAGGCTGTGCATCGGCAATTCAGCACTCGGCATTATTGTGCAAGCGCATGGTAGTGGAGACTTGGTTTGTGTGTTATGCGCCATAATATCAGCAGCGCCACCTGTTTCCCCCACTCCTGACATCCATTTACAGTTCTCTCCTGCCACTGCATCGCAGTCCACCCCAGCAAACCAGAGCGCAGCAAGGCGGGCACCCAGAGCAAAGCAACACCGCAGCAAAGAAGAAAGGTTGAAGTCGTTCAATGTTAGGTGTAATCCAGAGCAAGAGTTGAGAGGAATCCCTCTTTGGTCATGGATGGCACAGATCTTGGAAAAGGGGGGCTGGATGCCACGCATGGCCGGCCATGCCAGCCGGCGCTCCAGGCTCGCCGAGTCGCCTGCCACACTGCTGCCGCAGGTCACATTGCTGCCGCCGCCGATTGTCGCACGGCGATCGAAACCCTATCACCGCATGTGGGCCGCTGTCTCACCTCCCTTGGAAGGGGTTGACGATTCGCGACAGCCAGGAGCCCAGCACGACTGCCAGCCCGCCACCCGGTCGCTGCTCCCGCGACTTGCCCTCCCCCGCCGCGTCCGCAGCAGCCTCCACCTCCATCGAGGCCGCGTCCTCGGCCCCCACAGGCACGGAGCGCTGCGCATCGCCCTGCCCGCTGGCGCCGCGCGCCGCCACCTCAGCCTCCGAGTCGCTGCCCCCGCCGCCCAGCACCGCCACCGCCTGGTCCGAGGGCTGGCCGTCCTCGGCCTCGCGCCCGCCCCGCCGGCGGCCGCCCTGCCTCGGGCGCTGGCCGCTCGAGGGCTTGGAGGCCAGGCGTTGCTCGGCCGGCCGCGAGGTGCCCTCCTGCTCCCACCGATCTTGCTGCTGCTGCCGCTGCTGCGGCGGCGGCGACCGCGCCTGCTGCCCGCCGACCGCGGCGGCCACCGCATCCTCCTCGCTGATCGTCCGCCCGCTGCTCCGCAGGCCGAGGCGGTGCCCCCGGCGCGCCTCACTGACCTGCTGCTGCTGCTGCTGCTCGCGCTGCGGATCGCGGGGCTGGGCGGCAGCGCCCGGCGCCGCCCTTCCCACGCGCGCGGCGCCCGCGGGCGGCCTCGATGGCCCAGGCGCATCGTGTGCCGGGCTCGCCGTTGCCGGCCTCCCGCTGCCGATCTGAAGCCTGATGCGCAGCGAATGGACAGGGCGCTGCTCTGCAGGCCGCTGCGCGAGGGTGCTGCCATCGGAGTCGCTCTCGTGGCCTGGAGGGTCACAGGCAGGCTCGAGGCAGGCGCGGCGGTCAGCGTCGGGTGGCGTGATGTCCCTGCTTCCATTTGCGGTCCTGCAGGCGCCCCCATGCGGCATGCAGGCAGGCAGCCGACCAGGCGCCGGGGCTCACCGGTCCGGTCACGGCGGTCCTCCGCTCGCTGGCTGCTGGCAGCCAGCGCGTCGGCTTGCGCAGGGCCGTGGTTGCGCCGGGCGCGGCGCGCGCCGGCGCCCGCCGCCTGGGCCGCCGGCGCGCCGCCGCCGCCGGCGGCGCGGCGCGGGTGGCCGGCGCGGCCCGCCGGCGCCGTCGCGCTGGGCATGTCGAACCGCTGCTTGCTCATCGCCTCCACGCCGGTGGAGCCGCTGACCTCAATCACCACCGCCGCCTGCGTGGTCACCGTCTCGGCGGGCCGGGACCGCCGCTTGGCGGCGGCCTCCTGGTCGGCCTTCAGGCTGGGCAGCCGCATGCTGCGGGCGCGGGGGAGCGGGGAGCAGTCGGCAGGCGGCGGCCCCTCAGCGCCAAGGAGAAGAAGGTAAAAAGAAGACGCGTGGGAGAAAAGAAGACGCGTGCGGCACGCAGGCAGGGGCGGGGAGGCCTGCGGCAACCGCAACGTGCGGCGGCGATGCTCACTCTGGCGGCGGGGGCTTGGAGATGGCGGTGTCGGCGAGCAGCACCTCCATTGCGGCCGCCCGCCAGAAGGTGCACACCTGGCTGGTGGCGCGGAGCTGCAAGGGAGAGGGCGAAGCCACAGGCAGCGCAGCGCGCGAGACTCAGGCAGGGACGAACAGGTAACCCCCTGCGCTCAATTGACACGCAGCGCGCTAGACGGGGCACGCGCGCGCGACGGGCGCACCAGCTGCGTGCCATCCTCCATCGCGAGCAGGTGCTGGAACACGTTTTCCAGGATGGGGTGCTCAGGGTCCTGCCAGGGGCTGGCGACGGCCGCGTCCACCGCGCCGCCCGCCTCGTTGCGCAGCCGCTTGCTCGCGCGCGTGCCGCCGCCCGCGCGTGCAAACAGCGCCTTGCGCTTCATCGCCGCCACTCTCTCTCCGCCAGCTCGCTGCAGAGACTCTGGCAGGCGCGGCGAGGGCTGTGAAGAGGCTGCAGGGGCTCAAGCCGGTCGAGCTCAACTTCCTGACCCACACAGGGCGCTGTGCGCTCCGCGACAGCTTTCCCTGCTCTCGGTGGGCCGTGGGGCGGGGTTGGTTCGAGTGGTGGTGGTCTCCTCCCGACGGTCTGCCCTATGCACACGGAGAGGCTAGCTGGAGCGACGTGGTGAGTGGCAAGACTTGCGAGCACTGCACGAGACACCAGCAGAGCGGCCAGGGAGCGTATCAGTTGTGCATTTTGCCAAATGTATGCGTTCCTTCTCAGATCTCAATTACAGGAGCTCGCTCTGGGCTCTACTCACAGGCATCCGAGACACTCAACCGCACTCTGCTAGCCTTCAGCGCCGCGCCCCCCCAAGGGGTCAGCACCGCCCCCACCGGCGGCGGCAGCGCCGCGCAGCTCCAACACAGCTCAGCCCCCCCAGCGCCACGCAGCTCAATCAAAGAGCGTGCTGGATACGTGGGCCGTGAAGGCCTCCCCAAGGTCATCGCCACCGGGCGCAGGCGTGGCCTTGGCCTTTTGCCGCGGCTCGTGCGCGGTCGCGACGGCGGGGGGCTTCCAGTCTGCCAGCGCGGCAAAGCTGCCGCGCCCGCAGGCCGCGACCTGCGGCGCGGGCGCGGGCGGCGAATGGGGTGCCGGGCTTAGGGTGCTGCCGGCACACCGATCTGCTTACAGCCACATGCACACCGCGACAACCGCCGACCCTCCACTTCCTGCCAACCACCCGCACCGGCCTCACCAGCATGCGCTTGATCGCGTCGCGCTGCGACTTCTCGCTGTTCAGCCTCAGCAGCTGCTGCTGGAAGCGCGGCACCGCGCCGCCCCCCATGTTGGGCAGGCTGGCCAGCACGCCGTGTGCAGGGGAGCCCGCGTCGGGCAGCTGCTGCACCAGCAGCTCCCGCACGAGGGACAGGATGTCGGCCTGGTGCGGCGCCAGCGCCTGCACGGGGCGGGGGAGGGGAGCGCGGGCAGAGTGGGCGGAGGAGGCGGCCGGGGCAGGGACAGTGACGCTTGCGCCCCCACGCTCGCAGGGCCTGCGTTATGCGAGCGCCCACAAGGCAGGGCCCGCGTCCATGCGAGCCCAGCAGTCGCACGGTCAGCAAGCACCGCTGCGGCCGCGCACACGCGCCTCGGAGGCCAGGCTAGTTATGGCCGCCCGCAGCACCTCGCTTCCCACAAAACGGTACAGCCCCGCGTCGCGGGGCGCCAGCACCACCAGCGCGCGGCAAAACATGGCAAAGCCGTATGCCGCCGGGTCGGGCCACCGCATGCCCAGGACTGCGGTCGTCGCGGCGCCAAAGCCGGTGCCTGGGTCTGCTTCAAGCAGCCACTGCAGCAGGCTGCGGCCGGCGGCGGCGCTGCCGCCCGGGCTGCCGCCGCCGCCGCCGGGCGCTGCGGGTGCCACCGGGGAGACGGCCGCCGCGCCGGCGGCCGCGCCGGAGGCAGCGGCGGGCGCATCGTCTAGTGACCTGGCTGCCAGGGCTCGCAGCAGGTCGGCATACTCCTGGGTCAGCTCCCGCACCAAGCGGTCCCGGATGATCTCGTCGTTGGCAGACTCGTCGGTGCGGGCGGCGGCGGCCGCCGCCAGCGCGGCCCAGCTCGCTGACAGGCGGCCGTGCATGTGCGGCACGAGCGCGCGCAGCGCGGGGAGCACCCAGGCGCCCAGGTGCCCGGGCGGGCAGCCGCGCACGTGGGGCGTGAGGATGTGGCGCATCATGATGCGCACGTGCTGCGAGTCCAGCGCCTGTGGTGGGGGATGGGGTGCGGCGCGGGGGATGGGGGTGAATCGCAGGCGTGTGAGTGCGTGCGTGGATGGGGGACACACGCGAAAGCAGGAGGCAGCAAGAGGGGTGCGCAAAGTGGAGCCTGCCCTCCTCCGTGTCCAACGCTGCGATCTCGCATGCGAGACACAGTGCACGGGCGCGAGCGCGTCCCTGGACCTGCCAGCTTTTCCGTGCACTGTCATGCCCTCCATAGATGCACTCACATCCACATAGTCAAAGATGTGCTGCTGGAAGGCGGTGGCTGCGGCGGTGCTGGCCATGGCCTGCACACGCAGCCACAGGTACATCAGCGTCACATGAGCACGCACTCTACCTCCTCCGCACTGCACGCCAGGTCGGCAGCCGCGGACCACCAGCCTGCCCCCACGCTCGCCCCCACGCCCCACCTGAGGGCAGTGGCTGGGCAGCAGCCCGATCGTCTGGTAGCAGAACTCGCGCATGTGGCGGAGCCAGCCGCGCAGCGATCCGATGCTCGACCCGCCGACCGAAGCATAGTCGCCCTCCCCACTGTCGTCGGGCGCCTGCAGCCACACGAGGGCAGTCGCGTTCACGCAACGGAGGCCAGTCGCAGGAGCGGGATTGGGCAGCTCTGGAGCATGTGCAAGGACGAGAGTGCCTGCAGTTCAGGCCGCAGCAGCTGCTGTTCCCTGGCAGCCTCGTGGGGCGTGAGGCAGCAGGCACGCACGTGGGCGCCACCACCCACGGCCGCACCGTTTTTGACCGCCCAGGGCCGGTCTGCTTCAAGTAGAAAGCGCGCTCCTGAGGGGAGATCTCAAGGGCTGGGGCCAGTGGCCCCAGCAGCTGCCGCCCCGCCGGCGTGTGGGCGGCGTGCAAGCAGGACACCACCTGCCAGGCGGGGCAGGCGGTGGAAGGGCGTATGGGTGAAGAGTGTGCAAGGATGGGGTGGCGCATCGCGGGCCGTGCAAGCGGGAGGGTGAGGTGCCTGAAGTGCCCCCACCCCGCCCGCCCGCCGGCCCAGCCCCTCACCACCCCACCCCACCCCACCACCACCATCCCCACCTGCATCATGCAGGGGATGGCCCACTCCACGTGCGGCGCGAGCGGGTGCGAGGCGGGCGAGCCGCCAGGCTGCATGCGACGGATCGCTCGCTCCACGAGGTGCACGCTATGGTAGAGCACCCAGCGTGGCAGCTGGCCGCCCACCTGGCCACCGTCTGCGCGCGGGGCACGTGCGAGGGGGGAAGGGGCGCGGGCCGGCGGCGCGCGCGCGTCAGGGGCAGTGGATGCACGCGGCGAGCGGCGCGGCGGCCGCTCTCCTGCGCAAGGGGCCTGGCCCTGGGTCCCCCGTGCGCGCGACAGACACGCGCTGCATTGCCCGAGCGCGTTCGCGTGTGCCCCAGCCCGGGCCGGGACCTCCCCCGCCCCCCGCGCGCGCACCGGCGCCATCGGCCTGGGAGGGCATGTAATGGGTGATGAACGCCTCGGGCGAGGCGACTGTGGCCTGGAAAGCTGCGCTGGACCAGTCGGCGCGCACGGGCGCCAGCAGCCACTCGGCGACCTGGCGGCGGGGCGCGGGGAGTGGGCGGGCGGGCGGGCAGGACAGGCGCGGTTCAGGGCAGGGCAGCGCGGCGGGGTGGCCCAGCCTCGAGGCGACCAGGCCAAAGCAGGCGCGGCGGGCGCAGCAGGCCAGGCCGCGCCGCAGGGCACCCCAGGGCGCCAGCAAGCAGGCCACCGTTCGCACAAGCCACGCCCCGCGCTGTCGCGCACCATGACCTGCAGCTGCTCGGAGCCTGCCGCGGAGGCGCCCAGCATCGCTTCACTGATCACATTCTTCTCGCCCGCACGGATGAGGCCCTGCACCAAACAGACGCAGCTGTCGTTCGCCGCGTGATGCCGCAGGGCGAGGAAGAGGGGAGAGCGAGCCCAGACGTCGCGCTCCCGCGGTCCTGACGGAGAGGCGAGAGTCCGGGCAGCGACAGCGGGCACGCTCGATGCGAGGAGCACGCCTGCGGTTCCAATCACCTGCTCCCACAGCTCCTTGACGCGCGTGCCCATCGGCTCGAGGTGGGGGAGGAATGCCTCTGGGCAGATCTTGGTCCAGGTCAGCAGCACCACTGCCACCGACTGCCGGGCAGACAGGCCCTCGCGCCAGCCGGGGGCCGGCTTGCTCGGCGGCGGCTGCTGGCCGGGCGCCTCCAGCGGCACGACCCCCGTCAGCAACTCAAACAGCCTGCAGGTGGGAGGGCGGAGCGAGCCTGAAGCGCGCAAAGCCTCCCTGTGCAACAGGAGGGCCTGGGGCGGCGGGGCCAAGTGCGCCAACAACCTGCTGCGGCGGCGGCGGCGGCGCGCGAGCCAGCGCACCTGCCCAGCGCGGGGCCCACAAGCTCGCGCCGCACGGCCAGCAGGCGCGCAAACGACTCCAGGCCCCGCGCCTGGTGCTGCAGCAGCGCCACGTCGCCGTTGGCCACCTGCAAAGGGAGTCCATCGAGGTTGGGCGTCCTCGGCGAGGCGCAGTCCTCTCAGCAGCGCTCGCCACCGCGCGCCGGCCGGCGACCGCGCAGGCGGCGGCCGGCGGCTGCGGCGCCTCGCCTGCAGGCTGAGCAGGCGCTGCAGCATCGGCTCGGCGGCGGCGGCAACACCAGCGGCCCAGTCGGGCTGCTCGCGGGTGGAGGGATCGGCCCAGACCGCCTTGTAGGTGGACTCCATGAAGTACACGGCGCTCTGGATAGGAGGGGTAGAAAGGATGATGGGAGGTGAGGGTATTAGTAGGGATGGGAGGGAGGGAGGGGTGGAGGGGATGACGGCACCTCGCAGGGCAGGGCCCTCCTTGAGGGCAGGGCCCTTGCGGCGATTTGGGTGTGTGGGTGGGGGGTGGGGGGTGGGGGGTGGGGGGGCTAGAGGATTGGATGCAGCTCATCGAGCACAGCACGCATCGAGACATCTGCGTTGGGCAGCGCGGCCCCTGCCCTGCCTGCCCACCTCCAACAGCACGCGGCTCCGCTCCAGCGGCACGCCCGAGCCCGCGGTGGCCGCTGCGCATGCCGCCTCTAGCCGCCCCCCTGCGCGGAGACGGGCCGACGCGGCAGTGAGTATGGACGCAGCTGGAGCGGCTCGCAGGCTGGTATCATGGCAGAGCGGGCCAGGCGCGCGCCTGCGAAACAACAACAAACCAAAATAAGGCACAACAAATGCGCACCCGCCGCCGCCAGCGCCTGCTCCGGCAGCACGGCAGCCGCCGAGCGCACGATGGCCGAGAGCTTCGACCGGTAGTTGATCATGAACTCCTTGTACTCCTGCGGTGGGGGAAACAGACAGTTCAGTAACTTCGAGGAAATGTTTTGGTCAGATGTGAAAGTCAGTTGCATCACGAACTCCTGCAAAGGGAAGCAGGCGACATTGACAGATGGAGAATCAAATAGTCGCGCTTTTGCTGTTCGTTGGTGAAGCGATGTGTCGACCCTGCACCACTGCGGCGCAGCGAGAGGGAGAGGCAAGGAAGGGAGAGGCAAGGGAGGGAGAGGCAGGCTGCGACTGTCGACGCTGCGAGCCGCCAAGCACATGCTTACCGGGAACGAGTCAAAGTAAGGTGGGTGCTCCTCCTCCTCCTGAGGCGTGTGCGCGCCCCGTGCCTGCGCGGCAAACAAGCGGGGGCGGCACCGGCGGTGGAGGGGGCGGCATCGGCGGTGGAGGGGCAGCACCGGCGGTGGAGGGGGCGGCACCGGCCGGGCAGAGGGGGCGGCACCGGCCGGGCAGAGGGAGGGAGCAGTGCAATGCAGCAGCGTGGCACCACGGAGCGGCAGCCCCGTGGGGACGAGCGGTCTCCGCCCTCCACGCTGCAACTGCCCAAACGCACCTGCAGTTGCTCAGCTGCCAGCTCCATCAGCGCCGCCACGGCCTCGGGCGGGAGTGGGGTGCTGGCGGGGCGCGCCGCGCCGCCCGCCTGCGCCGCCGACGCGGCCGCGTGCCCCGTGGACACCGCCGCATCCTGCGCGGGCGGCTGCGACGGCGCAGCCGCCACTCACCCTCTCGCCCTCGCATTGCCCACCAAGCCAGCGCTGCCTTTGGGGAGGGGCGCCGTGCTCCCACCCACCCTCGCGCCGCCCCTCTGCCCTCGGGGAGCTCGACCGCCCACCCGCCTGCCCGTCCACCAGCCACCCTGCTGCCGCCCGCCTGCCCGTCCACCGGCCACCCTGCCGCCACGCGCCTGCAAAACCTTTGCCCAGAAGGGCAGCGCCTTGTCCGCCAGCAGCAGGTACGGGTGCTGCGCAAACGCCAGCATGTGTTGCAGGTAGGCCGTGCGCTTGTCGGGCGCCGCCGCCAGGCAGCTGCGGGGCGGGTGGTGGGCACATGGCTCAGCTGCGACTGCGGCTGGAGGGCGGCGCGGCGCGGCGTGGCGCGGCGCTGCAGAGCGGGTCCAGGGGAGGACGGCGCCGGCGAGGCGGGTGGGGTCGTGGGCAGCAGGCCAGGAGACCCCGGGCCACACGTGTCGAGCATCGACCGCTCGTGGCTTCCGCCCCCTCCCCTCTTCCTCCCCTCCCGCCCCAGCCCCGACGAGCGCACTTGAGGTGTGCAGAGCCAAAGGCGGCCATCGTGTCGCAGAGCGACTGCCCAAACTCGTCGTTGGTGCCTTCGTAGCCCAGCTCCGCCGCCGCGGCGGGCCCGGCCAGCAGCGCCGCCGCCGCGCCGCTCAGCGCGTCGGCCACCTGCGCGCGCGGGAGCGGGCGTGGGTGCGGCGCGGTGCAGCACACACACCACCAGCCGCCACCAACCAGCTTCAACTGGGAATCGCGTGTCGATGCATTCATCGATTCGATCATTTAGATGCAGGCGCTCAAGTGCAGCCCCCCCACGGCTCATTCAACGAAATACGTGTTAATAAAAAAGAAGAAAAACTAGCACCTGCTCCATCACGCCCCTGAACACGTCCGCCTGCTCTTCCGCCTGCTTGCGCCCTGCCATCGTGCGCAGCACCTCACAGGCGGCCTCCCTGAACTCTGGGGTGCCTGCGGCGTGGCGGCGACGCGGCGGTTCAGCAACCGCACCCATGCACCTGCGCGTCTGTGCGCATCCCATGCTGCGCTGCCGTGCTGCGGGGGAGGCCGCCGGCTGGCCGCCTGCTTCCGGCCCACGGGAGGCGCAGCCTCGCTCATTGCAGCGCGCGCCAGGGAGCAGCCAGACCCAAGCACAACACGCGCGCATGCTCGACACACGTTTACGCTCCTCCTCCCCTCACCTAGAAGGTACCCGCAGGCGCCCACGAGCCCAGCCTCCTTGAGTCGGCCGAGGGGCGCCCACTCGGCGTACGTGCGCACCGCCTGGCGGGCGAGGGCGCCGATGCGAGGGGCGGCGGGCAACAGGTGTCGGAGCTGGCGGGAGCGCAGGTCAGGGCACTGCCTGAGGGCAGACCTCGCAGGCAGCGCAGGGGCAGGGACGTCCCAATTCCTTTTGCCTCCCCTCCCTCCGATCCCCTCTCCCTTCCTCCCTCGTGCCCCGTCCCTGCCCCACACCTCCCCGCCCCACACCCACCCGCCACCCCTCCCCACCGCACCCCCAATCTCTGTGCCGATCCCTGCCCCCACCTGCAGCGCTGCCTGGATCGCGGCCACGTGCTGCGACGCGGCGGCACGGCCGCCCGCCTGCGCCGCCGCCCCCGCCGCAGCAAAGTTCTGCTCCAGGGCTTGCTCCTGCAGGCAGAAGGGCGGCAGGCGGCGGCAGCAGCAGCGGTTGGGGGGGGGGTCTGCCTGCCAGGCGACGCGGAGCACACGGGCCAAGGGTCAAGCGCTGCCTGTGGGCTGTGGGCTTGGGCGCAGCGTGGCCGTCCCAGCGCGAGGGGTTGGCGCAGTGCCGGCGTGCCCACGGGCGCACGCACCAGGAACGGCAGCACTGCCGGCAGCGACTTTGTCAGGCTCGCCAGCAGCTGGCGCTTGGGCTCGCCCTGCACCGCGGGCGCGGCAGCAGGGAGGCACGGCCGAGCCGAGTGAGGCTGCGCGTAGCCCACCCACGCCGCAGGTGCGCGCTCCGCTGCACCCCACTGCTCTGCTGCGCTCGGGGCCAGGCACAGCGCGGGGCCAGGCACAGCGCGCCCGCAACCGGCCAACGCCTCCAGCTGCCTATGCTCACCGCCAAGTCCTCCGAGTACTGCGTCACCTCATCGGCCACATACTTGATGACCATGCACACCTGTACAAAAGCGTGAAATTAATGTATTGACGCCAATGGTCAATTGTTGGCACCCACCACGACCCAGAAGGCAACCTGCCCGCCCCTCGCCCTGCAGCTCCAGCCCTGCAGCTCCAGCGCTGCGCAGCACGGCCGCTGGCCGCTGCCCACAGCTGCAGCGCCCCGCGCGCTGGAGCAGTCAGCCAGGCGGTGCAGGCAGCCGGCGGTGCAGCGGCAACAGCTCCAGCGGCCGAGGCGTGCCTGCTCCTGCATCGGCGGTCCCTCGGCCGCGGCGACCAGCAGCTGCGGCACTGCCGCCTCCCACAGCTCGGCGCCCGAGCGCTTGATCACCAGGGCCAGCAGAAGGCTGGCCTTTGACTTGACAGCCCAGCTGGCAGAGCCCCCTGCGCAGGCACGGGGCACGCGGATGCTCGGATGGGTGCACACGGGCAGAGCAGCAGAGCGGGCTGAGATGCGCCGCGACCAAGGCGTGACACCTGGTGCTGAGGTGCTGAGGGACGCGCGCTGTCCGCGCTCCCAGCTCACAGCGCACGCAGGTTCCTCCCCACCCTCTCCCAACACATGAAGAGTGCGCGGGCGAGCCCACCTTGCTTGAGCATGTTGTACGAAAGCACCGCCACCTGTGTGTGCTCCCCGGCGCTGAACTCATCCCACCGCACGCCCACCAAGTGCTGCAGGAGCAAGCGGTGGGCAGTAGGAGGCAGGTCGAATCCCGTCGCGGATGCATCCCATTAGGGACGCAGCATGGCAAACAGGCGCGATCCACATAGCCCAACCGAATAGCCCCCCCCTCTCAACCACAACCGCCCACAATGCGAGCGGGCACACGCTGGCAGCAGTGTGCATCGTCAGCTGCCCCCCCACCCCACCCCCCCACACCCCACACACACTGCACCCCATCCGCCACACAGGGATGCAATTGCAATTACGCATCGACTCTGTGGCACAGGAACCGACCTGTAGCAGCGTGTATCCCAGCACCTGCACCTCCAGCGGCTGCGCCGGCTGGATCAGCTCAGTGGCCACCGCCGCGCTGGCATGGACCTCGCCGCTCTTGAGCTGCGGGAGGAAGAGAGGCACAGCGCGCAGTGGGCGAGGCATGCTTGCAGAGAGGGGCGGCGGGCGTCGGGTGGGCGGGCGTCCGGCCTCCCAGCTCCCCGATGGCCGCCATCACCTGCTCGAACAGCTGCTGCGCCGCCCTGCGCTGTTCTTGGGTCGCGGTGACCTGCTGCGCCACGAGGACGGCCTGCACGACTTCGGCCGTGCTCATTGTGCCCCGCGCCTTGTGCCGCAATCGATTTGTTCACCCCAGAGTTCCGATCATCACGCAGGGAGCACTGGCTGCAAGTGGAGGCGGGGGCCTGGTCTCGAAGCTGAGGGGCAATGCAATGCTCGGATCGCAGTGGAAATGCAAAGGCGACATCGTGGGGCAGTGATCGCCGGGTTCCTGCGCGGTGCCCCCGAGCCGACAGCCGCGGGGGCCGACGGACGGCCGCTGACGGCCAGGACTGTTGCTTAGCTTTCTCGCATGCTGTGGTCCAAAACGATGAATTGGCGTCTCCAGAATTTTGATTGGTGTCTTAGTTTGCAGTGCTGGCACATGGCGCAACTGCCGCACACCCGCCGTGGCCGCCATCAGCGCACGCTGCCGCCGCCCCTTCCAGCACTGCCATTCTGACGGACACTCTGCTCCAACTCAGTGGGAAGTTTCTGCACAGGCAATTGAACCATATAATGCACTGTTCAAGAGCAGAATGGAATGCTTGTTCAGAAGCCACAAGTGAAAAGCGTCCACACCCCTGTCACGGGGCCCTTCAGCCCGCCATCAGTGCATGGCCCTCCCAACAGGCCTCCTGTGGTCGTCTGGCTGCGCGTCACGTACGAAATGGGCGGCAGCCCGAGCGCCGCCAGGCTGCCGCCCAGCACTGCAGCGCGGTGGGGGCCAATGAAATCAGTGCCCAGCGAGACAGCCAGCACGCATGACTATGCGCTGTCGCAGCAGCAGACTTCTACGGCACCCTGATGGTGCCCACCCGGGAAAGTGGTGTCTGGGACGTCGTAGCCCGGTTTTTGCTTTGTGTCGGAGGCTGCCGCCAGTCCGAGCTCCAGATAGGCCAGGCTAGAGGCTGACATGTTGACATCTGCGCGGCCAGCACGCAAGAGTAACAGGGCGCAGCGTCAGGGACTGCCATCCAGAGCAACCAGACCACAGACATGCACCGCCGCAACCCTTTCCTGAGGCAAGCAGAGCCCTTCCAGTAACCACTAGTGGACCCACCTGCTGGGTCAAAGAAGACGAGGAAGCGCGAGTCCTGGCTGCCACCTGACCAGCGGGTCGAGAGGCAGAAAGACGGGCACAGACGCAGTCGGCCGCCGCAGCTCGGCGCAGCGCGCGCTCTTGCACCGACGGCACGCCCTGGCAGGCATGCGCCCACCGTTGAAGTCCAGGCGCGCGGCCAAGCCGTCTCCGCGCATGGTGACATTGGTGCCGGCCACCACCAGGCCGCCGTCGCGACAGGCGTAGCTCAGGCTAGATCTGTTGACGTCCACGCTCAGAGCCGCGACCGGCTTTAGCGGGGCGGGCACCAGGCGCCGGCCGATGACGGTGGTGCAGGTGCTTCCGCCGCCGTCGGCCACGCCATCTGTAGCGGGGCTGCTGGCGCTGCCTTTCGGCTGGGGCGTGGCGCTGGGGAGTGTGATGAGCAGGAGTAGTGGGAGGAGCGCAGGCGGGACCGGCGCCAGCAATCGGAGTTGGCGGGCCGAGCGCCAAAACGAGCGCATTGGGGCCGACGGGCCTCGTTGCTCTGTTCCAAACGTGCTAGGTAGGTTGCTAGAAGGTAGTTGGAGGAGAGGAGGGGTGAGCGGAAGCTTACAGAGAGCATCAATTGGGAGTCAGGAACACAACAAACGCAGGAGCAGCCCTCCAGGCCGCTCACTTTCTCTGGTGGGCGGGTGGTGGCCCTGTCCAAGGGGGGCCACAGAGCCCAGTTTGGGCAATGTAGCGAGCGGCGTTCGAGCTCAACACAGCGCCTGTGACTGGCGCGTCAGTCTAGAACGGCCAGCAGGGCTGTTGCATCGGCCGGGCGCCGGCGCCCTCACTACATTCCGGCGCTCTTCCCCCTCCCTCGAAACATTGATGGTCGCCTAATATTTTCCGCAGCGACTCACCCCCTGGGACGCTTGATTTTTAAATTGACACGTGAGGTTCAGCGAGCCATTCTACCGCTTGAGACGGTGGCCGCAATCGTCAAGGTGCCGCGCTTGGGCAGCGATCAGAGCGCGATCGGCAATCCAGCTTGAGCCGTCGCGTCACTCTTCTCTCAGGCAGTCTCGCAGTCTCCAACGCCCTTTCTGGCCTCAGCGTTCACTCAGATCGTGTCACTCGAATCCTCGGTGCCATGTGGAGTCCACCAGCGGCTTTATGAACGCAGAGGGGATGGACGCCCTGCTCGCGGCCCCAGCAGCGGCGCCGGCCAGCGCCGCGGGGGAGGGGGCGTTCACGATCGACTCGCCGGCGTTTGCGAGGTGAGGAGCTGGCGGGGCCCTCAGCGTGTTGGACTGAAGCGCGGGGGCGCGAAATGCGAGCTCCGATCGCTGTGCAGCCGATGGGGATGCGGGAGGCGCGGGGGCCGAGGTGGGAGGTGCGGGCAAGATGGGACCCCCATCACACTCCCGAGAGGCCTCTGCCAGCGGCTGCGGCGCCGTAAGCGCGGTGCAGGAGCGCTGCCGGGCCTAGGGGGGAAGCCGCGCAGCTTCTGAGCGGCGGCCCCTCCCCTCCGGCCCCGCCCCTCGATATCGGGAGCTGTTGGCCAACCCTGCGCTCCGTGCTTCTATTTTGCAGCGACGAGTTCCGCATGTACACATTCAAGATACAGCGCTGTCCGCGGGCGCGACCGCACGACTGGACGCAGGTGCGGCGCGCGCCGCGTGCGCAACGCCCTGCCGCTGCAGCGCCGCACCAACGATTGGCGCCAGACTGGCGCCGCGCAGTCAAGCGACACCCGACCGCTGCGCGGTGTGCCGCCGCGCCTGCCGCAGTGCCCATTTGCTCACAGCGGAGAAAAGGCCAAGCGCAGGGACCCTCGCAAGTACAGGCAAGCCTGCTGTGCAGCCGATGGGAGCATAAGCGCGGGCGTTGGAGCCCCCAGCGGGATGGGAGGCCCTCTGCGGCTCGGCGGCGGTGGCAGCGCGGCGTGATCGTGCAATGCTCAGCAGCCGCTCGTCACCCTGCGTTGTCTGTTGCCGCCTCTGCTCGGGCTGCAGGTACAGCGGCACCGCCTGTCCCGACTTCCGAAAGGTGGGTGGAAAGCCAAGCGGGCGGAAAGCCAAGCGGGTGGAAAGCCCAGGGGGTGGAAAGCGAGGTCAAGCGGCCGTGGGCGTGGGCGGGCTGCGGTCAGTATTGGTAGGGAGAGCGGAAGGGGGGCGGTAGGGAGGGCGGTAGGGAGGGTTAGGGCGCCGCAACTGAGCACGTTGAGTTGCTGTGCAGCAGCTCGCCCCCCACCTCGCCCACCGACGTCACCACCGCGCCGACCCCGCTTCCCGCAGACTGGCGCGTGCCGCCGCTCGGACGCCTGCCCCTTCAGCCACGGCGTGTTCGAGTGCTGGCTGCATCCCACGCGATACAAGACGCAGGTGACCGGGGCTGCTGGCCGATGCATGCGCCCGCCTTCCATGGTGCGGCGTGGCGAGCGCCCCGCCGCGCGCCGCACGCGGGGCGGAGCCCGCGCTCACACCTGCCGGCGCCGCCGCCCCTCCCGCCGCGACCCGCAGCTGTGCACCGACGGCGCGGCATGCCGCCGTCGCGTCTGCTTCTTCGCTCACCACGAGGGCGAGCTGCGCAGGCCGGAGGAGTACCCTCCCCTGCCGCCCTTCCAGCTCGCGCCCGACCTGAGCGCGGAGCTCGCGCTCCAGCAGCAGCAGCAGCAGCAGCTGGCGCTGGTGAGCAGCCTGCTCGCCGGCGGCGGCCCCGGCGGCGCCGCCGCCCCGCCGGCCGCCGCCGACCCCCTGGGCAGCCTCCACCTGCTCAAGGGGCTGTCGCTGGCGGGGCAGGGGCCCCCGGTGGACAGCAGCGCCCCTGGCACACCGCTCGGCAGCGCGGTGCCCTCGGCCGCCGCTTTCCCAGGCGGCCTCGGAGCGCAGGCCGCTCTCATCAAGCAGCTCAGCGGCGGCGCTGGCGCCGCCGGCGCGCCTGGCGGTGCGGGTCTGCAGTCGCAGCGCAGCAGCGATGTCTCGGTGCTCAGCATTCGCAGCACGGGGTCGCCCAACGAGGCCGCCGACGCCTCGCCGCGCGCGCCGCAGCCGCAGCCGGAGCTGCCGCCGGGGCGCGCTGGCACGCCGCCCGCCGACGCGCCGCTGCTGCTCGCGCAGGCGGCGGCGCAGGAGGGCGTGGCGGCCGCGCTGCTGCGCTCGGTGATGCAGCAGCAGGCGGCGGTGGCGCAGCAGGCCGCGGCGCTGGGCCTGCCGGGCCTGGAGGGCGGCGGCGCCGGCCTCGACCCGGCGCTGCTCGTCGCGCTGCAGAGCCTGTCCCTTGGCGCGGCGGCCTCTGGCAGCATGGGGCAGCTGCTGGAGCACAGCCCTCTGCTGCAGCCGGCGTCGCAGCGCCTGGACGCCGCGCTACTGCTGCACCAGCAGCAGCAGGTGCAGCAGCAGGCGGCGGCGGCCGCGGCCGCGGCGGCAGAGGCGGCGCAGGGGGAAATCCACCGGCGCTCGATCGACAACGGAACGCTCACGCGGCAGCTCTCGGACGCGCTGCAGCAGCAGGCGGCGGCGGCGGCGCTGCTGGGCCAGAGCCTGTCGGGCAGCGCCAGCTCGCTGCCTTCCTCCTCGGGCGCTTACCTGGCGGCCCAGTATGGCGGGCTGCCCGCTGGCGGCGGCGGCGGCGGAGGGGCGTCCGCCAGCCTGCCGCCGCTGCACCCCACCAGCCTCGGCGGCGGCAGCGGGGCGCTGAGTCGGGCCAGCACGCCGCCCCAGCCCGCGCCTGCTGCCGGGGCGACTGGAGCGGCGCTCACCGACTCGCAGCTGAGCCTGAGGGACCAGACGCCTCTGCAGCAGCCGGAGCAGGCGGTGGCGGCGCACGTGCGGGAGGGCAGCGCGCGGCGGCCCGGACACACGCTCAACCGCAGCATGTCGTTTGACCAGTGAGTGCGAGGGTGAGGGCGGCGAGCGCGACATGGGGAGGCGGCGAGGGAGCAGGAGCAGCGCCAGCCTGTCGAGTGGCTGCGGTCCTGGCTCCGCCCCGGCTCCGCCCAACCGCTCAGCCACTCGCCCCCCCCCCCCCCCTTCCCTCCTTCCGCTGCCTGTAGCATCCTCGCCGAGCTCCCCCGCTCCGCGTCCCAAGTCAGCTTGCAGCTGCAGTGAGGTCCTGCCCATTTCGTACCACCCCTCTGGCCGGCCGCATCGTGCGCGTCGGCGCCGCCCTGCCCCCAGCGCCGGCGCGCGCCCCACCGCGCTGCCGCCAGCGCATTTCGCTCGCATTCATTCATTCAGAAGCACTGATTAGCGGCTGCGCCCGCAACCCGCTCGGCTTAGCGCCGCCGGCGGGCGGCAGGCCCACGTGTGCTGCGCTCATTCTTAGATAGTTTTGATTTCGCCAGTAACTGCTGCTCTTCTGCTTCTCTCTCTCTGCCCTTCGCACTTCGCTGGTCCATGTGCCCTCGCTGGGGCCGTGGCGCCGCTTCTTGGGGCACGCATGCCAGGCGGCGCCACGCCCCCAGTCTGTACACCACCCCCACCGAAACAATATTACCCGGTTTTTACGTGGGCGCCCTGCTGCCACGCCGCGCTGTTGCGCGTGCGGTGCTGGAGCAGGGGGCGCCGCCACCGTGCGTGTCTGGCACACGCCCGTGCCGCCCCCCGCCCTCACCCCCCTCCGATTATTGCGCCCCCTCCGGACTCCTCTAATTGGAAAAAAAATTCCGAGGGTCCCCTGTCGTCCCAAACAAATCCCCTCACAGGAGCATTGTTCCATTCTTTCCTTCCTTTCCTGACGCTCATTCCCCAGTGTCCCCCTCTCATTGTCCTGTCCCACGTCCCATTGTGTAGTGACGCGATCTTCTCGGTGCTGCACTCGATAGACAGCCCTGTGCCGAGACTTGTAAGAAGGCCGTCTGCCGCCGTCAGGAGAGGGGCGGAGGGGGGCGTCGGCCAAAGGGGGCCGGATGGAGCAGGCCGTGGGTGCCGCTGCGCGTGCGCCAGTTCAGGCATCAACTCACAAGCGCTTCTCCTAGCCTGCACCAGGATGAGCCGTGCGGGAAGGCAGCGTGCAAAAGCAACGTGCAGCCGGGGGCGGGGGGGCGGGGGCCCGGCAACGTGCAACAGGGGGCGGGGGGGCCGGCGGAAGGTTTGACCAGGCGCCCTGGAGATCATAACCTCCTCCTGCGATCTTCTGTTCAGACGAGTTCTCTTTCCCATCCCTCCACACTCTTCAACTGCACGCGCTCGCAAGCAGACTCCAGAACTCGTCGGTGCCAGCTTCGCCTCGGGCGCTTCCAAACCGAGCCCACGCTACGGCTGCAGCGCGCGGCGAACCTCGGCCGTCGCGCAGGGCCAAACGGGGACTCGCTTCCTGGACCGCGTGCGCGCACAATGGGCAACGCCCACTCCCAGCAGGGCGGGCTCCAGCTGGTGCGTGGGCTGGCAGGCGGGCAGAGGGGTGTTGGCAGGTGGCGCCCCGCAAGTGGCGCGCCGCTCGTACGCCACCCGCGCGTACGGGTCGAGTGACCGGCCCGGCCCTCTCGCTCCCCCCAACTCTGCACAGGAGGAGAACCAGCGCTGTGCGCAGGACTTGACCAGCTACTGGGCAAAGGCGACGCCCCTGCTGCGCGGCCATGCTCAGTTCCAAGCGGTGCTCCAGCGCAACGACGCGGCGCTCCTGCGCTCCCTGGACGGCGGGGCGGGCGCCGGGTCGACGCTGCGAGATGCCCAGGGCTTCACGCCGCTCCACCTCTGCATCAGCGTCGGCTGGGTGGAGGGTGCCAGGGCACTGCTGGAGGTGGGTGGGAGGGCGGGGCGGGGCAGGGAGATTGAGGTTGAGGTTGGGGTGCAGGTTGATCGCTAGCAGCTGAGTAGCGGCCGCGAGGGGCCTTCCCTCAGCTGCGGTGCGGCCGCGAATGGCCGCTGCTGGCGTGCTGCTGCGTCACTGCCCCGTGTGTGTTCCGTGTGCAGGCTGGTGCCGACCCCAACTGCCGAAGCAACGCCCAGTACACGCCGCTCCACCTGGCAGCGGTCCAGGGCAACCTGCAGGCGGTGGCCTGGCTCATTGAGCGCGGGGCTCAGGTCGGCCGCCTGCGGCGTCC
Source organism: Chlorella sp. A99 (assembly GCA_003063905.1). Taxonomy (NCBI): domain Eukaryota; kingdom Viridiplantae; phylum Chlorophyta; class Trebouxiophyceae; order Chlorellales; family Chlorellaceae; genus Chlorella; species Chlorella sp. A99. The sequence goes on along the minus strand of PCFQ01000004.1, from coordinate 365,558 downwards.
GGCGTGCTTGGAGGATGGGCGGCGCGTGGTGGAGCGCCGCCCTCTCTGCTGCGTCCCATCGCGCTGCGGGGGGGCGTTTCCGCTGGCCCAGCAAATCACAACTACAGACCGCTGACTTTGCACTGCCTCGGCCCATGCAGGTCGACCTGCGCAGCGCCAAGGGCTCCACGGCGCTGCACTTTGCGGCGCAGAGCGCCACGCCTGCCAGCAAGGCCGTGCTTGGCCACCTGCTGGAGCGAGGCGCTCTGGCCACCGCGCACGGGTTCAGGAACCGCTCCCCGCTGCAGGTGGGCGTGGGCGAGGATGGGGAGGGCTGGGACAAGAGTGTTCAGGAGCCGCACCCGTCCAGCAGCTGGCGCTGCCGCGCCACACACCGCGTTGCCTGCCCCGCTCTCTTGGGTGATTCGGCGTGCCACGCTCCCTGTCATCGTGTCGCCGCAGCTGGCTGTGTGCTCGCATGGGGATGTGGAGGTTGTGAGCGCTCTGCTGGCGAAAGGCGGCGACCCAGGCGAGGCCAACCCCTCCACCCGGCACACCACGCCGCTGCACACCACCGCCCACCTGGGCCGCGTGGACTGCATGGCGCTGCTCCTGGAGGCGGGGGCCAATCCAGACTCACGGACTGACGACGGTGAGATGCCTGAAACTGTGCTGCGCGCGCTCCACGCGCCTGCCCCTGCAGAGCACAGCACTTTGAAGCCTGCGTTCCTCACACCTGCCCTCCCCGCCTGCGCAGGCATGACGCCCCTGATGGAGGTGTTCCGACACCAGCATGGCCCCACGGGGGAGGCCAAGAAGCGGGCCATGGCCAAGCTGCTGATCGAAGTGAGCGGAGAGTGGCATTTCCGTGTGCTGCTGTGGGGCACCCTTCTCCACATCCCTGCTGGTGCTGCGGCTCTGGGCAGTGCCGCCGGCCGGCTGAGGCTCACGCCGCTCTGCCCTGCTCCCTCTGCGCAGGCGGGCGCCAACGTGAATCTGGTGCCGCCCTCCGGGTTTGGCCTGCTGCACTTTGCTTTCCAGGTGGGGGAGGGCTCGTGGTTGTGCACTGAGCACACGTGCCAGCACATGCAGCTGCAGCCCGGTGTTGCAGGCAGCTGCGCCTCATCAAGCTTCCCGCTGTTGCACGTGCCCCCTGGCCTCGCGCCAACCTACCTTCCTCCCCGCCTTGCCTGACCCCCGCCTGCCCTGCCCTCTTCTAGGCTTGCGGCGACCCTGAGACGATCGAGATGCTGCTGGGCGCGGGGCTCGATGCGTCATACAACATTGACAAGCCGCTCTCGCGCTACGAGGCGGGCGGCAAGACGCGCTGCCTGCACGTCGCGGCGCGGCGCGGCTGGGCCGGCCTGGCCGAGCTGCTCGTCAGGGCTGGTGCGCGCTGTGCTGCGGCGGCCGTTGCTGCTCCGCTCTGGCAGCCATCCGCCTGCACTCTCGGCCCCCTTCTGGCTGCGAGCCCTGTGGCCTGCCCCACGGCCCCTCCAGCGGGTTACCCCCTTCTGCTCCCTCGCCCCTCCCACAGGCGCCGACCCTGAGCTCAAGGACAACGAGGGATTTGCGCCCCTCCACCTGGCCGTCCTGCACAAGCACGCGCGCGTGGTGGCGCGCCTGCTCGCGCTGGGCGCCGACCCCCTCTCTCACTGCCCCGACATCTACCCCTCCTACGCACGGTGGCGCCTCGAGCGCAGCCTCCGCGCGATGCACGCGCTGATGCAGGTGCGGGCGGGGGTCGCGGGAACGTGCTATGCGGGCGGCGCGTCTGTCACAGGGTGCCCCATGGCGCGATTGATCCTTGCATTGCGCTGCTGTCTCATGCCCCGGTGCTCGCCTGCCCCTCGCCCCGGTCTGCACAGGCCGAAGGCCCGCCCGGCAACGTGCAGCAGATCATGCAGACGGCCATGTCGGGGCAGGGCGGGCCCACATGCTCCGCGGTGGACCTGGCAGTCGGCACGCTGCAGCACTTGCCCACGGTGGAGGCGTTTGTGGACGCCGGGGTCACGCCCTCGGCCGCGGCGCTGCAGCGGGGTGTGGCCGACTCGCCTATCATGCGGTGCGGACTGACGGCTGGGCGGGCGGGCTGGACGGGCGTGCATGGATTGGCAGCCGGGGGGAGCTGGTGCACGCGCGCGCGCTGCCAACTCCGCCCTCGCGCTGCTGTGGGTCGGCCTCGGCGGCTCACGTGCCCGTGTGCGCCCGCACCTCTGCAGCGCCATCGTCCAGCGCCCCCTGTGGACGCCCGAGCTGCACCGCCGCCTGCCGCGCCGCTTTCGCATGGTGTCGCGCGAGCTGCTGCTGTGCCTGCGCCGCGCGGCGGGGCCCATCACCCTGCCGCCCGACGTCGTGGCCCAGATCCTGACCAGGGCTGCCTTCCCGGTCAGCGACTGGGCCAACCCGCTTTGGCTGGCGGCGCAGCGCACGCGGCACGCCGACCGCGAGGGCCGCGCGGCGCCGGGCGGCGGCCCGGGCGCGCCTGGCGGGGGTGGCCACCCACCATTTGCAGCAGCGGCCGCGGCTGCCGCTGCCGGGGAGGTCGCCAATGTCGCAGCGTTGCAGGCGCAAGCCGCGCACGCCGCGGGGCTCGCGGCGGAGGAGGCAGGCGGCGCCGCTGGGGGCGGGCCGGCGCCTCAGGCGCAGGGCGCTGGCGGCGGGGGGCTACCGGGCGCTGCCCACGGGCTGCCTGCTGGCCTGGCGGGGGCCATGCCGGGTGGCGTGGCGGCGGTGATGCAGCACATCATGGGAGCCGTGCAGGAGCAGCTGGCGGGCGGGGCGAACGCGGGCTTCATCCCGCTGCCGCCGGGGCTGATGGAGGGAGTGCCACCGGAGTTTTTCGGCGGGATGGGGGGCGGCGGCGGCCCCGGGCACGGGCACGGGCACGGGCAGGGCGGCGCGGACAGCGAGGACGAGGACAGCGACGCAGAGGAGGGCGGCGGTGGCTTTGGCGCGCCCGGCGGCGGCGGCCCGCCCGGTGGCGGTGGAGACGAGGACAGCGACGACGAGGGCGGCCCCCCCGGTGGCGGTGGAGACGTGCACGTCTTCCAGGCGAGGTGGACCCTCGACTGGCGTCGCACTTGCGCGCGCTGCGCTGTCCAGCTCCAGCGCCCTGTGGGCAGTGCAGCAGGCGCGCTCTGCGAGGAGTCGCAGGCCGCGCAAGTGGCCGGCTGGCGCGCTCTGTGTTGATGGCAGTCTCTGCGCCTGCGCCCCTCCCCCCCTCTCCGCCGCACAGGTGCAGTTCCACATGCCGCTGGAGCAGCTGATGGGCCTGGGCGGGCCGGGCGGCGTGCCCGCCATCGGCGGCCTGCCGTTCGTGTTTGGGCCGGGGCCGCCCCTCTTCCCGGGCGACGCGCTGCCCTTCCCGGGGGGCGGCGGCGGCGTGGGGCCCTTCCCCGGCGACCAGATGGCGGGGCTGATGGAGGGGCTGGCCGACATGCCGCCCCTCGTGGATAGCGACAACGAGGGCGAGGAGGGGCCGGGCCTGGTCCCGCCACCCCCCTTTGCCTTTGGCCCGCTCGGCCCGCTGTTTGGCGCGGCGGCGGGGCCGGCGGAGGACCACGGCGCGGGAGGGGAGGCGCAGCAGCAGCAGCAGGATGAGCAGGAGGAGGAGGAGGAGGAGGAGGAGCGCCGCGAGGCCGGCCGCCCGCACGGTAGCGGCGGCCAGCGTGGCAGGAAGCGGCACAGCGGCGACAGCCCGCCCCCCTCGTCGCGCTATGGCCTGCGCTCCCGCGCGAAGAAGGCCAAGAAGGACTGAATAACTGGCACCCTCCAATGAGTTCCGGTTCCTGGCTCAGTCTCGCGGGGCCCAGGGACGGCGTTGGAACCTCGCGCTGCCTGGGCATCCAATCTGTACTCCCCTCTCGCTGTGCTTGCCTCTGGTTCTTGCTCCCCTCGCTTCGCTCCTCCCCTTGAGCGTGTCGCCGCCTCAGCCGCCGCATTGGGTGCGCTCGAGGCACGCTGTACTGTACATTTCCAGTCGGAGCGGTCTGCCCTCTTGTACAATGTGAGATGTGATTGGTATCGGCCCGGTAGTACAACAAGAGCTCACAACAGTACAGCAACATCAGAACAGCGAACCTATGCCTCGCTGGCAGAAAACCAGTCTCGCGTGTGGATGCAGGGTGGGGTGCGAGGGTGGGGTGCGCGAGGGGTGCTTCTGCCGGCACAGCCCCCTCGTTCCGCGCGTCGCACACACTCCTCAACCCTCCGAGTCGGTGAAGCCTAGTGCCGCTTCGAGCGCTTCTAGCAGCTCCCGCCGCCGCATGCGGCTGCGCCCGGCGATTCGGTGGCTGGCTGCCAGCGCGCGCAGCTCCCCGAGCGGCCGTGACCGCAGCGCCCACCTGCGAGGGCAGGCAGGAGGCAGCGCAGGGGCGGCTGCAGCGCCATGGAAAGAGCAGGACGCACACTGTCGCCAACACGCACGCCCCTGCGTGCGCTGCCTTTCTATTCGTCGTCCCTTTCCACCACCCCCTCACCTGTCATCCCAGCGTCGCAGCTCCACCTCTGCCAGCTGCACCCGCTCGGCATGAATTCTTTCCAGCTGAGCCTCCAGCTGCCGCTCTTTCAACGCGTCTTTGAATCCCAGCGCGCCCTGGAGCAGCCCGCCCCAGCTTGACAATGGCAGTGGCAGCTGCGGCGCCGCCTGCCGCTGCCTGCCGCCGCCTGCTGCCTCCCCTGGTGCCGCACGGTTGCCTGGCTCGCCATCGCCGCCCAGCTCCTGCCGCCGCTGCCGATGCTGCTGGTGCCGCTGCTTCAGTGTCAGTGCGAGCAGGCCAACGGCCGCCACACCCGCCGCGCCCCATGCCAGCTGCTGCTGTTGCTGCCTGCGCAGCATTGCCCAGCATGGCGGGAGTACCGGGCAGGCCGGGCGCGAGCGGCGGTGCCCGGGAAGGGCGGGAGGCAGCACCGGCCGCCGCAGGAGCTCTGGCAGCCGGCGCCCCACTGTCCCCGCGGTTCTCATGCTGCTAGATCGCTGGTGCAAGCGGCTTGAGAGTGATCGTTGGGCACGCGCGAGTCAATCAGTCTCAGTCGATCTTCTGTGCATCAAAGGGCGCCAGAGGACAAGGACGATCAGTCGAAAAGGGAGATGGATGCGATCAAGGCGTTCTGAAAACTTGATCAAACTCTCGAGCTTCCCTTCGTCAGCAAATTGTGCATGGTCTGCAAAATTCAGGCGCTGCTCGCCCCTGCAAATTGCCTCTAGAACCAGCAAACTTGAGCCTCAAGTCTTGAGGTGAACCCTCGGCAGAGCTCGCCCCTGAAGCACTTGTCGAGTGCTCGGGAGACAGCACAGTAGCAGCACCAGGACCAGGGTTGGTGTCCGCCGCCACCGCGCCCGCTCCGCCCGCGCGCCTGTGCTCCCGCCGGCAACCACACGGCGGATGGACTGCTGGGTCCGGCACGGCCGGCCGCTGACGCGCTATGTGCTGCTGGCAGCCCACACGGCCGTCGCCGCCACCGGGCTGGCCGCGGCCGCCTACGCAGTGACTCAGCTCAGCTCGCTGGAGTCTGCCCCTGGCAGTGCGTGGTTCCTCGCCGCGACCACAACGGTCGGCGGCCTGGTGGGCCTGGTCGGCAGTTTAGCCGTCTGGGGCGCAAAGTGCGGCGCCTCAGCCCTCCTCCACCTCGCCAGCGGCGCATATCTGGTGCTCCTGGCCGCCGAGAGCGGGCTGGTAGTGGCGTGGCGCTCGCCCGGCGCCCTACCGCTGTTGTGGCAAATCGCCGGGCGCGACGCCAGTGGCAGCATGTCGGGCGCGCTCGATTGGGCGCAGAACCACACCAGCACGGCTGTCGCGCTGGCCGTGTCGTGCGTGGCCCTGCAGGCGCTGGCGGTTGTGCTGGCCACGCTCATTGCCGCCCTGCCGGCGCATCGCAAGCTCTCGCTCTCATGGTGGGAGCCCCTGGTTGGGCGGCTGTCTGTGCGCCTGTGCGGGTGGGGCGCTCGCCGGGGCCTCTTGCACCGCTGGCCGCGCTGGGCGGGGGCGCGCTGTTGTCGGCAGCGCAGCTCACGAGCGCCTCGTGACCACCCGATCCACCGCCGCTCCATGCGCTGCCTCTCTCTGCAGGAACCGCATCCTCGATGCCGACGGACCGGCCACGCCCCTGCTCCTGTCGCACATCCCGCCGGCGCCTGCTGTGCAGCAGCAGCAGCAGTGGCGGCCGCAGCAGCCGCGGCAGGAGCCGCCGCCGCCGGCCCCCGGGCCGAGCAGCCCGGCCAGCACCGTCCGCACCGTCTACTACACGCCCTCCTCCAACCCCGCCAGCCCCTTCCTGTCACCCACGCAGCCGCAGCGCACGCAGCAGCCGGCGCAGCAGGCTCCGCCCGCGGCTGTGGCACAGGTACTGCTGTCGATGCTGGGCTCAGAGCAGGCGGCCGCTGGCCTGGCCTCCCCCACGGGCTCACGCTCGGCTGCCATCTCTGTGCCAGCTGTGGGGCAGCGGAGCCCCGGCCCAGAGAGCCACCCAGTGGCCAGGGTCGGCACCTACTACTCTAGCCCAGATGCGGGGCTCTCGCCCAGCCCAGAGGCGGGGCGGGGGCCGCTCGCGTGAGGACGCGCACGCACCCCCTCGCCCCCGCGCGTCTTCTGCCGGCCAGCTGGCCCTTTCCTTCACATGCACTGGTTGGCCGGCTGTGCACTGTCCCCCGACGAAATTTGCCTGCCTCCTCGAATCAAACACATAGGCTGCCATTGTTCACCATCCCCCGACGAAATTTGCCTGCCTCCTCGAATCAAACACATAGGTTGCCATTGTTCTCAGGTCAACCTCCTAGCGCCTTTGAACTGCCGTTTGTTCGCGATGCTGTTCATTTGCCCCCTGCGGTACCCACATGCAACCAAGGTCATCCTCACAGTGAATGACACTAACTAGCAGGATGGGCCAGTTCAGCGGCAGAAGTTCTCTGGCCCAGCGACTCAACCCACCGACGCCGCCGCCCTTCGACCCTCCTCCTCCGCAACCTCTCCCCTGCCGCCTCAGCTCTCAAACGTGGGTTTTCCGGTGGAGGAGGTGTATGCCTGCCCACGCTCTTCTTCCATGTGCTGCTTGGCCGCCGTGATGGGCTGGTTGGGTGCGACCTGCACACAGGCATGGGGCGAGGGAAGGATACGCAGTCGCTCAAGGCTGCATTTGCATGACGGCTATGTGTTCACGATGGCGGCTCAGGCCGGCCTCAGGGCGCGTCTCCTCCTCTTGCTCCCTCTTAATCAGCAGCCAGCGACACTTCACTGCCCAGCAGTTGAACCCCTCTCCCCCATCAGCCTCCCCCCACGCGCCTTCTCGATGTCTCCATACTCGCGCGTCATCTCCTTGCTCGGAGCATCGGCGCCCGCGGGCCGCTCGGGGAGCTGCACGGGCGAGGCCTCGGACCCGGCCAGGCCCTGCGATTGTGGCGCCCGCACGACAGCACTGCGCAGGTGGCAGCGCCTTGCAGCGCGCGCGCAGCTCGGCCGGCGCCTGGCGGGCGCCTTCCGCCCTGCCACTTGCGCGGAGCCTCGGTCGTGCCGCGCACCCCCAAAGCGCTGGCTTGGTGCCCTGAAGCTCCTGCACACAGTGCCAGCTCACCTTGCCGTGGAGCCCGCCCGCCTGCATACCCTTCTGCGAGGCGCCCACCGCGCCGGCCTCCCTGCCCGCTTGCGTGGCCATCGTTAGACTCAGGTGGGTTGGGATGTGGTCGGGCGACTAGGGTTTAGAAGCGGGGAGGGGGGAAATGCGGCGGGCAGCAGGGGTGGGGTGGGGTGGGGTCAAAAGATTGCGCTGAGTGCTCAACCTGGGTCAAGAACCAACGGGCCACAGTTACAATGATGGCTGCTCTCAAGCTCAAGAGAGCACTGCCGGGGAGTGCGCCAGGCCAGGGCAGGGGGAAGGCAGCTCTGCCCAGTCAGCTGGCGACATGCATGCTACTGGCGGCCAGGTCGGCGAACAGCGTGTGCCCACCTTGTGGCACGCTGGGCCTGCGCCTGGTTGCTCCACTGCCACCAGCAGCTCCACTATCAGCTCGGCCGCTGGGGCTGCCGGGCACTCCAGAAGCACACGGGCAGCAGAAAGGCGGCCTTTGCAGGCCGCACAGCCAAGCGGCAAGCGGCCATTGTAATTGAGCCGTCGCTCTGTTTCTGGCCCTCCTGCCAGCAGGAGCTTTACGGCAGCCGCATCACCTGGGGCAGCAGGCACGCGTCTCTGAAGAGAGGGGGAGACCTGGGAGGTCAGGCGGTGGACATTGGGAGCGGGCGGCACAGGGCGTGGAGGGCAGAGGCGGGGCGGGCGCCGGGGAGCACGGCACAAGTAGGGGGTTCTAGGGCAGAGGCGGAGGCGGCTGGCTGAGCACGAGCGCCGCTCGCAATGGGCAGATGCTGCCCAGTTGGCTTCTCTGTGCCCGTCGCCATCACATGTTGAGCTTGTTGAGCAGGCCCACGCGTCTGCAGGCCCTGTATTGCATGACACCTCTACCTCCTCTCCATCGCCTGCCGGCAGGCTGCAGTTCTGCATGCAGAGATTCCCCCATGCGCAGCACAGCGGTGTGTACCACACAGGTGCCTCAATCATGAGGCTGATGCCCACCGGTCGCCGCCACCTGGCGACCCCGCGATGCCACACACAACAATGATTGACTTCCCCATCGCAAAATTGATCGATGCGACACCATGACGGCCTCACTGCAATCGCTGCAGCCTCTGTTTGCTGTCAGCGATGAGGCCAAGCGCGACTTGCTCTCACGCTTGGGCGTCGATATGTCGCTTGCCGACGTGCTGGAGCTCCCCCAAGATCGCCAGATGCCTGTGCTGCTCCAACTGGCGCGTGTCCACGTGCTCAGCAAGGCGAGGCGGCGCTGCGAGCAGCGCGCGCTCGCCGCAGACCTCGCTATGACCAGCGGACTGCATGCGTCTAAGGATGGCGCCGCGTGATGCACTCGTTGCAATGCCGCCCGCCCGCCACCGCCCACCACTCCGCCGAGTATTTTCTCCTTCCCCTCCTCTCAGGCGGAGCTCTACTTCCTGCAAGATCCGTTGGACATGCGGCATCCCATCAGCCTGCGGAACGAGGCAGCTGCCGTCTCGCTGCTGCTGATGTACCTGTCCCTGCCGGCCGGCGGCGTGCTGCCAGCAGACGAGCCCGACGCGGCCGCGGGCAAGGCCACGCTGCTGCGCGGGCTGCTGGCCTACTGCGAGGGCCTGTGGCCCGAGTTTGCGAGCGGCGACCTGGCTCTGTCGGCCACGGCGGTGGCGCCGCCAGCTGCGCCGCCGCCGCCGGGCAGCGCGGCGGCGCGGTTCGAGGCGTGGGCGGCGGAGCGCGGCATCGGCGCGGCCATCGGGCTGGCGGGATTTGGGGGGCTGCGCGGGTGCGCGGCGCTGTGGGACGTCGCCCCCGGGGACAAAGTGCTGTCCATACCAAAGGAAGCGCTGATCTTTGAGGACACAGTGGCACAATCCGACCTGGTGAGGGCCGCCGGGGGCGCCAGGAGCGGGGCTGCTGGGGAGTGCCTAGGGGCTGGGCGCAGCGCGGCAACAGGGCGAGACAGCGCGGTTGGGGCGCGGTGCGCCCGCCCCACTGCCGCGCCCGGCACCCAAGCCCTCTGCCCCACAGCCATCCTCACGCATTCCCGTCTCGCATCTCCCGTGTGGCATGGCAGGGGCGCATGCTGATGGCAATCCCGGGCCTCTCCATCGACAACCTGCTCATCATATTCACAATGGTGGGAGCAAGATAACAGTGAAATCAACGTGATCGCAGGGAGCCTGCAGCACGGTGGCAGCTGCAAAAGCAGCGGCAGCTGCAATAGCAAGCAGCACAGCAGCGGGGAGCGGAGCCCGCGAGTGCCAGCCAGCGGCAGGCCACCCCCCCCACCCCCCCACCCCCCACCCCACCCCA
>PCFQ01000004.1:332382-345716 GCA_003063905.1 Chlorella sp. A99 | reverse complement strand
CCCCCCCCCCCCCCCCACCCCCCCCACCCACGCCCACACACCACAGCCCCGCTCACCAAGAAACACGCCGCAGACCTTGGTCACGCCGATTACCACGCTGTCGATGAGGGCGGTGTTAGTGCCGCCCTCTAGTAGCTTGAAAATCTGGGGGGAGTCTTGGGAAGGAAAAGGGAAGGATGGGGGAGGAAAGGACGAGGGGCGCAGGGAAGAAAGACGGGTGGGAGGGAAGGGGGCAGCGACGCGGGCGGCTGGGGGCACGCCGCTGCGGCCCCCCACGTGTGCACAAGGCAGGGGAGGGGGCAAGGGCGCGGCGCCGCTGCAGCCGGCGCTCACAGAAGACGACGGTGGCGTTGCCGCTCCACCTGTGGGGGGCAGGGGCGGGGGGCCGCGCTGGGGCCGGCGTCAGGGCGGCGCGGCGCACGCGGCGGCGCGAGGCGCGGTGGCAGCTGCCAGCTGCCAGCTGCGGACGGGCGCGGCCCCTCCCCGCCAACAGCTCACCAGTTGAATGTGATGCTCAAGAAAGCGGTTATGACAGAGGGCCAGTAATTGAGGAATGGTTGGGAGCGTGGGCGCGCGCGCATGTGTGGAAGGACGAGCCGCAGCCCCGCCTCGGCTCGCGGCCCCCTCGCCGGTGGCCGGGGGCCTCGGCACGGCGTGGCCGCGAGCGCCCCCCATGCCCTGCGCCTGCCCCGCCGCTGGTGCGACTCATGTGCCTGTCCTCGCCCCGGCCCCACCCGCCCGCGCACCAGCGGTCGGAGGCGAGCAGGCGCCAGGAGGCGAGGATGCCAGGGGATTTCGTGCCGGCGGCGGCCTTCAGGTCCACCAGCTCTGGTGCCACATCCACGGGGCCGCGCAGCCGCTGCAGCGCCCTCTCCGCCGCCTCGGGCTTGCCGCGGACGAGCAGGGAGGTGGGCGAGTCGGGCCTGCGCGGGCGGGTAGGACGGGCGGGGATGGCATGCCGCGTGGGTCGGTGGGCGGGCCGGGCGGGGCGCGGCGCGGGAGCAGGGGGCCGTCGCTGGGGCTGGGGGCTAGGCGGGAGGCAAATGTTAATGTGTTTGCAATCTATCTACAAACCCACATGAACTTGGAGGCGGCGAGCACCAGGCCCGAGGGCACGCAGACCATGCCGAGCGAGATCTGCCAGCCGTTGGGGTTGTTGCGCACGCCCCAGTTGATGAGCTGCGCATCGGGGATGGGGCGGGGGTGGGGGTGAGGGGGAGGGGGTGAGGAGAGGCGGCAGGGGCCGAAGAGCGGCGGCCGGCGGCAAGGGCGCGGGCGCCAGCAGTCGCAGCCCACCCACCCACCAACCAACCAACCCGCGCTCCCGCCCAACCACCCAACTGCACCCTGCCTCGCCTGCGCCGCCAGCACGCCAAAAGCAGCGAAGAAGATGGAGGCGCCTACAAACCTGCCACGCAGCTGGGCGGGCGCGGTTTCGACCAGGTAGGTTGAGCTCACCTGTTGTTACAGGGAGGAAAGCGAGCACGGGCGCGTGAGTGGGCTGACGCAACACGGGGGCGTGGACCCCCTCAGGGGCAGGGCAGCCGCGAGGGGGTGCGGGGCGGCGCCCCCGGGGCAGCCCGTGCGTTCGGCTCGGCTCGCTCATGAGTTGGCGATGCGTTCCAATCAGTGCGCCAAACCCAGCCGTCGCCCTCCCAAGGGGGCTCACGTGTTCGTTGAAGCCATTGCCCAGGCCCAGTATCATGCGCCCCGCCAGGATCATCGCCCGGTTCTGGGCAAACACCTGGGGGCAGGAGAGGGGGCGCGTGGGGTTTGAGCTGGGCGGCGGAGCGGGCGCGGCGCGGAGCGGCTCGCGCCCCCGCCTCCCGCGCGGGACGTCGACGCCCCGGCGTGGGGCCAGCGGCGGCAGCCGCGGCGGCGCGGGCGAGGGCCGCGCTCTGCCACAGGCTTTGGCGGCATTGTGCGAAAGCAGGCGCGCGCACGCCTGGAGCAGGGAGCCGAGGATGGTGACGATGGCCGCGAGGCGCAGGGAGGACAGGCGGCCCCAGTGGCGCGAGGTGACCGAGGAGATGATCGCCCCGATTAAGCCAAAGGGGAAGAAGACGGCTGCGAGTGGGGTCAGTCAGGTGGAACGTCAGTCAGGGTGGCTGTGCAGTGTGTGTGGGAGGGGGGGGTGCGCGGTGTATCAGATGTGACGTCAGTAAGGTGGATCGTCGGCGCAACGCCAATCAAGCCTTCTGCGCAGGCTGTGTGTGTGGAGGGGGGCCCATGGCGGGGGATGGGGGTAGGGGGTGGGGGGCGCGGGGCGGGGCACGGTGGGGCGGGGCGTGCAGGCAGGGCGGCGCAGGGGCGGCGGGCGGCGAAGCATGGCAGGTGGGGTGGGGTGGGGTGGGGGGGGGGCGAGGGCCCCGCCCGCCTCGCCCCGCCCGCCCTGCCCCGCCGTGCCCATCCCGCGGCCCCCCGGCCCACGATGGGGTCCCCCTCACCCACACCCCCTCTGCCCACACGAGCTCATGGGCATCCCCAGCATCGCCGCACAGCTGCAGCGCCTGCGAGGCCGCTGTCTCGGCCACCTGCTCCGCATGGAAGACAGCCGGCTAGCAAAGCAGCTGCTTTTCGGGCGCCTCGACACCACCGCCCCGCAGGCGACGGCGCGCCGCGCTGCGCCCACCCTGCTTGACACCTACACCTCCGACCTCTCCCTGATCCCCTCCAGCAAAGTGCCCCGCGATTCTAACTACAACTCCCGCCGCAACTTGCTGCTGCCAGCGGCCTAGCAGCCGACAAGGGTGCATGAAATGCCTTCTTCCCCTGACCCCGCACCACTTCTGCTCACAACCCCCAACCATCCGAGTTTCGATCTGTGGCGGATATTCTGGTCTAGAACCGCAGCCCACTCGTTGATTCTGCAAGCAATTTCGCTTGCGGAACGGTGCATGCCTCATGGTGCCAAGCTGTAAGACCAGACCAGACCCCCTCCGCCCCAAACCCTCTGCCGCCGGCACCTGTGTAGATCGTGATGTCGGCGGTGGCATCTGCAGGGGCAAGAGGGCGAGGGGGGGCGCGCGTGGGGGGGAGTGCGCCAGGCACGTGGGCTGCGGCGCGCCGCGCGACAGGCGGCCGCCGAGGCCCCTAGCCACTCACAAGTGCAGTACAGTGAGCTGGCGGCGCGGCCAGCCAGGTCTGCGTGGGAGGGGTGGGGGGCCGGGTGACAGGTGCGCACGCTGCGGCTCGGGGCGGGGAGCCGGAGTCACGCGAGGGGCCAGCGCTGGCGGCCGCCGGTGGTTACTTCTGCACCCACCGGGGTAGAATTTCTGCAGGAAGGTCTGGGAAGTGAAGACGCCGCCTGGAGAGGGGGGACGTGGTGGTGGGTGGGGTGGGGGTGGGCGGCGGAGGTAGCGGGCGAGGGGCGCGCATGCGGCGGCCGCAGGCGTCCCTCGCCCAGGCGGCGCGGCCTCTCCCCCGCCAGGCCACCGGGCCCGCCTGTGATGCCCGAATCGTATCCAGTCAGGAGGTGGAGCAGTGCCCCGAAGAAGCCTGCGTGCGAGGCGCGAGGGAGGGGAGGTGGAGGTCGGGCCGCCACCCAGGCGGCCGGCGCGTCTGCAGATACAGATCTGCATGAAATCGCTCAGGTTCTCGCCCCGGGGCCTCGATTCATGCCCAGCCTCACCGCAGAAGAGCAGGTACGGGCGGACCTTATAGGCAAAGCCCAATTTGTCAGCATCGAGCTGCTCCTCAACGAGCTGCACTTCGCTCGGGCCTATCGTCTGGCTCAGAGCGACTGTCGTCTGCGGGCGTCGAAGGGTTAGGCCCATGCTTTTGCAGGCTCCTTTGCCATGGGAACGCAGCGAATTGGGGCTGCCTTGAACCAATTTCACATGGGGCCATCAGTCGCAGCCAGCCAACCGCAACAGCGCGTGTTGCGCACCCACATGGCGGCCAACCCGGGGACCACGGACCAGGCGGGTCGGGTGGGAAGCGTCTAGGTGTTTGCTGGCGGGCTAGGAGCTGGGATGCAGCATCGGCTGCCATCTGCGCACGCCGACGCCGGAGCCCAGTGCCAGGAGCCCACGCAGTCACCGCACGGCTCGCCCTCAGCCAAACTTAAGCCACACCCGCTCTGCACTTCTCTCGCCCCCAGCCACACCCGCTCTGCAGCCCCTCCCGTCTCCTTTCACACTCTGCACCCCTGCACATCCCACGCGGGTTTATGTGGCCCAGATACTGCGGCCGCTGAGCCGGGCGCTGGATGCGGCGCTGGACCGATAGGATGAGGAGCAGCAGGAGCAGCGGCGCGCGGCGGCAGGGGCGCAGCAGCCGGTGGCAGTGGGGTAGGGGGCAGCTCTGCTCGTGGTGGTGCGTGGCGGTTCGGGCGGTTCTGCGTGGTGCAGCGGTGGAGCGGAGGCTCGCCGTTGCTGAATGCCTCTGAAAATGGCCTGGGCATGGTGCGAAATTGCTGGGCGCCGGGTCGGCGTCTCCGGCGCTGAAAGGCAGGCGGGAGGCATGGGCCGGCCGGCCGCGGTGGCCGTGGTTGGGCCATCAGCCAGCCAGTTCGCGTGAGAGAAGCACCCAGTCAGTCTGCGGGCCGCAGCACAGCTTGCTGGAATGCGCCGCTGCCCGCCCTTCGCCCCCGGCTCAAGCGAGCCGCCCCCGCCCCTTCTTTCCTTGCCTCCTCAAAGTCGATCCGTGACCTCTTAGCGCCCTCTTTGCGGCACGCCAGAGTTGTGATTGCAGGCATGCCAGAGTTGGAACGTTGGGACGCCACGTGGGCGAGGGGGCGGGGTGGCAGGAACGCGGGAGCAAGGCCGCTTGCAGGGCTGATCGGGCGTCTTGCAGTTTCATCGTTTCGTTGTACAACCATTCACCTGCTTCCCAACGACGCAAGAGCAGCTTTTTGCAAGTCGTCGTTCATCTCAGCTGTGCGAGCGCCCTACCCCTGGATCGCGAGTCGTTGCAACCGCCGTGCGCCGAGGGTTAAAAGGACCAAGGTGCGGGAGGCCGCAGGCGGAGCGCGTGTGTACACAATTTGTTCGCTGCCAGCCCCAATCCATCAGATTATCAGGCTAGAGCGCGTGACGCACGGCGATAGCCATAGCGATGATGGTGGACGGCCCCCGCCCCGCTCACCCGCCGCCTCCTGCTCCCGTAGCGCAGGCCCCACCCGCCGCGCCGCTGCCCCACGAGCGCCGCCCCCCGCCATGTCGCTCGCGGCCTACGCCAGCACGGTGCAGGCGATCGCAGAGGCATTCAGCACCAGCTACGCAGCCACGCCCAAGCAGCTGCGCATCCTCGACGCCTTTTCGCTCTGCGCGGCTGCCACTGCGCTCGTGCTGGCCGTCTATGCAAAGCTGGTCGGCTCCTTCCCCTTCAACGCCTACCTCGCAGGTGGGCGGGGAGCAGGGGGAGGAGAGGGGACAGGAGAGGAACGTCGGTGGGGAGGGAGGGGAGGAGGGAGGCTGAAGCCGTCGTGCTGCCTGTCGCCTGCACGGTGCACGACGGCCCGCTCGCCCTGCTGCCCGCGCCCTCTCGGCTCTGTTGTCTGCGTGCCTGATCCACGCGTCGCCCCCCGCCCCTCGGTCCCCCACGCAGGCCTGTTTGCCTGCGTCGGCAGCATGGTGCTGACGGTGGGCCTGCGGATGCAGGTGGACCCGAGCAGCAAAGACAGCCGGCCGGCGGCCGCGGCGTTTGGCGGCTACGCGTTTGCGATGGTCACGCTCTTCCTCGCGGCCTGGAACTACGTCGGTTGAGGCAGGCACCCGGAACTTGCTTGGGCCTTGGAAACGCGTCGGCTGATGAAGGCGACCTCGGAGCTGGCAGCGCTGCTGTTCTTTGCGCTTCCCACGCCGCCCGGTGCAGGGAGCTGTAACTGTAGCTTGTGAAGAGCAATAACTATAGCTGTAACCGAGCCGCTGCGCCTGTGAGACACTCAGAGGTCACTGCAGACTGATCTCTCGAGCATGCAGACCGACCAGCAGAGGAGCACGTGCCGCAGCCTTGCACAGCCAGCGCACCTCTCAGCCCTCTCGCCGCGTTACAATCAACGGACCTCGCCTGGCAGAGCGCATGCGCTTGGCTGTGCAGCGGCGTGCGGCCCGCGCAACGCGCCTAGGTCATGCGCTTGGCGGCGCTGTGCATGATCATGGTATGGTAGGAGCCGCTGCGCAGCCGCCGGTACATGCTCAGCGCGTCCGCCAGATCGTCGCCCTCGAGCTGCGCCCCCGGCGCGGGGCCGCCGGGCGCCGGCGCCTCGCCGGGCGGCGCGCCGGGCGCGCCGCCCGGCGGTGGCTGGGGGCCGCCGCCGCCGCCGCCGCGGCCATAACCCAGCCCAGCCGCGCGCGGGCCTGCGGGGCAGGGGAACGGGGCCTCGGGCACGGCGGGGCGGGCGGGTGCACATCCCTCGCCAGGCGCAACTCTCGGGCGGCAATGCGCAACCAGCGAACTCCCCCACGCGAGCCTCGCCCAAGCAGCAGCGCCGGCACGCGCGGTCGTACCCACAACACAGAGGCCCCCGCCACACGCGCGCGCACCTCCGGGGCCTGAGCGGGGGAAGGAGCCGTCGTCGAGGGGCACGACGGGGGGAGGGCCCTCGCCGGGGCCGCCCCGGTCGGAAAAGTGGCGGTGGCACGTGGCGTCCACCTCGATGTCGCCATACAGCATGCCCGGCCGGTAGTCCTGCGGCATGGCATGGATGGCATGGAGCGGGTGTGGAGCGCCGGGGAGTCGTTCAGGGAGCGCACCTCCGCGACGCCACACAGCACGCGCTCCCTGCCGCCGCCACGGCCGCCGCGGCGGGTCGCTGTCAGGCACGGCTGCGTGCTCATCGCAAGCCGCGCACAGAACTCACCGCCCAGCTGGGCGTAGAATTTCCCAGTCATATATATTCAAAAATATGTATTACTGTAATATAAGCGGCAATTGAGCTGCTCACCGCCAGCTGCGCATAGAACTTGTCCAGCCGAGCCTTGAGGTAGGCGTCGAGCCGCGGCGGCGCCGGCGCCGGCGCGGCCGCCACCTCCTCGGGTGTGAGGGGGGTGTAGGGCTCGTCCGTTTTCAGCTTCTCCTCCACCAGCTTGGGGATGAGGCCTGCAAGGGAGGGGCAGAAAAGCGCAGGGGAGGAGGAGTAGTAGGAAAGTGCAGCGGAGCGCGAGCATGGGGATGAAGAGGGGCGCGAGGCGCGCAACGGGTGGGGCGTTGAGAGGAGGGGCGCGGGGCGGGGCAGCAGGGACGAGGCGTCGAGCGACAGGGGTGACGCGGCCCGAGCGAGGAGGACGCGAGGTGGAGGGCAGGGCGCAAGGCGAAGCAACGCAGGGAGACCCCCTGGGAGGCGCGACCGTGCGTGGGCGGCAGGGGCATCCTGCCCCGCTCCCCTCCCCTTCCCCGTGCCCTGCCGCTCCCAGCCCCCACCCCTCCCAACGCTTGCCTGGAGGAAAAGACATCGGGTCAAAAGGCGGCGCCTGCAGCGGTTGCGGAGGCTGGTGCCACGCCTGCGGTGCTGCGGGGTCTGGAAACGGCGGCGCCGCCGCCGCCCCGTAGCCCAGCGGCGGTGGCTGGTGCGGCTGGCCCGGCGGCGGGTAGGCGTGTCCCGGCGGCGGCACGCCGTACGGCTGCTGCTGCTGCTGCTGCTGCTGGCTGGGGTGAGTGCCGGGCGGCGGCGCGCCATAGGCGCCGGGCGGCGGCTGCAGCTGGGGCTGCTGGTGAGGGTCGTGGGGGTAGGGGCCCCCGCCTGGCGGCGGCGGCTGGCCATACTGCGCCGGCGGCTGACCATACAGCGCTGGCAGCTGTTGGCCAAAGGGCGGCTGCCCATACTCTCCCTGAACAGGCGGCGCGCCCCCCGGGGGATAAGGGTACGGCTGCTGCTGCGGCGGCGGCGGCTGGTAGTACGCCGCTGCGCCGTCGCGCCCCGCCGCCGGCGGCCCCTGCCCCGGCGGCGGCGCCTCGGTGCCCGCCGCCCACGGCGCCGCCACCTCTGCCGGCGGCAGCGGCGCCGCCCCCGGCGCCGCGACCTTCTGCTGCAGCCGCATCGCCACCTCCTTGGCCTTTGTGATGGCATCCGCGTAGTCTGCCGGCGCCCCCGGCGGCAGGGGCGGCGCCGGCGGCGCGGGCGCCGCGGGCGTGGGCGCCGCGGGCGGCGGCAGGGGCTCCCCCTTCATCTCGGCCGCGAGGGCTGCGGCGGTGCCGGCATCAAACACCCCCTTCTCCCCCCAGAAGTCCACCATCCGGCCCAGCTGCTCCAGCACCTGCAGCGGCGGCGAGGGGCGCGGCCGCTGGGCGGCACGGCGGCTGGGCGGCAGGGGAGCACGACGCGGCGCGGCGCAGCGTGCCTGCCGCTCGCAGGCTGGCGACCGTGCAGCGAACGGCTGCTGCCCTGCTGTGGGCTCTGGCACTGGCTGCGCGGCCGCCGACCGAGCCAGCGGCCAGACCAGCACCCCCCGCGCGCGCCTGCTCCGTGGCACCGCCGCCGACGTACGCGGCGCGCAGCATGCGGCCGAGGCGGGGGCGGAACGCGGCGCCGACCGCGGTGGCGGCCGCGGCGGCGGCCGCGGACGCGGGCGCGACGGGCCCCGCGGGCGGCGCGCTGGCAGCGGCCGCCTTGCTGCGCCGGGCATGCGCCTTGAAAAGAATGTCATTGGCTAGGTAGAGCGCATGCAGCTGCTTGGAATAGTCGCCGCCGCTGGACAGCACGTGCTGCAGCCAGGGTGGGGTTGGGAGGAGGATGTGGTTGGGGCCGGCCATGCCGTGCACGCGCTGCTCCTCCAGCCGCGCGGCGTGCTGGCCCCCTGGGCGGCAGGGCAGAGTGCCCCTGCATGCCTGCCATCGGCAGCCGCCGCCCAGCGCCCAGCACCGGCCGCGTCGCCCACGCCCGGAGCAGCAACCTCCCTCCCCCCCCCCTTCCTGCACCATTAACCCACCTGCAGCATCAGCTCCGCCATGCCAGCCGAATAGGGAGCGCATGCCATGAACCACGCCTGGCTCTGCCGCACCGACTCGCGCGATCCGGTCAGGGCTGCCAGCACCTGCTGCCAGCCGCTCGCCACCTCGGCCGGCAGGCTGGCCGCCGCCGCGCCGCCGTCCTCGGGCGGCACCGGCCCCGGCTGCGGCGCATGCTGCTGCTGCTGCTGCGCCGGCGGCGGCACATACTGCTGCTGCAGCTGCTGGAGCTGGGGCGCTTGCTGGTGCTGCGGTGCCTGCTGTGCATGCATGGGGTGGGAGGCATACTGCTGCGGCTGCGGCGGCGGGTGACCGCCGTGCGGCTGCGCGTACGCTGCCTGCGGATGCGGCGGCGCCCCATAGGGCTGGTGCTGCTCCGGTTGCTGGTGCTGCTGGTACGCCGGTGGCGGCTGGGCCGGCGCGGCGTCCGGGTATCGGAACGCAAAGGCGGGGGCGCCCGCCTGGCCGGGGAGCGGCTGCGCCGTGGGCCGGCCGTTGAGCTGGCACCACAGCGCCCAGGCAAAGTAGTCGGCGCCCTCGCCGCCGACCAGGAACGCGTACTCGGGGTTGGCCCCCTGGTTCTGGCGCATGAGGTCGATGAAGCCAGGGCCTGCGGGTTGGGAGGGGAGGGGGAGCGGGAGACGCTGCATCGGAGGGCGGGTGAGGGGCGCGCTTCGGCGGCGGGGTGCTGCTGCCCCATCGCGCGCTCCAGCTACGAGCTGCGATCGTGGCGTGCCGCGCCAGGGCTGCGGACAGGCTCGAGCGCGCTGCGAAGGCGCACCATTCCTGGTGCCGTACTCCACCAGCTTTGTGATGCGCTGCAGCAGCCCTTGATCGGCGGGCGGGGCTGCAAAAGGGGGCGGGGGCTCCCCCGGCGTAAACTGCGCGGACATCAGCGGTTCTTGGGGCCTCCCGCTTAAGATTTGGAGCGAAGAGTCAGGGGAAGGGCCTGATCTCAGAAACGGAGAGTCTTGTTGCTGCGGGCGACACGGCGGCGGCGGCTTTCACGCGGGCGTCCCCGCAGTTTTCCATTTTAGCAGTGTTCCAAGCTCCGAGGCCGTGCCCTGTCTGTCAGAGTCTCTCCAGGTGCTCGCAGGGCTGGCGCCAATGGCGTGAACGCCCTCCGAGGTTGCTGCCTCCTGTTCAGACGGGGCCTCGTGTGCCCTCCCAGCGCCGCCAGAGGTGCGGCTATGGCTGGGTTGGCTGCTGCTGCCTACTCTCCTCTCGGCCTCTGCTCCAACTTAACTGCACTCGCACGCTCTGCACTCGCACGCTCTGCAGGGTAGACTGATCGACGGCTCCCACATGGCCGCCGCGCGCCCCACACCTCCCACGCACGCCCGCTGGGCGGCGCTGCCCGACTTGCTTTGGGAGCGGGTGGCTGCTGACCTGCCGCTGGCCGACCTGCTGGTTTTGCGGCAGGGCTGGCGCGGCGCCGCGCACCTGGCGCAGGAGCGCGTGTGGCGCGAGGCGGGCGACAAGCTGCAGCGTGAGCTGGCTTCCATGGTGGGGCTCAGCCGAGGCGCGGCAATCATTACGGCAATGGAGGGGGTCGAGGCCTACATGGAGGAGGCTGATGAAGAAGAGGAGGATGACTTTGGCGCAGTCAATTACATCCAGGACTTTCTGCATGTCGACAGCGCCGTGGCCCCTCCCTATCCCACGACATACAGCTGCCCCAGGCCTTGTGTGCTGGGGAGGGGCGTGGGCATGGGCCTGCGTGGCACCTACTCGGTGACGCCCCAAGGCACGGAAGTGGAGCTGGAGGTAGTATACACCATCACAGCCCCGCAGTTCCCCGACACCGGCCCTGCAGAGGTGGACCTGGAGGAGCTGCGCTTTCCAGCGCTGGGCCTGCAGTACGGCCTCGCCTGGGCGCTGGACAACAGCCGCTGCTCCGTGCGCAGCATGCGCCACGGCACCGCAGGCTTTGGCAGCCTCCAGCCGCGGCCGCTCTCCGAGGTGGACGTGCACATCGCGGCAATTGCCGCCGCCGCGCCGTGGTGCCCACTGCGCCGGCCCGACGGGCGCTGGAACGACGGGCTGCTGCTCCCCGCGTGCCACGCGGCGGTGACTGAATCAGTCCTGCTGCAGACCTTGGCATAGAGCGGTAGAGAGTGCAGTGTCTGCTTTGTCTGGCGTCCAGCCCTGCGCTCGCCATCATCAATTGCGCTGGACAACAGCCGCTGCTTCATCCATGTGCAGCATGCGCATCGGCGGGTGCGGCCGACTTTGGCAGCCTGCAGCCGCGGCCGCTCTCTGGGGCGGGTGCGTACATCGTGGCGGCCGTGGCGCCGCTGCGTCAGCTCGGCGGGCGCTGGGGCGACGGGCTGCTGCTGCCTGCGGTGACTGAAACATTCCCGCTGCAGGTGGTGTAGAGCTGATCGAGACGTCATCCTGTGGGGGAGCCCACCGCATCTTACACTTTCACTCTCCATGCGTCGGCGCATCACGGCCACCCTCCCATCACTTGTGTCTTGCATTACCGGAGGCAGCAAGACTAACAATTCAGCATCCAGACAAGAGTTCAGAACAAGGGTGGGGCGAGCTATCAAGCAAGTGTGCCAGTGGCAGCTGGAGCCCCGGCCCCAGGCCCTGTGGCTGCCTCTGCCGCAGCCTCGGAGGGTGCAGCAGGCGCCGCCTCGGCGCCATCGGCTGGCGGCGGCGCCTCGGTGTCTGCCGCGGCGGTTGCCGCCGGCGCCTCTGGCGCTAGATTCGCCGCGGGCGCGGGCACGGGTGCCGCGCCGCCGCCGCCGCTGCTGCCGCCGGCCGCTGCGGCGGCGGCCGCAGCCTTGGCCTTGAGGCCCAACCTCTCTTCGAGCGCTCGCGCTCCGCGCTCCCGTCGCCGCGCGGCGTCGCCGCCGTCGGGCGCCAGCGCGGTGCCGCTGCTGCCGGCGGCCAGGGAGTAGGGCGCGCCGCCGGCGCCGGCGCCGCCGGCTTCGCCATGGGCGGAGCCGAGGCGCGCGACGCGGGCGACCGCGCCCGACACGCGGTCAACGGCGGGCTGGGCGGGCGGCGGGAAGAAGGACGCAAACTTGAAGTCCTCAGAGGGGTCGCCCCTGGGCAGGGGAAGAAAGAACAGGCAGACAGAGCAACAGAGCATCAACGACCCCGCAAGAGCATCATCGGCCCCTTAACGGGCGAGGGAGCGGGAAGGTGAGTGTGTGGTCTGCGCCACTGCGGCGGACTGGTTGAGGCTGAAAAGCAAGTAGTTCTGGTGCGCACCAAGAGCAGCCCAGGAGCTCAGACGCTTGGCTCAGCGTCCGCAGCATGCGCTGGCCGGGCCCCAGCCTGCTCCCCAGCCTGCCCCCAGCCTGCCCCCCAGCCTGCTCCCCAGCTTGCCCCCCAGCCTGCCCCCCAGCCTGCGCCCCAGCCTGCGCCCCAGCCTGCGCCCCAGCCTGCGCCCCAGCCTGCTCCCCAGCCTGCTCCCCAGCAGAGCTTATGGCTGCGCCGCCGCCAGCGAGTCCCCACACAGCCAACCGCGTCGCCGGCGCCCCAGCGCTGGTGCCCCTCTTCTGCTGCCCGCGTCGCCGCCGCCCCAGCGCCGCGCCTCACCGCAGGCCGCTGGAGTCGGGCTTGACGAAGCGGAGGTAGAGCCAGGCGCAGTAGGTGCCAAACAGCACAAAGGGTGCGTACTGGGCGATGGCGTGCAGCGCCGCGCTCAGCGAGCACATGAGCGCGACGTAGATGGAGGGCAGGTGCTGCGGGCGGGCGGGGGCGGAGGAGGCGTCGGGGCCGCAGGAGCGGGAGGCGGCGTCGGTGCGCCGACGAGGGAGGGAGGATGGCGCGGATGGAGCCAAGGGGCGCAGGGCGGGAATGCCTGACGCAGCAGAGGTGAAACGTGCCGCCGACTGTGCCTACAGTGCCTACACGCCTGTGTTTGCACACCCGCCCTGGCGCAGCATGTGTGCGCCCCTCACCTTGACCCGGCACCGCACAAGGCCGCCCAGCACCGCCACCTCGCTGTCCGGCAGCAGCTGCTTCAGCGCAACCAGCAACGCGGCAAAGGCGCCTGCAGGGGCGGCAGCAGTGGGGGGAGCGCGGCGCGGGGCGAGGTCGGCCGCGCCGGCGGGTGCACGCGCCCTGCCAGCATGAGCGGCAGGCAGCGACCGCCGCATGCCTGACCCGCACTGCGTGGTGCACAGCACTTGGCTGCAGACCAATCCTCCCATGTTCACACCATGAAATCCGCAGATGGGGGTGTAGAGGATAGCGCCCACGCGATCCAACCCCTCCTCAGACTTCTTCTCGGCTGCAGGCCAGCAGCGCCAGACAACATCGCTCTTGCCACGCTGTAGCACCTCGGCGCGCCGGCGCAGAGCGCGCTGCCTCGCCACCGGCCCGGCCCGTCTGCCGCAGCGCACGCCCCCCCCCCCCCCCCCCCCCCTCCCCCCCCCCCCCCCCCCCCCCCCCCCCCCCTCCCCCCCCCCCCCCCCCCGCCCACC
>PCFQ01000004.1:314339-332364 GCA_003063905.1 Chlorella sp. A99 | reverse complement strand
GCCCCCCGCCCCGCCCCGCCTCCCCCGCGCCCCCCCCCCCCCCCCCCCCACTCCTTCCCCATCTGCCGCTTGCACATAGCCTAGGTCTCACCCGAGACGCCGGCATAGTAGACAAACGTCACTGCCAACAAGGTGAGCGCGCCGGTGCCGGCGGTCGCGACCGCGAGGAAGCGGGCATACTCTTGGGAGCCGTGCAGCGGCTCCACGATGCGGCCCACGTAGAGCAGCGCAGCCGAGAAGCCCAGGCACTGCGTGGCGCGATGGAGGGCACTGGGGTTGGGGGCATGCAACGTCGCAGAGGCAAGGGGGGGAAGGCGCGCGAGCGGGCGGCGGCGAGCGTCGGCGTGGGCCCTTTTCATGTACAGCCTAACCGGCTCACGCTGATCAGGTGAGTCTCGACCAGCCCCGACGTCAGCACCATCCAGAACCGAGAGAGGGCGCGTCCCGCGACCAGGCCGAGGAACGCACGAGCGCCCGGCACTGCCAGCTGCAGGAGGTAACCCGCCGGAAGCACCAACAGCGCCAAAGCTTTTGTTACGGGGGGCAGGGAGCCCAGCACCTCCCCCAGCTGCCCGCTGGAGGCCATGGTTCAAGTCGTCTTGAGATCAGTATGACAGGCCCGATCTGCTGCACTGGCACCTTATGCTGGTTGCGATCTGTGAGTTTCAGACTGGAGGAAGGGAATTTCATTTGGGGAAGAAGGCATGTCAAGCATGCCTGCGCACCCAACTCTGCTCTGCACTCTTTCGTATTTCCCTTCTCTGTGGGCCTGCACGCGATCAGGGCGAACATCCACTTCCATCTGCTCCTCCAGCTTGAATTTTTATCGCGCACACCTCGATGGAGGGCGAAGCGGGCCCCGCCCTGCCCTGGGCGAGCCTGCCCGACGCCTTGGCGCAGCCCCAGGCAGGCGCGCAGGCGGTCGCCCCGCCCGCAGCACGGGCGGGCGACGCAGGCCCGCTGTCGGAGGCGCCCGCGGCCGGCACTGCCATAGAGGTCAAGTGGGAGCTGGTGGATGATGAGACGCACGAGCGCACTATCAAGGCGAGAGGAAGGAGCGAGTCCGCTTGGCACGGAGCTTGCGACGCTCGCAGGCACACCCGCCGCCGCCGCGAGGCGCCGTGGCTGCTGCAGGCTTGCCAACCGCCGCCCAACCGATGCACCCCCGCCCGCCGCGCTGCAGTGGTGGAGCGCCACGGTCGTGGGGGCAGAGGCAGGGCAGGCAGACGCGGCGGGGCGACAAGTCTATATGCTCAGGTGGGGCGCAGGCAGGCAGGCGGCTGCGCCATCGCCGCTCGCCGTGTGGCGCATCAAGCAAGTGGCGGCGCTGTGCATCTCTTGGCGCTGGGACTTTGGCCGCCATGCGTGCCCCCCCCCCAAAAAAACACCACACCAACAACGACACGTTCCTCGCGGTGCCGCTCCCGCACTGCCTGTTGCTGCCCTCACAGCGCGCTCGCATGCCGCCTCCTCACAGATATGCCGCCGATCCGGAGGCTGGGTTTGACGAGGAGGCCACCGCCCGGGTGTCGATTCTGGACGATCGTGAGCTCTGCCGCGCCCCTGGTTGTTAGCTGCCGCTGAAGCTTTCTGCTGCCGGCGGCTGCCGCCGCCGTGGGCCGTGCTCAGCCGGCCGGCGCTGCCTGTGGCAGGCGGGGCCGTGCTGGCGGCTGGCCCTCTGGTGCCTGCAGCTGTCGTCGCTGCTGCCTTGCGCTCCCCTCCCCCTCTGTCTGGCCCCCACCTATCCCTCCCCGCGTCCCTCCCTGCCCCACCTACCCCAGACCATCTGTTTGACCTTGGAGAAGGGGAGGAGCTGCCGTGGCGGCGGCAGGGCGAGGTGTGGGACACCGAGCAAGAGGTGCGCTGCCTGCTGTGCCGCTGCCCGCTGCCTGCTGCGCAACTGGCAGGAGAAGAGGTGGGCAGAGTGGACGAGCGGACGAGCCAGGCCGTGTGCCAGGCACTGCGCGGCGGCGGCAGTGCTGTCGTGCCCCACGCAGCGCCTCCCTCCTGCCCTTGCTCTTTCCAGCCGCCCGAGGAGCTGGTGGATGTCGTTGCGGCGGCGGTCCAGGAGGCCGCGGATGGCGCTACGCTGAGCATGGCCAGCGTGGCAGAGCGCATCCGCCAGGAGGAGCGGTGAGCCCCACCCCCTGCGGCGAGGCGTGGCGGCCGGGCAGCGGCCGAGAGGGGCGCGGGGCGCCGTGAAGTCCCCAATGCACGAGGAGCGGCCCCAAACTGACGCACCAACTGGTCGAGCGGAAGACTGATCAGCCGGCGACTGCTGCCGCAGGCGGCGAGGCCGCACGGTGGAGGAGGAGTGCCAGGAGCTGCTGCGCACGCTGCCGGCGGAGCAGCAGCGCGTGGTGGCGGCCGGCTTTCGCGAGTTCTCAGACATTCTCAAGTGAGCCGGGCTTTGGGCTTGCCAGTCGTCGCTGCCGTAGTGGCTGTTGCGCGCGGAGGCACTCGCAGGCGCCGTGGCGCCTGTGGCCCGTGGCGCGCGCGCCCGCGGCCGGTGGGCAGGCCGGCTGGCCGCGTGAGCGCCCCGGATCGCGAGCCCCCGCCCCCCTTTTCGTCCCCTGCCTCGCAGTGAGGGCATCAAGGGGCTGTTCCAGCAGCACGGTCCGGATTATGTGATCACGGCGGAGGACATCCACCGCCTGTGAGCCTGGCCTTGGATTCAGGATGCGTTGGGGGGGAGCGGTCGGGTGTCGGCCTGTCGGCTGCCGAGCGGAGAGACGCGAGCTGAGCCGGCCTACCGCTGTGGTGCCCAGGCTGCCGCGCTGTTGGCGGCGTGCTGGCTGGCGTTGCTGCTGATGCCCCACAGCTGGCCGCCTCCTGCGCCCATGCAGGCGGCAGCAGGCAATGACGCGGCTGAGTGAGGGGCTGCTGCGCGGCCCGCCCGGCCTGCTGTGAGCAGCTGCGAGCCACGTCGATCGGCGTTGCAATTGACCTCCACAAACCGCACCGCTCGCTGCGGCCATGCTGTGATTCGCAGCGCACTTGCATCGGCTTCCACGTGTGGGGCTTGTGAGGCTAAAGCCATTGCAATTGTTGCGGCGAGTGAACCGGCTGGTACCGCCGCCGGACCTGTCATGGCGTTGCTCCATTTGCTCCTCATAATTCCTGCAGAAGGCTCAGCCCGCCCCTTGCACAGTTGAATGGTTGGGAGAGCGATTATTGAAGCAATCTATATAATTAGTTGAGGATGGTCCGTCCCCTTCGGGCGGGCCCCCCGTCCGCTCTGCTGCACTTCCGCCCGCGCCCGCCCGGATTCTGCATCTGTAAGGGAAAAAACACCACCCCTGAGAAGCTCAGGGCGCGACGCTGCAGGGAGGGAGGGCCAAGAACAGCACCCACCAGGGCCTCAACTGCGGTGTTCCCAGCACTCTTCTGCACTCTCCAGCACTCTATGCACAAGCTGTGAGAACGCCTGCCGTGTTTTGACGCGCCTGGGCCAGCCACCAATCGGCTGCTGTCGCTCCAGTTGCTGCTGCTCCTGCTGCAGTGCAGCCACATTGTAGCCGAAGCGGGCAGCAGCGGGATGGAGGACATCCCATGACGTTCGATCGATTCGAGCTCGAGGGGCCCGCGGGCAGCGCCACGGCCCCTCTTGGCGCATGACCAACGTCGCCAACTCTTGGCTGACATCACCAACACCGTTGCGCGGCAGGTGGGCAGCCTGCGGCCGTTGCCCACAGCGTGGTGCCACCACCCGCCCTTGACGCCGCCTCACGTGTGTGCTCCACCTGGCTACAGGGCGACAACAGCGTGGGCCAGCCTCGGCAGAGCGCTCAGGAGCAGCGGCGTGAGGACAGGCAGGCACGGCGCGCTGCCCTCGCTGCTCACGTGGCGGCGCGCGACGCAGCACGCGAGGCTGCGACCCAGCGCCAGGAGCAGGAGCGCGTGTCGCGGCGGCAAGCTGATCGTGCACATCTGCAGCGCTCCAACGAGCGGCGTGCGGCGGCAGCTCAGCAGCGCGGGCGGCGGCGCGCCAACATGAACTCTACACCAGGCGGCAACGGCAACTGCGCGCCGATCAGCTGCCGCACAATGCTGGGCAGTGCTGGCCGCCAAGACCCGGAGGCGCTGCAGCAGCTGGGGAGGGAGTGCCCAGCCCCGTCTTCGCGCCGGCGGCGGCAGCCGCCCGCGCGCTCAGCGCCTGCTGCCACGCCTGGCGGGCGCTTCACCATGGCGCCCCCCCCGACGTGGAACTGCCATTCGAGATGCAGTGGCGCCAGTTCTTGGTGCGCCCCGCCTTGACCATCAACAAGGCGCAGGGGCAGACGCTGAGCAAGGCGGACGTCTTCCTGCCCACCTGGCGGCAGCGGCCATGGAGAGCACCTTCACCATACGGTGAAGGTGCCTTGCATTGTTTGCACTGAGATTCTGCGCTGAAATCTGCGCAAGGCGCTGATTTCTGCTCTCCCAATTTCATTCAACCGACATTAATGTAATCTATCTATCAAGCACTTGGATTTTATTCAGCTCTGTAACGGTCCTCTTTGGCAGCGCCTCCGCGCCTTGGCGGCGCAACCAGGTTGGCCGCCCTGGCGGCGCAGTGCACTCCGCACGTGCTCTTTTCATACTCTGCCCAACGCCTGCGTGCGTCTGCGCTGCAGGCTGGCACCCTGGCATCCCACGCTTGGTCAGCAGGCGCGGCAAGGCAGTGCAGGAGCAGCAGCAGCAGGGGGACGCCGGCGCGCTGGCTGCCAGCCCCGGCCGCCGAACACGTGCGATGGGGCGGGGCGCATTGCCAGGGCCGCCGCTGCGCCACCCGGGCCACGGGGTTGCCGCCCAATCTGGGAACACTGTGGGGTGGTGTGGGCACAGCACAGACTGCCCCCTCCAACGGAACCGGGCCCCCGCCGAGCGCCCGGGCCATGGGTCTGCCGTTAAAGCCGGGCGCGTGGTGGGGCAGTGTGGTTCAGCACAGCAGCACGCCCGCTAAGTGCATGGAGGGCATGGGCGGCGCTCCCGGCGCCAGCAAATTGTGGTCACGGCCCCCACCCGGTTCGGCATAACGGACACCACACCAATGTGTGTGCGTGCGGCCGATGCGGGGCCGGCTGTGAGGGCGCCCTCGCAGCCGGCCCGGCCCGGCCCGGCCCGGGGTCGCCCGCCCTCAAAAACCCTCCAGGTGGTCGACCTCCCACTGCTGGCGAGCCACCGCCAGAGTGCCCAACTTCACTCCCGTGCCTTTGACACGGGCCTCAATTAGTGGCAGTAAATGAGCGCGATGTTGACTTCAGCTCGCACTGGTGTGGTTTCCATCGCCCCTCTTCTTCCTCTCAACTCTCCCCTGGTGTTCGCTGAGTCCTAAATCGAGCTCCTGGGTTGCCGCCTTTCTCAATCGTGCGATTCGCAATCGCTATCTACTTTCGGCAGGCGGGCCCACCGTTCGCTGCGTCTGGCTTCGAGTTGGCGTTGGTAGCACACTGGGCGCCACGCACGCCACACGCTTGTGCAAAAGTGGGTTGTCGCGCAAAAGGCAAAGTTGCCTACTGGCGCTAATTCTCTTTCACATTGGGCTGGCTCGGGAATGAAGCGAGCACCCAAAAGGGCCGCAAACGCGATGCCGAGGCCTAGGGTGGCCGCCGTCGGCACCCCGCCGCCGCCTCCCTGCCGAGCGCCGCGCGTCGGTGGCGCCGACCCGCCCTCCTTGGAGCCGGGTTGGCACACGGAAGAGTATGAATTCAACCCTTGGACTCTGGACCTAGCACCGGCAGCGAAAGGCAGCAGCCGAGCTGCCGCTGGCAAGCCCCGCCCGCGAGCTACTCGCTGCCAGGTACGAACTGCGCGACTTTGCCACAAGTGCGTCGCAGCCTGCGCGCTGGCAACTGGCGCCGTCTGCTTGCGTGCAGGTGCCCAGGTGTGATGCAGGCGCCGAGGCCCTGGTGCAGGTGAGGCTGGCTAGCCACCACCGCCCACCATGCAGAGCCGCAGTTTGCAACGCCCTCTAGAGAGCTCTTTGCTCGCACCCGCCTCACTGCATTGGCCTCGTCCCTGCAGCCGCAGACCTGCTGGAAGCGGCAGATTTGCCAGCGCCACAGCGACGTGGCGGCAGTCGTGATCGAGGGGCAGACCCTGCGCTTCTGCGACACCTGTGAGGCTGTCTGAGGGGCTGTCTTGAGCGCGCCGCGGCTGCAGGTTGCGGTTGTGCACTTGCCGTTGGCACCAGGCTCCACAACTTCGGGGACTGGATGGGGCCCAATGCACCCTCTGTGTGCCTCACACTTCTGTTGTTGGCTGTACTGCAGGCGGCCTGCTGGAAAGCATGCACGATTTCGAAGGCCTGAGCAGGAGCTGCCGGGGGCCCCCTGCAGTCGCCAGACAGCTGGAGGCAGAGCTGCAGGCAGGCAAGAACAATGCGCTACGCTTTGCTGGGGCTGCAGAGCCCCTGGCAGCTCTGTCGGCGACGACGGGGCAGGGGCCGGAGCACGCGCCCGGCCAGGAGCAGCAGGAGCGCGCCACGAGCGTGGACGTTGCAGCCGCGCAGGAGCCGCAGGCCGTCGCGCATGCCTCAGGGCAGCGGGCCCTCTCGCTGTTGCGCCAAGGCGGGACGGTCGCCGACCAGGTGCCTCCGCTGTGCCTCGCGTAGTCGCTGCAGCCTGGCAGGCTATCCCAGCGGGGGGGGAGGGAGGGGGTTGGGGGGACGTGTCGGCTGAGCTTGTGCTCCGAGGAGGCGAGGGCTCTATCAACATGCGCTTGTTGCTCTTGCTTGGCAGGGCGAGGCGCTTGCGGCGCCCTTTCTGCAGAGCCTCGACGTTCAGCGCACGTCTCTCAAGGTGCGTGGCTGGGCCTGCCCTCTCGCCTGCGCCCCTGCCCCCAGATTGCCCTTCCGCAGCGTGCGCGTGAGCCGCCCGCCACGCGCGGGGCGCCGCGCAGCGGCGCTATGAGATCGGAGTGTCGAGTGCTTTCTCGAAGCCAGCGTGCGCGGCGATGAGAGCCTCCGTGCCGCCCGTGCTGCCCCTGCCGACAGGTCTATGGCTGCCGCCCTGAGCTCGTGATGGCCGCGGCCCGCTCGGACCTGGGGGCGCTGGTTTGCAGCATGGCGTGCGGCGTGGAGGCCTGCGTCCGCCCAGGGTGCACTTCCCTCACCATCGATGCCCTCCTGGCGGTGCGTGCATCTGCTATTGTCAGACATGGTCTGGCCAATGGGGAGCCGAGAGGTCAGGCCCGGGCCCAATAGATCTAGGCCCTGGGTGAGGCATAGACTGGTCGAGGGTGAGGATGGTTGGGTGACGTGGCAGGGCCCAGGAAGCACTGCTGCGCCCGACCGAGTGCGCGCGCGGCCCCCTGCATGGCGCAGGAGGGGCAGCCAGAGGAGCAGCCGGAGCAGCCGCCGGAGACGGAGCCGGAGCGGCAGCGGCAGGAGGGCCCGCACCCGGCGGGCGTCGGCGAGGCGGCCCGGGCCCTGACCTTGGGCAGCGAGCTGCAGCCCGCGCTGGAGGCGCTGCTCGCGAGCGGAGGCCCCCTGGGCACGCTGCTGAGCAGCCGCCGCGCGGTGCTCCAGGCGGGCGATCAGGTGGCGGTGGTGGCCGAGGGGCAGGTCACGCTGTCGACCGGCGACGCGGTGCCTACCATCCGGCGCGTCTGGCCGCCCTGCATCCACGTGCCGCCTCCCCGGGAGCGCGTGCCGGCGGCGGCGGGGGCGGCCGCCTCGGTCGGGCGCGGCGGCAGCTCGCCGGCAGTGGAGGAGGAGGGCGAGGACGAGGACTGCGGGACCGAGGAGGGGGACTGCGGGACTGAGGAGGGGGACTGCAGATCAGAGGAGGGGGACTGCGGGACAGACGACCCTGCCGCTGCGCCACCGCAGCGCCTGGTGGCGGTGCACGGCACGCAGCTGCAGCTGGGCTCGCCTGACGGCGCGCTGCTGTGCCGGCAGCATGGGCGCCACCTGGCTGTGGAGCTGCACGCCTGGGGCAGCAGCAGCGAGCAGCAGGAGTGGGGCAGCGTCTACCCAGTCGGCCTCGAGCAAGGCAAGTCAGCTGCCACACTGGTTCCGATGTCTCATTGCCAGCCTTGGCTCGCATGCGGACTGCCTTCCTGCGTGGCCGTGCACGCGCCGCCTCCCCGCCCTGGGCGCTGTCGCGTCAGGCCGGGCGCTGTGCCCTGCCGCCTGCTCCCTGCTGGCCTCCATGCGCACGGAGGACGGCCGCCTGCGCAGTGGCGCTCTTGCCAGCTCAGTTGATGGGTGCACGCGATTCTGTTGCGCGCGCTGGTGCAGGATTTGCCGAGCTCGAAGTGCAGGCGGGCAAACTGCTGGGACCCGCCCGCCCCCTGCTGGTGCTGCACAGCTGCGCCGCTGCCGACGAGGTGTGCCGCCTCGTGGCGGCCACACTGGCAGCGGGAGCAGGCACGACGACAGCCGCGCCCCCCGCTGCGGCAGCAGGGGCGGCGAGAGCTGCAGATGCGGTGCCCGCGGACGTGGAGCCAACCGCAGAGGCGGCGGCGGCGGTGGTGGACGTCTTTCTGCGAGAGGTGGGTTGATTGCGGTGCCTGGCAAGGGGGCAGGGCGGGCCGGCTGCTCAGCCCCAGGGGACAGTTGCACCTGCGAGGCAGGCAGTGCTCCACGCTTCTGCGTGTTGGCCCAGCTGCTCGCCGTGGGTGTGCTCTGCCCTGCCACAGGTTGGGCTCGTGGCCCGCTTTGTCCACGCCGGCGCGCTCGAGGCCGGAGGCACGGGCGATGGCCCGCCCTTCACCCCCACCCTGCGCCGCCAGGTTGCATCCCTGGCTGCCAAGCTGGTGGCAGTGGCAGCCTCCCGCGGCTGCCCCGCGCTCACCGCGCTGCTGCTGCACGGCGCGCGCGCCGACGGGCGCAGCGCGGCGGCGGCGGCTGCCGCGATGGAGGCCGCTTGCGTGCCCGGCGTGCCGCTGCTGGCGGC
The DNA here is from genome assembly GCA_003063905.1 of Chlorella sp. A99. Classification (NCBI taxonomy): domain Eukaryota; kingdom Viridiplantae; phylum Chlorophyta; class Trebouxiophyceae; order Chlorellales; family Chlorellaceae; genus Chlorella; species Chlorella sp. A99. The sequence continues at coordinate 323,482 of PCFQ01000004.1, read as the reverse complement.
GGCCGTGGCCTCGCGCGCGCCCGCTGTGGTGGATGCGCTGCGCACCTGGGGCGCCGCGCACGGCCACGCGTGGCAGTTGGAGGCGGGCCCAGAGCAGGCGGCATGGCAGGCGAGCGGCGGGCGCCTGCTGCCGCCGGTGCTGGCGGCACTTCGCGAGGACGGCGGCGCGATGGCGGCTGCACTGGCAGGTAGGGCGTGCCATGCCTGGGCCGGCGCTGAGCCGGCGAGGGAAATATGGACTTGCGCTGATGTAGGCGTTGCTGCGAATTCTCATGTCTCTGTTGCCTCACCCGTTCCTTCCCGTTCTCCGGCGCTGCAGCCTGCATCGGGCTGGACGCTGCTTCATTGAGCGACCTGCTCAGCAGCCCGCAGGGTGGCGGTCCTGCCTCAGCGCCGCCAGCAGATGGCGACCAGCCAGCGGCGTCGGCCTCCGCAGCGGGCACTGCAGGCGCGCCTTACCCCGGGGCGCCCGCCTGGCGGCCGGCGGGGCCGGCAGGGCAGGGGGTGCAGGACGGCAAGGACAGTGCGGGCGGCAGGCGCGGCAGCGCGGCCTAGGCTGCCGTCTCCCTGGCAGCGAGCAGGTGGCGCCATTGGTGCACCGTGCCTCCAGCGCACAGAGGACAAGACGCGGCGCCTGCATGGAGGGGACGCTATTGCTGTGGCTGTCGCTGCAGCCCGACCTGGAAAGCAACTGCGCTCACTGGCCGCTGGTGCGCCAGCGGCGGCCTGGAGTCTGCGCCTGCGCAGCAACCTGGGCGGCGCTTGTTGCGCTGCCCAATGTCCGCGCCATGGTAAGCTTGCAACCCCCGTGCGTGCAGATCGCGCATCTGACATATGCGAGTGCACCGAAGTGCACCACTCATGAGAATATTCTGCATGCTCATCCATATTTCGGGCACTGGTTTTCTGCAGCTGCCTTATGCATGTCGTCTGCTTAGGGCACTGGTTTTCTGCACCTGCATGTGCATGTGCGCTTACCAGCACAGGGCACTGTTTTTCTCAATCACCTCGGCTTCGCAACATAAATTGCAGCAGGCTGCTTCATGCACTTCTTTCTCTCTCTCTTCAGCTGTGCCCCCCCTGGCACTGGCCCCCGCCTCCCCGACATGGTACTAATACTAGGACTTGTTTTTCCCCCCGCTGTGTAAGAACTCCCTGTCCTCATGACATTGCCCCCGCCTTCGAGGTCGGTGGCCGCTGTGGTCCGACTCCTGCGCCTCCCTCTGGCTTCCTCCTGGTCGGCACTGGGCTCCTTTGCCTAGAGAGGCACGCTGTGCTGGCAGCCCTGGAGGGGAGCTCTGCGGATGGGGTCCCACGGCATGGCCGCCCTCCCCGCAGCGGGGCCCGCCGCCTCCCCGCAGCGCCCTCGGCGCCGACCGCCCACCCAAGCACTCCTGGCAGTCACTCGTCTCACCTCTCTCCGTTTCTGAGCGCGTGCTGCCCTCCATTTCTGGTTCGCGTTCGAGAGGTCCGCCCATCGCCTCGATCTAGCGCCACCACCACCGTGCGTTGGAGCAAGCCGCATAGGCTGCGAGGAGACCGGAGAGCGCCGGGTCCAGGACAGGGCCGGGCCCCGCCTGGTGAGGCGGCGCTCTTGAGCGTCCGCCCGCCTAGTGTGGCTAGCCTTGCCTGCCGCAGAGCGAGCGTGGCTCAGTGCCGGTCCGCTCTTTGCCCTGGCACGCAGGATGGAGTTTACACGAAGCGAGCTGCATAAGGCAGCCTACCACGGCGACACAGCCGCGATCCAGCGCCTGCTGAGGGCCGACCCTGCTGGCGCATTAGCGGCTGATGAGGGTGGCTGGCTGCCGCTGCACTTGGCAGCTGCAAATGGCGACACAGCAGCAGTTCAGATGCTCCTAGCGGCAGTACCTGAGTCGGCCACAGCTGCCGCCCAGTGTGGCTACCTCGCCCTGCACTTGGCAGCTGCAAATGGCGACACAGCAGCAGTTCAGATGCTCCTAGCGGCAGCACCTGAGTCGGCCACAGCTGCCGACCAGGACAGTGCACTACCGCTGCACTTGGCAGCCCACAAAGGCCATGCGGCTGCAGTCGAGGTGCTCTTGGCAGCAGCACCGCAAGCGGCAGCAGCCACCGACGACAATGGCTACCTGGCCCTGCACTGGGCAGCTCAGGAAGGCCATGCTGCAGCAGTCCAGCTGCTCCTGGCGGCAGCACCTGAGACTGCATCCGCAGCCGGCATCAATGGTTTTTTTTTCCGTTGCACTTGGCAGCTTTGAATCATGACAACCCGGCCTTGATTGAGCTGCTGCTGGCAGCAGCGCCAGAGTCGGAGCGGGCGCTGACCACAAACGGCCGCTCGGCACTTCGTCTCGCAGCCTCCCAAGCCCACCTGTCTTCCAGCCGAGAGCTGCTGGGGCGCTCGACTGCGTCGCCAACCGAGCTGCTCGCCGACCTGGTGGCTGCAGTGGAGGACCCGGATGCAGCCCCAGCATGGCATGCCGCGGTGCAGGCACTGCTCGTCGACCTGGCTGCGAGCCGGCCGTTATGGCCCGGCGACTGGGCGGCACTGCCCTCACCTTGCCCCGGCCTGGCGCGCGCCCTGCCGGCCGTGCTTTCCCGCTCTCCGTTCGAGGCAAGGCGGCTGGTGGCGCACCTGCCGGCAGCGGCGCGCAAGCGCCTGCGTGCGCTGGCGCTCAGCCTGGCACGGCTGCAGCGGCGGCTGCGCCTGGAGCTGCCCGAGGGCGTCGTGCGCTGCATCCTGGTGGCGGCGCCGCTGGAGGAGGAGCGCGCTGTGGAGAACGAGAGGGAGGAGCCTCTGGAGCAGGCTGCAGACTTTGATTATGTGATGGCTGCTGTAGTGATTGATTAGGTTGAAATTAGTTTGAAATTAGTAGTCGCCAGGCAGGAGCTGGAAGCCCAGTCAGCCCCCAAGCATTGCGGGGCAGCAGGTGGAGCCACAGTGGAGCTGCGGCCAAGCTGCAGCTAGCAGGGCAGCGGTAGCCGGCGGCAGGTTTGGAGGGAGAGCAGCAGGGACAGTGCCCTGACGGAGCAGCTCAGTGTTGCCGAGCACACCAGGCAGAGCGCACACGCAGGCGGCTGCGTGCCGCAGCCAGTAGGTGCGCTGCCAACTGCAGGTTACCCGTGTCAGAAAGTTGCCCACCCCTCCCTCTAACGTCGAGCGGCGTGTAACCTCTTGGCCGCTTGCGCGTAGGCGCCTGCGCCAGGGCATCCTGAATACTAGTCAAGCTCGTGCAGAGCATGTCTTATCATATCCCAGCATCAACTGTGCAGTGTAATTGAGGCCTGGCGCGGCGACTGAGAATCGCCTGCGCCGCTGCGCCGTGCACGTGCGCCGGGCACGGTGGTGGCCGGGCACGGCAGCGGCAGCAGCCGCCAGGGTGGGCTGGCATGCCGCAGCCATAACTGCTGCTGCACCCCCGTCGCAGTGATCAATTTCAAGCACATCAGATCAAGTGCAGGGCGCGCTGCATTGAACTCGGATCCGGCGTGCAGAGAATGGCATGCAGAGAGAGCCTGGACCTGCTCTCTCTGCTTCAGCAGATGTCCCAGGACGCCTCCGGTGCGCCATGCGCACGCAGAAGCGGTGCTGGTGCACGCGCCTGCACCCGACCCACCTGCCCACCGCCCGCCCCCACCGACTGCCCTTGCAGACCTCCTGGGCTCCCACATAGAGCGTGTAACTGCTCCTTCGCCCCTCGAATTCCTCCGCGAATACGTCGCTCCCAACAAGCCCGCGGTGATTACCGGTGCGAAGCAATTGTGGCTGGTGCAATGGAGAGGGCGTTGCCGCTGCCTGAAGCCTCCATGCCTCGTCGAGTGCGCCGCATGTGCGCCGCCGGGCGCCGCCACCGCAGTGCCTCTGCCGCCGCCGCCACGCAGGCGCCATCGACCACTGGCCTGCGCTACGCAAGTGGAGCGAGGCCTACCTGGCGGAGGCGGCGGGCGACACCATTGTGACCGTCGCACTGACCCCCAACGGCCGCGCAGATGCCGTGACGCCGCTGCCAGATGCGGCGACGCCACTGCCAGCCCCCGCCGCACAGGCAGCAGCGGTCGGCGGCGCACACAGCAGCGCGGAACAGGGAGAGCGACGACCGAGCGTCTGCTTCGCGCTGCCGCACCAGGACCGCTTGCCGCTGCGCGCGTTCCTCCGCTTGCTGCGAGCCTCGGGTACAGCTGCTAGCGCTGCGCGGGGCAGCGGCAGCCCGGACAGCGGCGCCGGCACCAGCGGCGCCGGATGCTGCCCATACCTCCAGTTCCAGAACAGCTCTCTGACTGCGGAGCTGCCGGAGCTGCTGGGGGATGTGGAGGCGGAGCTCCCCTGGGCGACCGAGGCGCTGGGTGCGTTGCCGGGTTGGCGGGGAGCGGCGGGTGGCCGAGCCGGTGGGGCGCTGACTGGGCGCCCTGCCTCCCAGTCATTGCCGCCACCCCACCAGGCTTGGCTGCCGCCTCCTGCACTCGCTCGTGTCGCATCCCCGCAGGTGGGCCACCCGAGGCGGTCAATCTGTGGATCGGGGACACGCGCAGCACCTCAAGCCTGCACAAGGACCCCTTTGAGAATCTGTGAGGGCTGTGCAGCAGAATCTGCAAGGGCGCAGCAGAATCGCTGGCGAGGGCCGCATCAGAACGAGGGCGCAGCTGTGCAGCGGCAGCGGGGCAAGCCGCGCTGCGCTCCTCCGGGCAAGGCAGTCTGCGCGATGCGCTCCTCCACGCGGCATCCGGCGCCGGCGTCCCCCCTGCTCGTCGCAGATACGCAGTCGTCGCTGGCAGCAAGACATTCACGCTGCTGCCCCCCTCTGACGTGTGGCGGGTGCAGCTGCGCCGCTACCCGCTGGCCACCTACCGCCCCGTCGGCCCCGGCTGTAGCTGCGTGTGCGATAGCTGCACTGCTGGCCACAGCGGCAGCTGTGGCGGCTGTGGTTGCTGTGGTTGCAGTGGCTGCAGCGCCCCTGTGGCTCGGCTGCTGGCCCTGCGATTGGAGCCAGTACTGCACGAGCCGCATGAGGAGGTACTCTGGTCGTCCATCCAGCCAGAGAGCCTGGTCGCCAGCTGCGGGGCTGGCGGCGACGCCAGCAGCGATGCCGGCAGCAGCAGCGCTGGCAGCGGCAGCGACAGCGCAGGCAGCAGCGACGCAGACGACGCGGACGAGGGGCCTGCCTCCTCGGGCGGCGGCCGCTTGCTCCAGTGGCCGGGCGCGCCGCCGCCGCTGAGGGTGACGGTGCGGGCGGGCGAAGTGCTCTACCTGCCGGCCATGTGGTGGCACCAGGTGGGCTCTTCCCAGCACACGCCACTTGCGGCTGCGCATGCGTCTCCAGGGGCGTGCCGTCAGGATGGGGGCGCCCAGGCGCCGCGCGCTGAGCATGCGAGGGAGCGGGCAGCCACGGCCCGCGGCGCCGCGCACGCCGCGCCGCCCAGCGCAGGTGGAGCAGGAGGAAGACGAGGGCGGGCTTGTGCTGGCGGTCAACTTCTGGCACGACATGCGGTTCGACGGGCGGCACGCAGCAGTGGGCGCGGTCGAGGCGCTGGCGGCCGCGCTGGGCCTCAACGAGCGGCCGGCGGCGGCGGCGCTGGACACGGGAGGCGCGCAGTGAACAGTGCGCGTGTGCTGGTGTTCGCGCCTTGGCTATAAGAGGACAGGAGGCGAGGCCCGCGAAATAGAGTGGGCAGGAGGTGGAGAGTCGCGGGCGGCACGGGCGGGCGCGCAGGTGGAAAGCATGGCCTCCTGCGACTCATCATGCCGCCATGCACTCCCTGTGTGCTGCACGGTTCATCGATGCGAGGATCGTTCGCAACGCAGCGTTCTCCACCCAGCACCGCCATGCTGCTCCATGCGAGAAGCGTTTTGCACACTGCCAGGCGGACGGCAGGCAAGTGCTGATGCGGTGGCGCGAAGGTGGCGACATGGCAGCCCCGCCCGCCCCGCCCGCCCACCCCCTTGCACCCCGCCGCATCCTGCCCTCCCCTCCAGGCTGCGCACCCCCCTGCACCGCACGCCTGGCCGCTACCACAGCCGAGGCTGCAGCGGCGAGGGACCTGGTGGCCTGGGTGGAAGCAAACGGCGGCAGTGCCGGAGGCGTGGCGGTGCAGGCGCTGGAGGGCGGGCAAGGCTATGGGCTGATCGCGGCGCCGTGCCCGGCTGGGACGCCGCTCATCACACTGCCGCGCGGCTGCCACCTGAGCTACGATGGATCCAGCGCCGACCCGCGGCTGCTCAGGCTGATCGCCCAAGTGCCAGAGGAGCTCTGGGGCGCGCGGCTGGCGCTGCAGGTGACATCGCATCGCCTGCATACTGACACGGCGCCGGGGCCGCTCGCCGGTGGCATGCGCCGCACGCCACAGCGCCGCCGGCTGCAGCACAGAGAGGCCAGGCCGGCCATGCTGGCTGGCCAGTCGTTGCTCTGTAGGCTACAGGCCGAGCTTCGAGAACTCGTGCCTCTGCTGCTCGCTCCTGAGCTGATGCGCACCGTTGTGCTTGCTCCGCCCGCTGTGTGCGCCTGCCCGCAGGTGCTGGCAGAGCGGGTCAAGGGCGGCGCCAGCTCGTTCGCGCCCTACGTCGCCGCGCTGCCTGTGGGGGTGAGCGCGGCCGGCGCGGCGCGCACGCGTGCAGTGCGCATGCTGCTGGTGCGCACGCGCGCGTTTCCCCGCTGCGTGGCGCGAACCCACCCATGCCGTGAGCCCGTGGCCCCATGCGTGCACAGGTGCCGGGGCTGCCCATGTTCTTCCACGGGCCTTCCCTGGCGGCGCTGGAGTACCCCCCCGTGACTGAGCAGGTGCGCAGGTGTGTGTGTGGGGGGGGGGGTGGGGCCCGCCCCCCCCGTGGGGGGTGGTGGGGGGGGGGGCGCCCCCCGCCCCCCGCCCACACACCGGGGGGCGCCCCCNTCCCCCCCGCCCCCCCCCCCCCCTCCCCCCGCCGGGCCCCCCCTTCCCACCCCCCCCCCCCCCCCCCCCCCCGGCGCAGGTGCAAGGCACGGCAGACGACCCCTTTGGCGGCGCCGCGGTGGACGCCAACGCGCTGGGTTGGGCGCTGGGGGTGGTGACCAGCCGCGCCTTCCGCACGCGAGGGCCCAGCCAGCCAGCGTCGATGGTGAGTCAACGGCGCGGCCAGGCACCGACCTCCGCGCGCTGCTCTCTCTCTTCCCTGCTGCCTCTATTTCTTCTGCCGTCTCACTTGCCGCCTTGCCCCCCCCGCCTGTGCGTGCCGCCCCTCGCGAGCAGCTCCCCCTCATCGACATGGCCAACCACTCTTTTGACGCTAACGCCAAGATCGTGCCAGGCACCGCCGGCGCAATGTCCATGGCAAGCGCCGCCCTCTCGGCCCCTCGCCGTGCTTGCCGGGGCGGGGCGCCCGCCCGCCGTCGCCCGGCCCCCGCCGCGCCCCGCCCTCGCCCCGCCTCCCCTCCCCGCGCCCGGCGGAGGCGCTGCGCCTGCCGCCGCCCCCTCCGCAGCTCACTCCGCTCTCCCCACGCTCCGTCCGTCCGCCCCGCGCGCGCGCAGGTGGCGAGCCGCGACCTGGCGGCGGGCGAGCCCGTGCTACTGAGCTACGGCCCCCTCTCCAACGACTTCCTCCTGATGGACTATGGCTTCGTCGTGGAGGGCAACCCCCACGACACCGTGCAGCTGCGATTTCATCCCGGCCTTATCGAGGCGCGCGCCGGTCGGGGGTGGGGTGGGGGGGTGAGGGGGCCCGCATGGGGAGGGCCGGCGGCGAGGCCGGGCCCCGAGGGGTGGGGGCGCGGCGAGGCCGGGCGAGGGGAGGGGAGGGGGCGGGGTGCGGGTGACGCGCTCCAGCCGGGGGGCGCAGAGGCGGGCGCGGGAGGCGGGGAGGGAGGCGCGCGCGCCACAACACAAAAACAAAAAAATCAAATTAAATAAACAAAAGAGACGGCCCTGCAACAGAAGCTTGGCGCGCTCGGGCGGGGGCCAGGCCAGCCTCCTCGCAGCCCGGGGGTGGCGCCTCTCGCCCACCGGCGCTGCAACGGGGCGGCCACGACACCTCCCCCCGCCCCCCCGGCACCCGCAGGCAGCCAAGACCGTGACGGGCGTCAAGTCGGCGGGACCGACCTCCACCGATCCCGACGCTCCGCTGCCGCCGCCGCCCGCGTGGCAGCAGGCGGCGCTGGCGACGCTGGGCCTGGGCGGCGAGGGCGCCGGCGCCGAGACCTGCCTGCGCTGGGCGCCGGCGGGGGGCGGCGCGCCATGCGACGCGCGCCTGCTGGCGGGCGTGCGCGTGCTGTGCGCCGCCAACGCGGCCGAGCTGGCCGGCCGCGGCGCGCGGCTCGAGGGGCTGGGCGACTGGGAGCGGCCGCTGTCGGCGGCCGGCGAGGTCGCCGCGCTGCGCACGCTGAGCGGCCTGTGCGCAATCACGCTCAGCCAGTTCAGCTGCGGGCTGGACGATGACTTGGCCATGCTGGCCGGTGGCCGGCAGCAGCAGCAGGCGGGCGACGGCGGCGCGGGCGCCGACGCGGCGCAGCAGCAGGCGCCGGAGGCGCTGTCGCCAGACGTGGCGCTGGCGGTGCGGTTCCGCGCAGAGAAGAAGCGGCTCGTCCTCTCCGCCATCGCCCGCCTGTCGGAGCGCCTGCAGCAGCTGCTGGGCAGTGACGGCGGCGCGGGCGGCAGCAGCGCGAGCGGCGGCGGTGTGAGCGGCGGCAGCCAGGGCTTTGGCGCTGCCGCCACGACGCACAAGCCCAGGCCCAAGGCGAGCGGCGGCAAGCAGAGGAAGTAGGGAGGCGAGGTGGTGCGTTGCTGGAGCCAACGTTCTGAGAGGGTCGCACATGTTGAGGAAGTGAGTGTGACAGAGTGCCCAGCTCCTCACAACTAAGCGAAGGTGCATGCTCTTGACTGCTGCTGTGTGGCCATGGCGAGCTGCACGGTGCAGTGGCAGCACGCTGCGCAGCGGACGCACAGCAGGCACTGGCGGCGGGCGAGGCAGCAAGCGGGCGGCGGCGGGCGAGGCGGCAGGCAGCCGGTGGCGGGCAGCTTCGCAGCAGAGGACGACCTGGGTCTGGGCCTGCCCTTGGGCTGAGCAGGGCTGCTGCTTGGCTCGAATGCCGGTTCGCGTGCGTGGATGTGCAGACAGCAATGCAGTGCGAGCGGGAGGGGGGGGGGGGGGGGGGGGGAACCGCCCACCTGGGGCCCAAAAGGCCTTGGGGGGGTCGACCACC
>PCFQ01000004.1:270145-290201 GCA_003063905.1 Chlorella sp. A99 | reverse complement strand
GCGGCGGGCGACAGAGGCGGGGTGCGGGCGGGAGGGAGGCGGGGGGAGGAGGGGCGGCCTGGGGTGCGGCGGCAAGCCCCACGCGGCGGGAGTACGACGCGCGGCGCAGCGACGGCGGCATGTGGTGGTGGTGGTGGTGGGGTGGGGTGGGGTGGGGTGGGGTGGGGGGGCGCCGCCGCCAGCTCGCTCGGCATGGCTGGGAGGCCAGGGGCCGCGTGCTCACCTGTGCAACAGACGCAGCCTGCGGGGCAAGCGGGGCGCGCAGCACGGGCGCGTGAGGAGCGCGGCAAGCGGACCACTCGCAAGCCAAGGCAGATCACACGCACTGCAGCCCCCCTTCGCATTCCGTCCAGCACACGCGACGCACGCATTCCATCCAGCGCATGCAGCACATGCAGCAGCACTGCAGGGCCATCCCTACACGCTGCATGCCACACAGCACGTGCAGAGATACAGCCCACCATATGCTCCCACCGTTGTTCATCTCGAATATCTCCTCCTTGCTCTCCATCACCAGAGCATCGTCGATGCCCACCTGCGATCAGAGGGGCGGTGCGGGGGAGCGAGGGCACCGAGGAGGGCGGGCTCGGGGCGCGCCGAGGCCGGCCGGGGGGCGCCGGCGCTGCGGACCGGCGTGGGGGCACCGAGGAGCAGCAGCACCCACAGCAGCACCCACAGCAGCACCCACCTCGCCAAACTCGTTCTCGATCACGGCGATCTTCTTGCCATGGTTGCCTGCGGGGCGCGGTGGCAACAGAGCGCCCAGGGGGCCCATCTACGGCGGGAGGCGCCGGGGCCGCAACAGGAGTCGCGTGGCATCCCCCCTCCCCCCCCTCCCCCGGGGCCTCCGCACCTCCCCGCCTGCCGCCTTGCGGCACCTCTCCGCCCGTGCTTGCTGCGGCCCCACCAGCCGGGGAGGCCCTGCCGCTCACCAGAGAGGATGGCATTGATCAGGGTGGTCTTTCCGGCGCCCAGCCAGCCGGTGACCACCGTCACCGGAATCTTGTCCGCCATCTCTTCCACCAGCCCCGAGACGCCGACAAGAGACCTCGCCTGGGGTCGGGGATCACGCGGCGGCTGCGGCGGGCGGGCGGGCAAGGCGGGCGGGCGGGCCTGTGAACAGGCAGCGCTGCAGCGCTGCTGCCTCCAACCGCCTGTGTCGCCTCGTGCTCTGCTACCGCTCGCCGCGCACCCAAGAGCAGGGACCGCGAGCGGCGAGGCACCTGTAGTACACGCCACGCCTGCAAGCCACGCCTGCAACAGAGGAGCACTGCTCTAGCAGCTGGGAGGGTGATCTGAATAGACAGTGAAAGGCTGACCCCATGCCAAGTTTGGCTGCATGCGCGAGCTCTCCCACCTCTTGCAACTGTCCTCTCTATTTTGCATCGACATGCACACACCGTGGTAGTGCTTCTATGAGTTGAACTGAAAGCGGGCTTGAACCTGCGTGAAGTGGGCCGCGCCAGCGCCTCCATCGCGCGGCGCAGGGCACCGAAGGTCCAATTCAGCTGCCTCCCGAAGGGATCTCTCTGTTGGTTGGTGCCATCGAAACAAGAGCGCAGGCAGGCGCTGCTGGCGAGCCATCGAGCCAGCGGAGCGTGACTGAGTGTCGAGACAGGAGCACTCGTGGACGGTTTGCGCGCTCGGCGGACCGCCTGCCGCTCGCCAGCCCGCCCGCCAGCTGCCTCTGCTGCGGTGTCGCCGCCGCCATCAGCTCGCGCTCGCCAGCCATGCTGCATGACCTGCCCTCCGACTGCTGGAGCCGTATCCTGCGGGAGCTGAGCCAGCGCGACCGCTGTGCGCTGCTGGGCACCAGCAAGCGCGTGGCGGCCGCGCTGGACCACACGGCCTGGCCGTCGGTGAGCGACGCGCGCATTGCTGCCCGCCCCGCGCCCTGCCGCCGCCGCCGTGCCCGCGCACAGCCCTCCGATGTGCCCGCCGACGAGGCCTCGTCCGCATGGCACCGTCCGGCCGCCCGCCGTGGGGCGTGCGCCTCCCGCGCGCAGATGAGGGTGGCGGCCGACAAGCTGGGCAAGACGCGGGACTCGGTGGCCAAGGCGGCGGCGTTCTCGCGCCTGCGCACCGCGCTGCAGCGCCACCGCCCCGCCGCGGTCACGATCGGCGGCTTCATCGGCAGCGGCCGCCTGCTGCAGGTGGGCATGCCGCGAGCTGCAGGGGGGCCAGGCTGCACCCGCTTGGCGGCGCAAGCCAGTGCGCGGCCACCGCCGCCTGCAGGGGACCACTGCAGAGCCCTCCTCTGTTGGGCCCTCTGTCCCACTGACTGCAGGTGTTCCAAGGTGAGACCAAGGACATCTCCAGCGGGGCGAGCACCAGCGCATCGGCCGGGGCTAGCAAGGAGGCCGCTGCCGATGCCGCCCGTGCCGAAGGCAGCTCCGAGGACGCCGGCACGCGCGAAGCAGCAGCCGAGGAGCGCGCCCCGGAGGCGGGACAGCCCCCCCACGCTGCTCCGCCGTCTGCGCTGCTCTGGACGCAACTCCTGCAGGTGGGCGGCGGCGAGGCAAGGGCGCGTGGGCGTGGCCACGCAGCCAGGCTGGCTGGGCGGCTTGGGTTGTACCACGCAGGCCCCGGCGCGGCGCGCGCGGCCGCTCGCCTGCCCTCGCTCCGACGCGGCGCCTCTGGGCCCCGGCGCCGCGCTCTGACTCGCTTGCAGGAGCTGACGGTGCCCACCACCCTGGCCGGGCTGGTGGAGCTGGCGGGCGCGGTGCCGCTGCCCGCGCTGCGCTCGCTCACCGTGCACTTTCTCGAGCTGTCAAACTACAAGGTGCGCCCGAAAGTGGCTTTGCAAGTGGCGTTCAGCGCTCCGTGCAGCCGCGCCCGGCCGCCACGAACGGGCCCCGCACGCGCCCCCCCGCCCCTCGCGTCACCGTCCCCGCGCTGTCGTCGCCCCCGCGCCGCGCCCCCGCGCGCCGCAGATGCCGCTGCCCGACCTGTCGACGGCCTGCCCCCGCCTGGAGGCGCTGCACCTGCGCTGGCTGGACAAGATCGCGGCCGTCAGCGTCGACGCCTCTGCGCTGGGCGCGCTGGGCCCCCGCCTGCGGTCGCTGACCCTCAGCGCCGCATTCGGCGCCGAGGCGCACGTGCGGCGGCTCGCGCCCGCGCTGCGCCGCATGCCCCGCCTCGCCGAGCTGCGGCTGCTGGACCTCAGCCTGGCCTGGGAGGAGGAGAACAAGCCGTCGGCAAAGGAGCTGGTGGTGGCGGCCCAGGAGGCGGCCGACGAAGCGGCGGCGGCGGCGGTGGTCGCGGGGGTGGTGGGCGACGCGGCGATCGCCGCGGTCACAGAGGCGATCAACGTGGTGCTGACGGCGCGGCCCACGGTGGACAGGCTCCTGGACGCGGCAAGCGGTCCCCTGCTTTGCTCCTCTGCCTGTTCTGGGTCGCCGCGGCCGTGCCCGTCTGCCTGCCGCCCGCGCCACCGCCGCGCCTCGCCCACCTCCTCCAAGCATGGCGGCGCCCCCTCTGGCCGGCGAGGGGCGCGCGAGCCGCCCCCTCTCCGCCTCTCCCCCCCGTCGGTCTCGATCAGCCGTGCGCTGTGCCGCTCTGCCCGCCCTGGCACGCAGCTGCCCGAGAGCCTGGAGCACCTGTCTCTCGTGCCTCCAACGCCGCATGTGCGGCCGCGCCCGGGCAGCGTGCTGCCCCACCTCGCGCGCCTGCCCCGACTCCGCACCTTGGAGCTGCACTGGTGGATGGTGCGACCCCGCCCTGCCGGCTGCTGCAACGCTTCTGCCCACGCCGCCCGCCGCCTGGCGCGCCGAGGGTTGCCCTGCGCCCCCCTCCTTGCCTGCCTGCACCTCTCTGCTTGTGCGCTTGCCGCGGCGGGCGGAGCTGGCCGCCTTCTAACAACCACTGCCACTCCGTCCGATTCCCGCCCAGGCGGACACGTCCAACCAGGTGGAGGAGGACTGGGACGATGGGGAGGTCAAGGCGCGGCTGAACGCCGCTCTGCCCGCGGTCGAGGTGGGCGCCGGGGGCGGGGGCCGGGCGGTCGCGTGCGTAATGCCACCACGCACGCGCGGCGAGGCCCGGCCACCGAGCTGCTTGCTGGCGCGCGCGCGCCGGCCGGCCGCGCGCCCGCCCGTGCGCAGGAGCTGTCTGTGGTGGTGGAGGGCGGCGGCACGCTCTTCCTGGGCCTCCAGGCGCTGCTGGCCTGCCCCAGCCTGCGCCGCCTGGTCGTCGACATGGCGGGTGGGCGTGGTGTCACGGTCATCGTGTTCTCTGGGCCTTTTGCCTGCGTGCAGCCCCCGAACCGCAGTCTCTTCCCTCGCCGATCCACCGCGCTCCTCGCTGCTCTGCAGACCGGCAGGAGAACGACCCCGCCTTCCGAGCCTGTGAGCGCTCCTCCCGCGCGCGCCATGGCGCTGCTCCCCGTGAGGGGGGCGCGCCGCGCGCCGCCGCGCGCCAGCCCGCCTACCCCGAGCCGGGGCGCGCTCCTCCATGCGTCCGCTCAGCCCACCCTGCTCCTCCTGCCCCCTTTCCGCCTCTTGCTCCTCCTGCCGCCTGCAGACGCGCACCTGATTGTGGATGGGAGCATCCAGGCGCTGGCGGCGCTGCTGTCGCGCGTCGACCTCGCGTTCGCGATGCCCGCGGCCCAGCTGCACATGCTGCCGCCCGCCATGTTCCAGCCGGGTGGGTGGCGGGGGGCCCCCGGAGCGGGGGGCGGGGGCGTGGGAGCTGCAGGCCGTGCCGCGCGCGCCTGCGCTGGCGGTATGGCACCCCTGGCGCGCCTGCCTTGGCGAGAGAGCCCCGCGCGCCCCTGCGTCTCCTCCCTCCTCCTCCCACCTGCCAGACGTGGTCGAGTCGCTGGAGCTGCACGGCGCCTGGGAGCGCGGGGCGCCGACGCCGCTGACCGCCGCGCGGCTGGGCGGGGCGGCGGCGCAGCAGGCGCAGGCCTGGTGCGCCTGCGAGGTGTGGGGCTTTGAGGCCGGGTTCCACCGCTTCCTCTGCCGGCGGCCCAAGTTTGAGGGGTGGACACTGCTGCGCGAGTAGGGCATGGCGCGGATGGCCGGCCGGCGCGAGCCTCAGTTGGGTTGCTGCGTGGCTCAACTGCAACATTGAGTCCACTTGTAACTTACAACTGCGCTCAACAACAGAGAGGTGGTCGTGGCTAGAAGAGCTTGGATCGAAGGGGCCAGGTGGCCCCGCGCTGGACAGGTGCCTGCCCTCCTTCCCTTCGCGTGAGCTGCCCGAGCCCGTTGTGCGCCGCACCCTGGCGGCGGCACCAGTGGAAGAGTAACGCAAAGAGCCAATTTGCTGAGATGGGCACAACAGCAGGTCGCAAAGCAGTGAGGTGGCGGGCGCCAGCCGACGCCACCTGGCGCACCCAACTTCAGCAACCCTGTGCCTCTCTCATGTGTCTGCATTTCTCCTGTACGCTGAGACTCTTTGTGAGGTGTCGGTGGGCCGCACAGTCTCGCTCCCCTTCCAGACCGCTGTCACGTTCCTGCAGGTATCGGCGTGTGCCACAGCACGCAAGTCGTCTCTACGAGTGATCGTCTGAGTGAGCGTGTGAGAGCCTGATCGAGCGAGGCTGAAAGAGAGTCTGATGATCTGAAAGGGGCTGTGCGAGGCTCACTGGCTAGTTGGGAGCCCACAGGGCTGAAGGATGTCTCGGTCAGAGGGGCTAGCGTCCCTCACCCCCGCTGGCCCGGCCCCGCCTCGCGCGCCACCCCACCCCACCCCGCAACGCTCCTCGTGTGCAGGTGCACAGCCCTCAGGCCGCAGCCGCTCCCCATGTGCGGGCGCACGCGCTGCACGCTGGGCCGCGCGCAGCTGGAGCGCGTGGTGCCCGGCACCCAGCGCTGGATCAACGAGGCTTCCTACGAGTGAGGGATGCAGATGGGGATCAAGATCAGGGGGTGGCTGTGAATGCAGGCTGTGTGGAAGGGGAGAGCAGCAAGGGAGGTTGACTGGGAGATGGGGCAGGGAGCGGAGGGGAACGCCGCCCCACTCTTGCCTACTGCACCGCGCTGGCGGCGCGAGCGGCAATCGCAGCGCTTGAGCCGTGCCGAGGCCCCATTCACGCGCCGGCCCTCGCGCGCCGTCCCTCGCAGGCCCTGCCACAATGCGGCGCCGGGGCGCGACCTCCCCATCATCCACCAGACGGCCGAGGGTGAGGTGGTGATCGAGACGGCGCGCTGGGGGCTGGTCCCCGCGTTCACCAAGCCCACGGACAAGCCCAACCACTGGTCGATGGTGCGCAGCGGATCCGTTTCCCAAACAAGGCAGCGCAGCCCTGCAGGCGCCGATACGGCGGCGGGCGGGCCGCGGAGCTGTGGCGGCGGCACGCAGACGCCTCGCGCGCAGCAGCGCAGGCGGGCCGGGCGAAGGAGGGCCAGGCGCCGCATGGCCGCCGTTGGCACCGCGCCCGCTCCCTGGCCCCTGCCTCGGCCGAACCCTCGCCCGCTGCCCCGCCAACCCCACTGTCGACCAACCGCAGTTCAACGCCCGCAGCGAGTCCGTGACCGAGAAGCCTTCGTTCCGGCGGCTGGTGCCGGTGCGGCGCTGCCTGGTGGCTCTGGACGGTTTTTACGAGTGGAAGAAGGCGAGGCGCCCGAAGCGTCTTTACATCTTGCAATGTGCTTTCCGTCTTACGATGTGGACAGAGCATGGGATACAGGCCTCCGCGGGAGATTCCGAGGCCAGGGGGCTGGTGACAAACGCACAAAGGGCCGGCGCAGCAGGGGGTGCGGCCGCTTGCAAGCGCCGCGCCCGCTGCGCGAGCTCCCGCCGCGCCGGCACGCGGCCCCCCCCCACCCCACCCCACCCACCCACACACACACACCCACCCCACCCCACCCCACCACCACCACCACCACCATACACACACACACGCGCGCGCGTGCCCACGCCACGTCCCCGACCTGCAGGAGAAGGACGGCAAGCAGCCCTACTATTTGCACCTGGCCGGGGACGAGCCCATGGTGATTGCAGGTCTGCGGCGGTGGGCGCGCGGAGCAGCGCGCAAACAGGGAGCGCGGGGGAAGAGCCGGCGTGGGGCAACGGCAGGGGAGGAGGAAGGCGGCGGGCCACCTGTGGCGGCCTTGTTTGCCGCTCGTGCCACGCGCCGCTGGCTGCTCCACCCGCCAACAGCTGCGCAGCTGCCTCTCCTCTCCTCCCCTCCTTGCTGCGAACGGTCGCACATGACGCGCCGGCTCCCCTGGCTCTCCCTCGCCTTGCCTGTGTGCAGGGCTCTACGACGCCTGGCAGTCGCCCAGCGGGCCCCTGGTCTCTTTCACCATCCTCACCAGCGACGCCAGCCCACGACTCGCCTGGCTGCACGACCGCCAGCCGCTGCTCCTGCACTCGCGCGAGGCGCAGGCGCTGTGGCTGGACACCGGCAACCCTGCCAGCGTCAAGTGAGCGCGGGAAGGGCGGCACTCGAACCCTGCCGAGAGAGAGAGAGAGAGAGCCTGCTCGAGGGCGGCAGTGGGCGGCCTGTTGCCAGGCATGCCCGCCAGACCAGAGCGCGTGTCGCCGTGCGCGCACGACCCCAGGCCCACGTTCTCCCTCCCCTCCCTTGGGCTCCCGTCGCGGTGCTGACGCGCGCGCGCGCAGCAAGCTGCAGACGGTGCTGGGCTCCTCGTATGGAGGGGAGGACCTGGTGTGGCACGCGGTCACCCGCGCGATGAGCCGCATCGGCTACCAGGCCCCCGACGCCTCAGCGCCGCTCACGAAGCCGGCGGGTGCGCAGCCTGCGCGACATGCCTGTCATGTGCTCGCCGCAGCAGCTGGCCTGGGGAGCGTCGGCCCTGGGGAGCGAGGGCGCCGGCTGAGCTGCAGAGACTTGGGCGCTGTAGAGACCCACCAGGCTGTGGTCAGACCCACCCACCCACCCAGCCCACCCACACCCCTCCCTCCGTCATGCACAGCTGCCGACTTCTTCAAGCCCAGGAAGAAAGCGGCTGCGGCGTCGCCACTGCCTGGGGCAGCTGCGGCGCAGGATGGCAGCGCAGGGGCAGCGGCCAGGGAGGGGGGCAGGGCGGGGCCCGTCCACACGGAGCGGCTGACGGCGGAGGGGGCGGCGGGCGGAATGCAGCCGAAGCTGGAGCAGCAGGAGGGAGGAGGAGCGGCAGAGGGCCGGGAGGTGAAGCAGGAGCCGGCATCACAGGAGGTGAAGCCAGAGCCCGCAGCAGAGGCAGTGAACGCCGACGAGCGTCCGGGCAGCTGTGCAGGCGGCATGGGCAGCAGAGGTGCAGAAGGCGACGCAGCCGACGATGAGCCAAGCCGAAAGCGCAGGCAGCCCGACAGCAACAGCAGCGGCAGCGGCGACGGGGGCGGCGGGGAGTCCGCACCGCCGCCGCAGCCCCGGCAGCCGCAGCCTGCGAGCGCCGGCGCGGCTCTCGGCACCCCTTCCCACAAGGGAGGCGCCGCCTCGGCGCCCGCCAAGAGCCCCGGCGGCTCGGCGGCCAGGAAGAAGAAAGCGAGGCCGCCCGGGCAGACAGACATCTCGCAGTTCTTCAGCAAGTCTCCGCCGCAGCAGGGCTAAGGAACCCAGCAGCGGTTGAGGAACCCAGCAGCGGCGCGCGCTTTGCCCGCTTGCGCGGCGAATTGCCGGTTCGGAGTTTGCCCTGCTTGCCTGTTCGCCCGCCTGCAACCTCTGCTGGCAGCAGCGCCGGAGAAAGCAGCAGCAGCCGACTTGGATTGCTTGCTGCCGCTGCACTTGGCAGCCCAACAAGGCCACACGGCAACAGTTCAGCTGCTCCTGGCAGCGGCGCCTGGGGCGGCAGCAGCAGCAGCCGACCAGTGTGGCAGGCTGCCGTTACACTGGGCAGTTCAACAAGGGCACACGGGCTGCAGCTTCTGAAACGGCCACAGCAGCCGACCTTATCGGCTACCTGGCCTTGCACTGGGCAGCATGGCAAGGCCACCCTGCAGCCATGCAGCTGCTGCTGGCTGCAGGGCCAGGGTCGGGGCGGGCGCTGACCAGTAACGGCCGCTCGGTCCTTCAGCTTGCAGCCTCTCAAGCCCACCTGTCTTCTAGCCGAGTGCTGGTGGGGCGTTCGGTGGCACCAGCATGTCAACTGATTGTCGACCTGCTGGCAGCAGCTCAGGACCCGAATGCAACCCCAGAGTGCCGTGAGGTGGTGCACACGCTGCTCGCCAACCTGGCCACCAGCCGCGCTCTGTCAACTGCCGACTGGGCGCGTCTCCCCTCCCCGTACCCCGGCCTGGAGCGCGCCCTTCGGGCCGTGCTGGCGCGCTCCGCGGCCGAAGCGGCGCAGCTGGTGGCGCACCTGCCAGATGTCATGCGCGGGCGGCTGCGCACGCTGGCGCTTAGCCTGGCGCGTTTGCAGGGGCGGCTGGAGCTAGAGCTGCCCGAGAGCATCGTGTGCCGCATCTTGACGGTGGCGCCGCTGGAGGAAGAGGGGGCAGCCGTGCAGGAGGAGGACAGGATGTGATGTCATCGCTCTCGCCTGCCCCTGCTTGCTGGAAGCCTTGCATCTAGTTTTTGTTCTCTTGTGTTTTGGTGCCTTTGTCTGTGTGTGCGCCCTTGTGGATGCATAAAGGCTGGCCTGGATCGGCGGCCCGGCTACAGCCGACGGCGGGCGAAAGCGGACGACACCGGCGGGCGGCCTCAACAGCATTTTGGGCCTCGCTCCCCTTAGTCCACATCTCCCTGTTGCTGCGAGTGAATTGAGACATTGCAGCGTGTGACAGAGCAAGTGAAAGTGACTGAAGTGAGTGAACGCCAATGCTGGCTGCTTCTGAGCCGTCGCTGAGCCCCGCAAGCAAGTGCTCGTGCGTTGACGAGAGCGGCGCCAGCGGGGCACGCCGCTAGCTCCGCCCGCCACCGCGCGGCCGACCCGTGCACGGCGGCTGCGGCGGCCCCCCGCCATGTCGCACCTTGTGCCTGTGACGGTGAACCTGGCGCCGGCGTGGGGCCACGCCGCGCTGGACGCCGGCTCGGCGGACGGCGCACAGCGCCTGCTGGCGCTGCTGAGCGCCGCCGCCATCCCCGAGGACGAGCGCGGCTTTCTGTACAAGCGGCAGGTGCTGGCAGTGCTCTGCAGCCAGCTCACCCACCGCTCTGGCCTCGTGTACAGTGTGGCCCCCTTGCAGTGCGGCGTCCTGGGTCAGGAGCTGAGCACGGCGGCAAAGAGCAGCCGGCGGCTGTCGGCGAGCGCCGCTGAGGCCGGCAGGCTCGGACCTGTGGTAGAGGGCTTGGCCAAGCAGGGCTTGATCACGCTGTCGTATCAGAACGACACTGGCGGGCCCCTGTACGCGCGCGCCAACGTGCGGGCGCTGCTGAAGCTGCTGCCGCGGCTGTCGGGGGCCGCGGCGCCGCCGCCGCCGCCTGCGATGCCGGCGCTGCCAGACGGCGCAGCGGGGCTGGCCGGCGACCTCGCTGTGCTGGGGCTCTCCCCGCCGGTGCTGGCGGAGCAGCAGGAGCAGCCCGGCGACGGCATTGTGTTCACCAAGCCTTGGCCAGACAACAGCAGCACTGGCACGGCGCAATTCAATCTCAGCAGGATCCTGCTGAACGCATTGCTGCCAGGCAAGCCATCGCGGTTGAGAGTTTCGCAACGCTGCACGCGGCGCCTGGTCATTAGATGACGGCCTGATGTCTGTGTCCCTCCAATTGCAGGGGACTCAGAGGACATGGAGCTTCAGCGCTTTGCCTGCAAAGCCCTGCTGCGCCAGGGGCTGCGTTCGGTGGGCGACGGTCGTTTCTGCCAGCCGCGGCTCGAGGTGCAGCATGCCAGCGAGGCGCTGATGGGCGACCTGCGCACTAATAGGCCTGAGCTGCTCAGCGATTTTGCAGCGTACGGCAACAGCCTGGTCCAGCTGGCAAAGTCGGGTGCCTGCCGCCCGCTGGTGAGCCTGGAACGCGTGGGCCAGCAGCTGCTTGTGGATCGGATTGCAGCAGCCCACAGAGACAGCAGTGGCAGCACCAGCACACCCGCTGCTTTGCCAGCCGCCAGCGGGCCAGCCGGCGCATTAGCGCCACCCCCAATCCCCATCCCCATCCCCGCTTCCGTCGCGCCTGCGGCAGCAGCCCAGGGCTCACGCAGCAGCAGCAGAAGCAGCACTGCCACGCCATCTGGTGCACCGCCAGCTTCAGTGGGCCAGGCCATGCGTCAGTGTGGGGCCCCATCCCGATCTCCTTGTCCGCCACGCCGCCGGCAGCAGCGCCAGTGGGTCGCAGCAGCATCGCAGCACCCAGGTCGACAGCGGCAGCACCCAGATTGGCAGCGGCGAGCACCAGCAGCTCCGGCGTGCGCGTTGTGACCGGCGCTGCCGAGGCGGCCGCCGCCGTGGCGGCGCTGCGCGGCGCCGACGCGGTGGCCATGGACTGCGAGGGCAACCTGGAGCGCGGCGGCAGCGTGGCGCTGGTGCAGCTGCGCGGCCCCGCCGGCCCCACCTACGTCTTCGACCTGCACGCCATGGCTCCGGGCGTGCGGACAGAGGCGGTCGGCGCCCTGCGCGGCCTGCTGGAGGCCCCGCGCCCGCTCAAGGTGCTGCACGACTGCCGCTCCGACGCCTCGGCTCTCCTCTACGTCCTCCGCCTGCGCCTGCGGGGCGTGTGGGACACGCAGATCGCGGCGGGGCTGCTGCAGCTGGTCAGCGCCGTGGGCGGCGGCGGCGGCGACGCGCCCGCGGCGCCCGGCCTGTCGGAGCGCGGGCCCGCCTCGCTGAACGCGATGCTGGAGCACCTGGGCCTGCCACCCAACCCTCTGAAGAAGGCGATGCACAGGCGCATGGACAAGGATATCGAGCTCTTCACCCGCCGGCCGCTGGCACCAGAGGTGCTGCAGTACGCGACGGCCGACGTGGCGCAGCTGCTGCCGGCCAGGGCGGCCCTCGAGGCGCGGCTGGGCCCCGCCGCCGCGGCGCGCGTGCCACGTCTGTCGCTCGCCTACAGCGAGTGGTTCTTCGACCCCTCTGACCTCTCCTGCGCCAAGGCTGCCGGCGGCGGCGGCGGCGCGCCGGGCAGCTACGCGGCCGCGGTGCAGCTGCCGCTCCACACCGACCTGGTGCTGAGCTTTGAGGCGCCCGACTTCAGGCCACGCTTTGTGCCGCTGCCGCTGGCGCAGCGCGGCGTTGATGCCGCCGGTGAGGAGCGCCTGCCGGCGGCGGCGGCGGGCGACGCGCGAGGGCCGCCGGCGCCCATCGATGATGAGACGAGCCTGGTGCTGGAGCTCTTCCCCGAGAGGGTGCAGCGGGCCATCACCGAGCTGCTGTGCCGCTTGCAGCGCGAGGGCGACCAGGAGCAGCGGGGCGGCACCGCTGGCAGCAGGGCGGGCAGGGAGCAGCAGGGCGGCGCAGCGCCCGAGGCGCCAGGGGACGCATCTGCGGCGCCGCGGCGCGCCGCCGGCCCCGCGCGGCTGGTGGAGGTGGTGGTGGACGTGGCGCGGGATGTGCGCGTGCGGCTGTCAGACCGCAGCGAGCACTGGCTGGAGGAACGTCTGGAGGTGGAGGTGAGGGCGGAGCTTCCTCCCGCTGAGGGCGGAGCCTCCTCCTGCTGCTGTTGCGCTGGCCGGCGCTGACCGTCTGCGATGTCATGACTGGTGCTCCGGGCTCCCAGCTTGCGCCTGTCAGTGATCCCTCTCCCCCCGGTGCACGCGCCTGCTGCCGGGCTGCCGCAGGAGGCACTGGCGCTGCTGGCGGCCGCCAAGGGCAGGCTGCACCTCGAGGCGGACGAGGCGGGCGACCTGTTTATCAGCGACAACAGGCACGAGAGCCAGCGACTGTTGCCGGGGACCAACTCGTCTGTTCCTGCCTGGTAACACTGCTGAGCATGGCCAGCCTATTGCGTGGCCAGCTCTGTGCCCTCTCACTCCCCCGCGTGGACCTCCTCGCAGGGCGGGCATCCCCGGCACGCTGCACCGCGTGTCTGCCATGCGCAACCGCGCCGGCCGGGTGGTGGGCCTGACCTACCGCGTGGGGCGCCACGTGCCCGGCGTGGGCGCCATCCTGGGCGCCATCCTCGCTGGCGGCAGGCCACTCGTACGCGGCGGACGCGGAGCCTGCGCCGCCCGGCGAGGAGGCTCTGCTGCCCTCGCTGCTGCTGCTGGGTGAGATGTGGATGGGTGGCCTGGCAGTGAGGTGGTGGGTGGGTGGGTGGGGGGGGGGGGGGGAGCGAGGGGGAAGAGGGAAGAGAACAAAGAGAAGAGGCGACCTCCCTCCACCTGCCTTCCCTTCAACGCAGCGTGACACAAGCGCTGACTCTCTGCACCCCTTGCCTCGCCCTTGCCCCCTCCTGCGCCGCCTTACCCTGGTTGCAGGGCCGCCCGGCGTAGGCAAGACCACCTTGCTCAGAGACATGGCCCAGGCCCTCGCAGATGACTTTCGGCGCTTTGTGATGGTGGTCGACACCTCGAACGAGGTGGCGGGCGACGCCGACGAGCCGCACCCCTGCATCGGCGGCGCGCGGCGCATGCAGGTGCGGCCCCGACGTGAGGCCCGACGTGAGGCCCGACGTGAGGCCCCTGGGGGGCGCGGCATTGGGGACGCGCGCTGCACCCGACTGCCAATGCGCATCGCGCCAGCTCGCACCGTGCTGGGCTGCGTGTCTGGCGCAAGCCTGCCGCAGCTGCCTCCGCCGCCGCTGCGCCGCGTGCGTTTGCCATCTCCTGCCGCCCGCTTGCGCCCCAGGTGATCATCGTCGACGAAATCACAAACGCCCACGAAGTCGCCGCCGCCCGCACCATCGCCAACCGCGGCGTCGCGCTGGTCGGCACCGTCCACGGCGTCAGCCTCAAGACGCTCATGCTCAACCACGAGCTCAACCCACTGGTGGGAGGCCTGGCCTCCGCCACACTCGGCGACGAGGCGGCGGCGCAGCGCAGCGGCGGGTGAGCGCGCGCGGCGCAGCGCACAGCGCTGCACGGCCCAACACGTGCTGGATATTGCGCCTGCCGGCAGGTCTGATGTCCCTCCTCTTGCCTCTGTTCTGCCCCTGCTTGCCCACAGGCGCAAGACTGTGAGCGAGCGGCGCGGCGCCCCCGTCTTCTCCACCGTTGCCGAGGTGCGGCCGTCTGCGCCTGCACCTCAACACCGCGCGCAGCGTCGACGCCCTGCTGTCGGGCACTGAGCCGCGCACGCAGCTGCGCTGGGTGGTGCTGGATGGCGGCCTGCGCGCGCAGTTAGAGGGCCCCGCGACTGGCACTGGCAGCCGCGCCTCTGGCATGGCAGGGGTGGTGCGTGCGGCGGCAGCTGCGGCGCTGGTGCGAGGAGACAGCAGCGAGAGCACACAGACGCACTGGTTCGAGCAGCTGCTGCAGGTGGCGGCACTGTATTGATCGTGGCGAGCGGTCGGATTGCAGTTGAGGGGAGGAGCCTGAGACGGGTCCTGCCAGCATGAGGCAGCCGTTCGCGCCTGCACAGCGCCGGCCGCGGCAGGACCAGCGTGGCAACCTCCTGTTATGCCACCCCACTGGAATGGCACCCAGGGGACCCTGCCCCGTGCAAGCACGTTGCAGCACAAAGTTCAAGTTTGCCAGGACGCTCGCATACTTGCGGGGGAAGAGCCTCTCGCGCATGGCCGGCGGCATTGCCGAGTAGTAGGCGAGCACGCCCTTGACCCCGCCGCTGGCCCCCGGCGAGGGGGGCAGCCAGTCAGGGCACCTCAGCCCTCGCGCAGGAGGGCCATCCCATCATAGTCGTTGAACCCCGTGTGCAGCTCATTGTAATCGTATATCGAGACGCAGAGCGGCTCGGCGCCGCTCACGCGCAGGCGGCGCTCGCAGCGCGACAGCCACCCGTCGAAGAGTCGCCTGTGTGGAGCTGTGCCACGACTGCGCCCGAGATGGTGCCTAAGAATGAGCAGGCAGTGCTGGTGACCTGGGGCATTGTATCAGACTGATGACAGGAGACACGAAGCGGACTACGCTCATCTGCCCATGCTGGCGGCGGGCGGCGGGGCCCGCAACGGGCGGGCGACACTCGCCCCTTCCTCCTGGCCAGATCGGTATGGCACGCAATCGCGAAGTTTCTCCTGACTCTTGGAATCGCTTGTATGCCGGTGTTGGAGCCTGAGCGAGCGCCTCATCGATCTGAACGCTTCCTCTGTGCCAAAGGCCCAACAGGCAGGAACAGCGACGTTTGGGAGCTTGACAGGAGCGGGGGGAAGCGCGCGTGAGAGCTTTGCGGCGGGTGGCAGGCGGCGGGTGGCGGGCGGCAGGTGGCGGGCGCGCACGGCACGGCAACGGCAACCTGCTCGGTTGAGCCTGCTAGGGGATTTCCCCATTGTCTGTGTGCGCAGCTGCCGTGAGGCCACTCAGCAGGTGCAGCTGGGTGTGAGGCGGCACGAGGGGCTTCCTCCCAACTCCCGCGGCGCTCCCAGGCGGCAATGGGGGCCGGGCCTGCAGCAGCCCTGGATGGCTTCTTTCACCTTGTGGGTGAGTGGTCTTGGGAGCCAGGGGGTGTGCGCCACTGTATGGGCCTTGGAGCAATCAGGGGAAGGCGGGCGGGCGGAGCTGGGCTCCGCCCGCTGATCGGGGGGGCAGTCCACGCGGCTGAGCTGCCAGCGCCGTGCCTGCGGAAACAGGCAGGCAGGACTCGTCCAGCCCACGCCGCCGCCGCCGCTCCCGCGGCCCCCGTCTGCCGCACGCGCAGCCTCCCAGGTGGCCACCCGCCTCATCACATTTTCGCTCAACCTGCTGGCGGCGCGCTCGCTGACGCCCGAGGCCTATGGGGTGAGGCCTGTGGGGGGCGAGGCCGTGGGGAGAGGCCTGGTGGGGGCGGCGCAGCGAGGCGCAGCACGGCCCGGCCATGCGGCTCGGCGCGGTGCTGTCGTGGCGCACATGCGCGTGGGGCGGCCGGCCCGCCTCCCTCGTGACCGTGCTCGGCGTGCGTCGCTCGACCTGGCGCGCGCGAAGTGACAACGAACAGCAACGGTGCGATGCTGTCGCAGGTCGCGGCCGTGCAGTTTCACCTGATCAACACGGCCATCCTCTTCCTGAGCCGCGAGGGGTTCCGGCGCGCCTGCCTGCGCGTGGACGCCGCCGACCCCGCGGGTGCGCGCCTGCGCCGACGCGCGCGCGCTGTCGCGCGTGCAGGGTGCGAAACCTGTGCGTGCGCGTGTGCGCACTGGGGCGTGGCTGAGCGAGGGGGCGGGGTCCCCTGAGTGGGCTGCCTGCGGGAGTTGTAGCCGCACGCATGTGTGTCGGGTTGGGGAGCAGGCGGGCGCTTGGGTGGCTGTTGTTGTCTGGTTGTTTGTCCGGCTGCTGCGGCTGTTCTTGTCTGTCGTTCCCCTGTCGCTGGCTGCACCGTCGCTGGCCGCCTTCCTCGCCGCCTGTGCTTCGACGCCTCCCTCACCCGCGTCCCCGCCCTGCAGCCACGGCCAATGTGCTGAGCGCCGGCGCGTTGACCGTGCCGCTGGGCGCGGCGCTGTCGGCGGGGCTGACGGGCGTGCTGCTGCGGGTCTCCGGGGACAAGCCAAGCGACTATAGACAGGCGCTCGTCATGCAGGGTGAGAAAATAAAGAGGGCAATTAGTTGATTGTAGATTGCAACAGATTGCGGGTGAAACTATGTCATGCACGGGTGAGGGCCGAACGATCGAGCATGCACAAGGGAGAGGAGAAGGGGGAGCGAGCGCTGCCGTTGGACAGCTGGGCTTTTGGAAGGCGGAGAGAGAGAGAAGAGAGCTGGGCTTGGTGGACCGCGGGCGCTGCCTCCCGTCTGAGCGTGCCGCCATCCACCTCCACGCGCCCCCCGCCGCAGGCGCCGCCGCCTTTCTTGAGCTGCTCGCGGAGCCGCTCTACCTGCTGGCCTCCTCCCGCCTGCTCTTCCGCCTGCGCGTGGCGGTGGAGACGGGCGCCACGCTGCTCAAGAGCGCGGTCGTCTTCTGTCTTGTGGAGCTGGGCGCCTCCGGCGGCAGGGGCAGTAGCGGTGCGGGGAGCGCCGGCGGCGCGGCTCCCGCGTCCCCGGCGCTGGCGTTCTCCTGGGCGCAACTCGCCTATGCGGCCGCGACCCTGGCCGGCTACGCAGCCTACTTTCTTCCCCAGCTGCTCGATAGCCGGCGGCAGGCGGCGGCGGCGCGGCGCGGCGGCGGCAGGGGCCCAGGCAAGGGCGCGAGGGCGGGCGAAGCTGCTGCGGCCGCCGCCGCTGGCCCCCGGTTTGTGCTGGACTGGCAGCTGCTGCGGTTGGCGGGCGCGTTCAGCCTGCAGGTCGGTGTGCGCAATACGCAGCGGCTCGCACGCGCCTACAGCCTGCACTCTCGGAGCTTGGCCCCTCCCTCGTGCATCCCTGCTGCACGCTCGCCCTCACCCAATGGCCCATCAACGCACGCCCCACAGTGCTCCCTTGGTCCCGTTACTATCCTCTGCTATACATCCCCAGCACCGCCTGCCCTTCCCCCCAGGCTGCCGAGAAGCTCCTGCTGGCCGAGGGCAGCAAGATGGCGATGGCGGCGGCGCAGAGCGCGTACAACCAGGTGGGGCGCAACCGCGGAAGAGCGCGGGGGCCCCCGGCCGCAGGCGCCGCTCCTCCCTCGGTCTTTCCACCACCACGTCCCCCCCACCGGTCACAGCATGCCCGGGTCGCCCCCCACGCCCCACCCACACAGTCATTGAACCCAGCCAACTCCCGAGCCCACGCAGGGAGTGTATGGGCTCGTCAACAACCTCGGCTCCCTGGTCGTGCGCACGCTCTTCCAACCGTTTGAGGAGGCGGCCTTCGCGGCCTTCAGCAAGGCCCAAGGTGAGGCGCACAGGGGTGTAGGGGTGGGGGACAGGTGTAGTGACAGGAACAGGGGTGGATGGCAGGAGCAGCAGGGGGCGCGGCGCGGGCCCCTCTGGCGGTCGTGCAGCGGCAGAGGCGAGCGTTCGGCGGAGCAAGCGTCGCTGGCAGAGGCAAGCGCACCAGCCACCCCCTCCCCCCGGCTCCGCTCCCGCAGGCCAGCGCCTGCCCAGCCCCGCTGACCTGGCGGCGCAGGCGCGGCTGCTGGCGCTGCTGGTGCGCTCCATCAGCCTGGTGGGCCTGGCGGCCGCGGCCTTTGGCCCCGCCTACTCGCACCTCCTCCTCCTGCTGGCCTATGGGCAGGGCTGGGCGGACAGTGCCGCGCCCGCAGCACTGGGCCTGTACGCCTGCTACGTGGCGCTGCTGGCAGTCAACGGCATCTTGGAGGAAAGTATCGAATTGCCTGGATGAGGGGTCGTGGGCCGATTGCGCTGGGCAGGAGCCTGCGCGGCCGGGCAGTTCAAACGCGGCACTGCCACAGCTAGTAGGACAGCTGCGCACGCACATGGGGCATCGCACTCGGAACCCCTTGCGCCGCCAAGCCTGCGCGCCGTCCTCGCCCCTGCCCCCGCCGCCATGCCTGCGCGCCGTCCTCGCCCCTGCCCCCGCCGCCCGCCCACTGCCCGCCCCCGCCCCCGCCGCCTCCCAAGCGCAGGCGTTTGTGCACTCGGTCGCCTCTGAGCGCCAGCTCCAGCGCGCCAACGCCTGGCTGGTGGCGTTTGCTGCGGTCCACGTGAGCCTCAGCCTGGCCGCCGTGCGCACCGCCGGCGCGCTCGGCCTGATCTGCGCCGATGCCGCCAACATGGCGCTGCGCATCGCCTACAGCCTGGCTTTCGCCCGGCGCCACTTTGCCGCCGCGGCGGGCGGCTTCCGCCTTCGCGCGCTCGCGCCGCGGCGCGCCAGCCTGGCGGCCTACGCGACGGCGGCGGCGGCGGCCTGCGCGTCCAGGTGGGTGGCCGGAGCGGGAGCGCGCGGGGGAGCAGCGAGCGTCGTGCATGGGCAGGGGGGGCGCGAGGGCTGCGGGGGCGAGGGCGGTGCTGCCGGGGTGCAGGAAAGTGGCGAGGGAACGAGGGGGAGCTGGGCGCCACCGAGGCGGGTTTGGAGACAAGCGGCCTCCACCTCTGTGGCACTCCGCGCCAGCCCCGCCACGCATTCTTCTGCCCTGCCGCCGGCGCAGGGTGCTGCTCCTCCCCGAGTCGTCGGCAGTGGCTGCCTGGGCACAGCGGCGCGGGCTGGCCCCCGCCCCGCTGCTGGCGGCGGTGGCGCGCCTGCCGCCGGCGGCGCGCTCGGCCGCGCACGCGAGCGTGGGCGTCGCGAGCCTCGCAGCGGTGGCTGCGACGCTCTATGCCTGTGAGCGCGACGTGGTGCGGGAGCTGCGTGAGCTGCGCAGGGGCTACGGGGAGGATGCGGCCGGCAAGGGAGATTGATTCGGACAGCAAGGCCTGGACAGCAATGGATGCCGCCCGTTGGCTCCGGCCTGCCTCGGCGCCTGCGCCGCCATTCATGCCCCCGCATGCTGTTACGGCGGTTGGCAGTGCGCGTTACAACATGGTCAGTACTCTGAAACTCTGAAAGCTGTCTGGCAAACCGACGGAGCCCTGAGGGAAACTGTGCACCGCGGCGCGCTCTCGC
This sequence comes from Chlorella sp. A99, assembly GCA_003063905.1. NCBI lineage: Eukaryota > Viridiplantae > Chlorophyta > Trebouxiophyceae > Chlorellales > Chlorellaceae > Chlorella > Chlorella sp. A99. Next base: position 270,867 of record PCFQ01000004.1, on the reverse strand, counting down.
CGCCGCCGCTCTGGCGCGCGCGCTCGCTCGCCGCGCCACTCTCGCCGCCGCCGCTCTGGCGCGCGCGCTCGCTGGGCAGTCGGAGGCCTCCCGGTTCCAGGTCCCGCGCGACGCAGTACAAAGGAGTACTAAGGAGTCAAATAAGTGGTCAGAAGCCCTTGGGCGGCCCGTCGGGGCCGAGGGCCTTGACCGCCAGGCTGAGGTGGAGGGGCGAGGAGGCGGCGAGCGCGTCGGGCGTGAGCCCCGGCCACAGGTCGTGCAGCTGCTCCAGCCCCGCGCGCAGCGAGGGCAGGGGGTAGAACAGTATGGCGCTGTCCTCCTGAAGACGGGGCGGGGGGGCAGGGGAGGGAGGGGTGCGGGACAGGAGGGCCTCGGCAGGGCACACAGACAGAGACAGACAGAGCGCGCTGACTGGAGAGGGGGCAGGGGGCAGGGGGCAGCCGACACGGCAAGGCGCCGCGGTCCCAGGAGGCCGGCGAACTCTCGGCCGTCGCTCCCTCCGCCCCTCGCCCGCTCCTCCATCCCCCCTCCCCGCAGCGCAGCGGCCTTGCGCCCCTCCCTCGCCTGGAACACGAGGCCCAAAGCCAGCTCAGCTTCCGCTCTCCTCCCCTCCCTGCATCTGCTCGCCCCCCTGTTCCGCAGGCGCTTTCCTCCCCTCCCCCCCCCCCCCCCCCCCCCCCCCCCCCCCCCCCCCCCCCCACCCCCCCCCCCCCCCCGCCCCC
>PCFQ01000004.1:252467-270132 GCA_003063905.1 Chlorella sp. A99 | reverse complement strand
CCCCCCCCCCCCCCCCCCCCCCCCCAGGCGCCCCTCGCCTGGAACATGAGGTCCAGGTCGGCGCCCGCCAGCCCCGACCGCAGCAGCGCCGCCGCCGCCTCGAGCTGCGCCGCCTTGGGCGGCCAGGCGCCGTCCAGGAAGAGCGCCGGCTGCAGCGCAATCATGCGCGCGACGTCGCTGCCGGGGAACAGGTCCTGTGCGGAGGGAGCAGGTCCAGGTGTCGGCCTCCCGGCTGAACCCTTTGCACGGGCGGACGCGGGGGCGAGAGGGAGGCGGGCGGACGCGAGGCGGGGAGGCGCAGGCCGCGCCGTGCGGAGGACGTGGCCGCGGGGCACGGGAGGCGCGGCGAGGCCCAACGAGGCGCGCGCACGGGCAATTGCTTGCAAGGGAGGCGCGGCGAGGCCCGAGGGGGCGCGCGCGCGGCGCGGGGGGGCCGCCGTCCGAGGCGCCGCGCCCGCCGGCCCAGCAGGCTCAGACGCGGGCGCCTCCGCCCGGCCTAGCGAGCACCTTGAGGGCCACGATGCGTTGGAGCAGCTCCTGCCGGTCCATCTCCAGGATGCCTGGGTAGCTCGAAATCAGCTTCAGCGTGGAGGCGCGCGAGCCCAGCAGCAGCGCCTGCAGCTGCGACACCGCCGCCGGGTCGGCCTGCGGGCGCGGGGAGGCGCGCGGCGTCGGGCGCGGCGGGCGGGTGCCTCGTCCCACAGGCCTTGATTTGGACCAGCGGGGCTGCCCCCTCCCTCGAGCCGGCGGAGGGGCCACGTCGCCGCTGCCCCTCCGGTCGCAGGCCAGCCCCCCGTCCCGCCGCCGCAGCCCCTCACCTCCACGCCGCCGCCCATGGCCCTTCCCTGGCCGCCGACGCTGCTCGGCGGCAGCACGGCCGCCGCGAGGCGCTGCAGCCAGACCGCCCAGCCTCCGCGCGGCGACGCAGAGACAAACGCCGTCAGCAGGCCGGGGCGGGACTCGCGGGTCAGGCTGTCCCTCAGATCGTCCATCGACTTGAACGCCGATGGGTCCTTCTGGCGGCGCTGCGACGCGTCTGGCTGCGGCTGCGGCTGCGGCTGCCCGTCGGCGCGGCAGCGGCAGCGGGCGGCGGCGCAGCGCCGGGCGCGACAGGCTGGCGCCGGGCGGGCAGCCGCCCATCGACCCACCGCTGCATAGGCAGGCATGTGATCGGCTAATGTTGCTGCAGCTGCGCGAGTCTGCAAGTGCGGAGTCCAGCTGCAAGGCTGTGAAGGCTCGCTGGTGCTCTGTAAACAGTCCACTCCAGCAGCGCAACGTGTGCAGGCGACTTAGCGACCAACAAGCCTCGAATTGGAGTGCGATCACGCTTGATGGTTGCCTCAAGGTCTCTGCGCTCGATGTACACACTCAGAGTAAGAGTGCAAATGCAAAGAGATGCTGGGACTAAAATGGCGGGCACTGACGTCGACCTCCTGCACCCCCGCCCGCCGCCCCACCATGCCAGCGGCAACGTGCTCTGTCCTTGCTTGCATGGAATACCATTGGTGCATACAGATCAGTACACTGCATGCAATCAGATGAATTGAAGATCACTAACACTTGAGCCATAGCTGCCGTCGCCAGCCGGCCAGCCAGCCGGCCGGCACGGCCGGTCAGCCGGCCGTAATCATTCCCACGCCATCCGGCAGCTCCAGGCGCAGCCGCCGTTGCAGGCGGTCTAAGCTGAGCACCAGCGCACGTGGCCGCCCGCATGCCGGAGCTCGGCTGGCTGGCGCTGCAGCTCCGCCTGCCGCTGCAATAGCACTGCTTGGTCTGCAGCTCATGTGTGGCGACTGCAGGCGGGCAGGCGAGCCCGGCGCTTCCGGAAACTGGACCCTCCCACCACAGTGGAACAGAACACTCTCTTACTTTTCAACGCCCCAATGCCGGCGACAATCGCCGTCAAGCGGGCGTACGAGCCGGCCGCGCCCGCCGACGGGCGCCGCTTCCTGGTGGACCGCGTCTGGCCGCGGGGCGTGAGCAAGGCGGCGCTGCGGGTGGAGGCTTGGCTCAAGGAGGCCGCGCCCAGCACTGGTGCGCGGCTCCGAGGCGCGGGGGGCTCGGGGCGGGGCGGGGGCGACTTTTGCGCCGCGGTGCTCTGCGCCCCCCCGACCTGGCGCCCCGTCAGCTGCTCAGTCATCCATGCTCCCTTTCCTCACTCGGCCCCCAGAGCTGCGCCACTGGTTCAACCACCAGCCCGAGCGCTGGGATGAGTTCCAGCGGCGCTACCGTCGGGAGCTGGCCGCGGCGGGGGTGGCCGCCCTGGCTCCGCTGGAGGATGCGGCGCGCACCGGCCGCCGCGTCACCCTCGTCTTCTCAGCCAGGGACGAGGCGCGCAACAACGCGGTGGCGCTGCGCCGCATCTTGCTGGAGCGCCTGGGCCAGGGAGAGGAGGCGGGCGAGGAAGAGGAGGAGGAGGAGGAGGGCGAGGAGGCCGAGGAAGAGCAGGAGGAGGTGCAGCGCGGGTGCGACAAGACAGCGACAAGGGGAGCTGGCAGCGCGGCCAAGGCCCCGCCCCGCGGCAAGGCGGCCGCCGCGCGGAGCCGCCAGGGCGGCAAGGCCAGTGGCAAGGCCACTAGCAAGGCCGGCGTGGGGAAGAAGAGGGCAGGGGTGCCCTCCTCAAAGGCTGAGCGGCCGCGGGCTGCGGCGGGCGGGGCAGAGGCGGCAGCGCCGCCCAGGAAGAGCGCCTAGCAGCGCGGCACAGCCAGCAAGGAGTAGCGTAGCATGCCTGCTTCCTTGGGCTGCAAAGGCAGCGGGCGCTTCTGCTGTCTCATGCCCATGCTCGGTTGCTCAACTGCGTCTGAAGTGTATGTATTGCATGTGCCAGGCCACAGTAATCCATGAGCCTCATTCCTCTGCCATTGGCGCCGCCGCCAGGATGCGGCGCTCAATGCCGCCCGGCAGCTCCAGGCGCAGGCGCCGCTGGAGGCGCGCCAACCTGAGCGCCAGCTCGCGCAGCCGCTCGTGCGCCGTGGTCGGCAGGTGCGCCACCAGCTGCGCCGCCGAGGACCACGCCAGCACGGCCGGCAGGGCACGTGCCAGGCCGGGGCAGGGCGAGGGAAAGAGCGCCCAGTCACCGGGCCATAGCGGCCGACTCGCAGCCAGGTCGACGAGTAGCACTGCGGCATGCCATGCTGGGGCTGCATCCGGGTCCTCCACTGCAGCCAGCAGGTCGGTGAGCAGCTCGGTTGGCGAAGCAGTCGGCCGCCCCAGCAGCACTCGGCTGAAGGACGGGTGGGCTTGGGAGGCTGCCAGGCGAAGTGCCGAGCAGCCGTTGCTGGTCACCCGCTCTGACCCTGGCGCTGCAGCCAGCAGCAGCTCGATCAAGGCCGGGTTGTCATGATTCAAAGCTGCCAAGTGCAGTGGTAAAAAACCATTGATGCCAGCTGCTGATGCAGTCTCAGGCGCTGCCGCCGGCCACCTGTTCAAAGTGGCGGGGCGGGGCAGAGCACCGTCCCAGCAAGCCACCACCCACACTGTTCTGTTGTTGTTTGTTAAGTGAACACCCCATGACTCTTCTCACAAGCACCCGACTGGGCCCAATGCTTGGCCTGGGCCGGGCGCTGGCGCGGCCGCGGCCCGCCGGGGCGCTGCACACCGCTGCCGCTGCCCGCCAGCAGACGCAGCAGCTGGAGCGGGGCGGCAGGTGCACAGGCGTCCAAGCGCCGGAGCCGCCCCCCCAGCCGCCCGCCCGCGAGCCGCCTTCCACGCCGGCTGCTCGCCAGCTCCAGTGCTGCTCCAACCTCCACTGCGTCCTCCACCGATTCACCTCGGTTCGACTCCGCTGCAGGGACAACGAGTTTGCCAAGCCCGCGCTGGACCTAGAGCACCCGCCCAAGGCGTGGGGCGGCGACTGCATTCGCCGCGCCGGTCGCTCCGCCTGCTCACGCCCGCGCTCTGAATCCTCTGCGTGGCGTTGCCCCGCGCACCGCCCCTGCCTTGCTGCCCCTTCACCTTCCGCCCCTCCCCAACACGCGCGTGCAGGAGAACCCGCTGTTCAAGCCCTTCCAGCTGGGTCCCTGCGACCTGCGCCACCGCATTGTGCTGGCGCCGCTCACGCGGTGCAGGTGAGCTGACGAGGTAGCTCGCGCTTGGCCAGGGAGGAACGAACGCTGGCCGGGCGGCCAGCAGGTGCGCGGAGGGCGCAGCCTGGCGGGCGCAGGCGCAGACCGCCCGCGGACCCGTCCGCCCGCCCGGTCCCGAGCCGCCCAGCCAGCGGTTCAAGCACCCGCCTCCGCTGCTCCTGCAGGGCGATCGACACCATCCCTCACAAGAATGCGGTGAGGGGAGGGAGGCACGTCGGCCTCGGAGCAGGGAGGTAGCCGCCTGCCCGAGGGCGGCGCAGCGCTGCGCTGCGCCGCGCACGGCTCTGCGTCCGTGACATCCCGCGCGCTTTTGCCCGTGCCCGCCGGCCATCGCCCATTCATGCCTGCGCACGGGCAGATCACCTACTACAGCCAGCGCGCGTCCCAGGGCGGCCTGCTCCTCACAGAGGCCACCTGCATCAGCGAGCGAGCGCACGGGTGGGCGGACGCGGGGCGGGGCGCGGCGTGGCGGGGCGCGGCGGGAGAGCGTGCAGGACGGGCCCAGCGCGCGGCACAGCGGGGCGCAGCGGGAGAGCGCACAGGCCGGGCCCAGCGCGGCGCGCCACGCCCGCCCCCACTCGGCCGCGCAGTCGAGTGGGGACGCGCGCGGCCGCTCCCTCCTGGGCCTCGCCCCGTCCCACATCACAATCGCGTGCATGCACTTGGAACTGCGCTGCTCGCCGCTGCCATGCAGTGCAGGTACCCCCACACGCCCGGGATATACACAAAGGAGCAGCAGGATGGCTGGCGTCCGGTGGTCGAGGTGCTGTGGTGTGGGTGGGAGACGGGGTGGGGAGATGGGCAAGGGTCCTCGCTGCCCCCGGGTTTAGGGATTAGAGTCAGGGCAGGGCGGCGCACCATGCTGCCGTCCCCACCTGCGCGCAACCGAGCGTGCGCAGCTCCCGCCAGTGTGCCTGCACGGGGCCCGCGCCGGGAGCGACTGAGGGCGCTGCAGGAATGCACTCGCTCTGCGTGCCTCAAGCGAGATGGGCTCGCTCGTCTGCCCTTGTGCTGGGCAGAGTCGGGCGGCGCCGCCGCTCTGCCTGGCACGGCATAGACTGAATCCACCTCGCACGGGTGTGCAGCATGTGCAACCTGCAGCTGGGCGCCGGCCACTTGCACGCAAGCCCCCCGGCCTGTCCGCGCAGGGGCTGGGCGGTGGCGGCGGCGGCGCGCGCGCGCGCCCATGCCGAGGGCCCGGCCCCGCTGCCCAAAGAATCTGCCTTCGCGGGAAGAAGCCAACACATAGCGCTCCTGCTACGCAGGCGGTCCATGATAAGGGCGCTTTCTTCTTCCTCCAGCTCTGGCACACCGGCCGCGCCTCACACCCTGGTGGGTTGCGGCTAGGCCCCGGGGGGCGATGACAGGAGCAGCACGCTTGCTGGGAGCTCCTCGAGGCATGCACAGGCTCTTACCCTGGCTGCTCCCGCTGCCTCTCCCTATCCCCTCTTCCTCTCCACCCCACCGGTGCCTCTCCCTCTCCATACCCCTCCCCCTGGTGCACAGACTACCAGCCCAACGGGGAGCCCCCCGTCAGCGCGTCAGCCATCCCCATCACAGACGGCACCCAGGTCTTCTCCCCGTCGGCCGGCAAGGCAAGTGCTCAGCCCCATCCCGCTGCATGTGACGCCCACCACCCTCGCCTCGCTCCCACTGGGAGGCGAGCGGGGGCGTTGCCCTCCTCTGCCTGCCGCTCTCCCCTTCCTCCGCGCCCTTTCCTGCGTCTCCCGCCCCCGCCTCCGCACCCCGCCGCCGCCCTCCAATTACCTGGCACCCTCCCTCCCCCCACGGCATCGACTCTTCACCACCCCAGATGGTGGACTTCACCACGCCGCGGGCGCTGGAGCCCTCCGAGATCCCAGGAGTGGTGGACGAGTACCGCCGTGCCGCGCGGGCGTCGATCGACACCGGCTTCGACGGTGGGTGCTGGATTGCTGGGCGGTGGCGGAGACGGGACGTCGGCGTCGGGAGGTGCCGGCGACGGGTGGTGCTGGGCACTGCCGGCGCAGCGGTGCTGGCGGGTGGGGGCAAGCGGGTGGGCGGGCGGGCGACGGGCACGACCTCCCACGCCAGCCAGCCCACGTGTCCTTGCTCTCCTCCCCTCGGGCCTCCAGGGGTGGAGATCCACGGTGCCAATGGCTACCTGGTGGGTGCCAGTGGGTGGGACGTAAGTGGGGCGTTTACCTGAGGCACGGAGCCCCGAGCCTGAGGCACGGTGCGTCCGGTGCCGCCCTCTGGTCACGCCGCCGCGCCGCCCACCGTCAGGGAATCTCCTCTCCCCCACTCATATGCAACACTGTCCTGGCAGGTAGACCAGTTCCTTAAAGACGAGTCCAACCAGCGCACCGACGAGTGAGCGTGGGCGCTGAAACGACGGCGGGAGAGAGCTGGCGCCGCCGAGCGCTGCAGGGACGGCAGGGGGCAGCTAGTATGGCGCCTCGGCATCGGCGTGGGCCCGCCCGCCAGCCCCACCCCTGCGCGCCGGCTTGCAGGTACGGCGGCTCAATCGAGCGGCGCTGCCGCTTTGCGCTGAAGGTCGCGCGGGCGGTGGCGGAGGAGGTCGGGCCGGAGCGGGTGAGGAGCTCTCGGGCCCACGGCCTGGCTGTGCCGCCGGCTGCCTGGCTCCTGGCACGGGGCGCTGGCTGGCGACAGGAGACGTCTCCTGCCCCGGGGGGGGGGGGGGCGCCCGAGCTCTTCCTGTTCCTGCCCCATCCTGCCCCATCCTGCCGCAGACCGGCATCCGCCTCTCGCCTTTCGGAGGCTTCCAGAATGCGACCGGTGGGCGGGCAGGCGCTGCCGTGGCGCCCTCCCCAACCCTGCGCTCGACCGCCCGCCTTGTCTATGAGGGGGCGGTGCGCTGCCGCGGAGACTGCGCGCGGCGTGCCCCCCTTGCCGACTGCAGACAGCCACCCCTATGCGCTCGTCTCCTATCTGCTGGAGGAGCTGGGCAAGTGAGAACTTCATTGAATGCTGCTGCGGAGTGCGGGAGTGCTGGGCGCTGTGGTAGGTGCGGGAGTGCATGCAGGGACGAGCGGCGGCTTCCCGGCGGCCGTCCAGCTGCTGCCGGCTGTCGCCGACGGATGGCGCCCGTGCTGCCCACGACGTCTGCTCCCCCCCCCCCCCCACGCAGACTGCGCCTGGCGTATGTTCACATGGGTGGGCATGCACGCTCCAACCGAGTCGCCCCTCTGCCCTGCGCGTCCGCCGCACCCTCCCGCGCAGCGTGTTCGCCGTGCAGACCTGCACCCGCGTCGCTCCGCTCCCCGCCCAGTCCGCCTGCCCTGCCTGCTCGCCCTGCTTTCCTCCGGCTGCAGTGGAGCCCCGGGCGGGCGGCAATGCTGACAAAGACCCCGGGGGACACACGCTGGAGCCGTTTCGAAAGGAAAGGCAGGGCTGGAGCTGGTGCCAGCAACAGGCTGCAGCCTTTGCACACTGCGCCACTGGCCTGCCCTGCGCCGAGCCTGCGCTGCACCTGCCGCCGGCCACCGCGCACCCGGCGCCGCCCCCGACCCCCCCTGCAGGTGTGGCGAGCGCCCATGATCGCGGCGGGGGGGTACAAGAGGGAGAGTGCGATGCAGGCGATAGCCTCGGGTGGGTGGAGCGGGGTTGGTTGCATGTGGCAGACGAGGGTCGCTCGCATGCAGACAGAATCTTGCCTGGGACGCGCGCATGCGGCGGGCTGTCCGGCAAGCGGCTAGAGCGCTGGGCTGCTCCTGGGCTTGGGCTGGACAGAGGCGCGTTTGGCTCAGCCGACCCAGCCGACCCGGCCGCTGCAGGGCACGCCGACCTCGTGGCGTTTGGGCGCTACTTCCTGGTGGGTGGGCAAAGCCTGCTCTAAGGGCGGTGGCCACTGAGGTGGGGGACGCTGCTCGCCGCTCACTGGAGCCCTCCCGCCCTTTCCTGCTACAGGCCAACCCAGACCTCCCCCTGCGTAAGCGGAACTGCTGCCTTTAGCGACAATGGCTAGCGCGCTCTGCTGCCCTTCCTGGCCACCGTGCCACGCTCCCGCCGCGCCACTCTCCGCCCCTTCTGGCGCAGGCTTCTGCCTCGACGCGCCCCTCAACCGCTATCACAGGGAGACCTTCTACACTCAGGCAGGTGGAAAGCAAAGCGTGGTTCTTGCGTGCGGTGTCGGCACCAGGCGGAAAGCATTGGCGGACGGTGGAGAGCACCTGCGCGCGGCGGGTGCTGAGGCGCTGGCGCGCGGCGGACGGGGCGCCGGCGCCGCCGGCCAGCGCCGTCGTCCACCGCGGTCGCCGCTGCGCCCGGATCAAGCAAAATGTTCCTCCTTCTTGGGCCGCAGGACGAGGTCCAGGGCTACATCGACTACCCGACCCTGCAGGCGCGCACAAGGGGGCGCGCAGCCAGCTGCAGGCCGGCCCCTTTGGCTCCCGCACCCGCAGCGCAGCTTGCTGGCTCCCCAGCTCCAACTCTGCGATACCAACGCAGGAGAGCGAGTTTGGGGAGGACTTCATGGAGGAGCTGCGCAAGTGCGACCACGAGCCCTGAGGGGCGGAGAACGCGCCCCGAGGGTCGGACGAGCCCTGCAGGCGCCTCGGCGAGGAGGCCGGCGAGGGCCAAGCGGGCCGCATGAGAGCTGGACGGCTGCGGCTGCTCCCGCGGCCCCGGGCCAGAGTGTCACAAGGCGCCGCACGACTCTTTTCTGGTGTTGTCCCTGCAATGAGCCGCGAGCCTTCTGTTGATGTTTGTTGGCTCCTGCAAGCTTGTCGCAGTGCAGCAAACGAGCGACGCCCGCTTAGCGCCGGCGATGACGGCCGCCCTCCTCTGCCCTGCTCTCGCGCCGCTCGCTGCTGTGCCGCTCTCGCTCGCGCTCGCGCTCCCGCATTCGCTCTCTGCTGTCGGGCCGCTGCCCGTCGCTCGCCCGCGCGCTGCGCCCGTGCTCGTGGCTGCTCGAGCGCCGCCGCTCCCCCGCCCGCGCCTCCCACTCCCGCTCCCGCTCCCGGCTGCTGGCGCGCTGCTTGCTGCCGGTGTCTCGTCCGCCGCACTCCCCCTCCCTGCTGCCATGCCCGTCGTCCGGATCGCTTGCGCGTCGGCTGCGCTCCTGCCCCCGCTCCCGGCTGCCCTGCCGCGCTGGCCGCTCCACGTCGTGCTCCCTCGCCGGCGCGGACCCGCTGCGCTCACGCTCCACGCCGCCCTCCATGTGCCCGCCGCCGCTGGCGTGTCGCTGCCCTGCCTCTGCCTCCCTGCTGCTGCCTCCCGACTGCTGGCGGGGCAGGGGCCGCTGCGAGGCTGCAGGCTCCTCACCGGCGCAATTGTGGCCCCGCTCCACGCCTGCGCCCACCGTCGCCTGCTGCTGCTGCAGCTGCTGCTGTGGGAGCTGGCCACCGCTGAGCTGCGCTCCCGCCGCTGCCACTGGGCGTGCCGAAGGGGGACGCTGGCGGGGGGCTTGCGCCAGCCTATGCGCAGTGGAAGGGCCAGGCGCAACTGCATCCTTGGCACGGACGCAGGGAAGGGCCAACAAGACACTCCTCCTGTCCCCCTCGCAGTCACTCTCGCTCCTGCCCACCTGCGCCCTCTGCCCACTCGCCGCCCGCCGCCCGTCGCGCGCGCCCCCGCTCCCACCCCTGGCCTCGTGGCCGCCCCTGGCCGCCCCCCGGCCACCGGCCCCCCGCTCCCCGCTCCCCACTCCTCGCCTCCCGGCCGCCCCTGGCCGCCCCCCGCCACCGGCCGGCCCCCCGCCCCCCGCCGTCGCTCACTGCTCGCGCAGCTCCCGGATCTCGTCCACCCTGCGTTGGATCTCGAGCTTGGCGGTGTCGTACAGGCTGCTGATGTTGGTGGTCAGCACCGCCACCTGCGCCTCCAGCTCCCGGTTCTGCGATGGATGTGGTGGGGTGGGGTGGATTTAGTGGCGCGGATGGGGGTGGGGTGGAGGGAGGGGTGGAGAGAGGGGGATCAGCAGCCGCAGTCCAGCGTTGGTTGAAGGGCGCCGGGGCACGAGGCTGGCGGCAGAGCGGGGCAGCCAGCGCCGCGGGCGAGGGGCTGCCGCGCGCCCCAGTGCGTGGCGGCAGGCGCGGCAGCTTGGTGGGGCACGGCCGGCTGGGCACGCACCCGCGCCGCGAGGTTGTCTGCCTGCGCCTGCAGATCGGAGATTTGCGCCTCCTGCCGCGCCGCCCTGTCCTTCAGCTGCAGCAGGCGTGTACCGGCAGGTGGGGGCAGCGGGGACGCGTCGCACCAGGAGGCATCACTCACATCGCCCCGCGCGCTGCGGGGCCAGCCAGGGAGCAACGGCCGCCCGTGCGCGCGCCCCTCCCCGGCACACCTCTGCCAGCTGTGTCTGCAGCAGCGTGCCGCCCGCGCCGCCGCCGCCGTCTAGCAGGTCGCCATACAGGTCCTCCACCTCCTGCTCCTCCTGCTCGTCCTGCTCGTCCGCCTCCAGAAAGCTGCCCTCTGGTACCTTGACCAGCGGCGGCTCCACTGTGCCAGCTGCGCCGCCGCAGGCGCGCCGCCGTGCGTCGAGCGGCACTCGTTCCCATGCACGGCGCCCCCAAAGTTGGCGGCAGTGCAGAGGGCAGGGCGGCGGCAGCGCAGGCGCGCACCTGGGGCGGGCACAGGGTGCGGCGGGGCGACGGGCGTGGCCCCGAGCGCCCAGGCGGGCGCGTCCTCCTGCGCAGGTGTGCCAGCTCGCGCCGATTGATCACTGCGCTCTCGAGCAGCTTCCCAACGTTACACCCTACCTTGGAGGAGGCGGCTAGGGCCACGGGGGCGCCAAACTCGTCATCAAGATCCATCAAACTGCGGCGATCGGCGTGCCCGCGCTGCCACGGAACTGCAGGCAATGCAGAGGCTGTGATGCAGATGTAGGCGCGTCTGCAGTTGACGAGCGGAGCGCTAAATGTGATGAGCCGCAAAACCTGCTGCTGAGTGCTTCCAGACGCCGTTCACATCGACCAGATGAGACAGGCAGGCGACCGGTCTAGGTTTGTACCGACATGCTAACCAGCTGGTAGTGAAAGGGGCAGGTCTGCGGCGACCTGCCTTGTCTCGGTGCTATTCGCACGCTTCCTTGGGCTTGCACTGCTGTCTGATAGTACCGGAGGGCCATGCCCGCGGCTCCTCCCCCCAACCACCACCCAACCATGCATCCTGAGTGGAACGCGTGAGGCCTCACCAGGGCCATAACCACCCCCAGCAGTGAGCTTCGGGACCGATGGGCTAGGATGCACAGGCTCAAGGCGGTGGCGCCGCAACATGCCCACACCATGTCACCGCGTCGCTGCTGATGCCCCGCCCCCTCTGCCCCATGCAGCTCCCCCGCACTCCCAAGCACCCCCCGCCGCTGCCACCAGCAGCCATGTCCGACGGCGTGCTGTGCGCAGATGGCACGCCGCTGCAGCCCACAGGGCGGCTCACGCCTGCGCAGGTGCAGGCGGCGTCGGTGCCGCAGCTGGACGGTGACGTCGCGCCCATCCTCACCACCACCGGCGACCGCCTGGTGCCCATACTGATCAGCAACATGAGCGGCTACTATGTGCTGGAGGTGCGGCACACAAAATGCACCGCCGCGGTGGGGCCGCGGGCGGGCGCGCCTGTGACAGAACGCCGAGGGCAGGGGGCATGCCAGCAATAATGCCACGACGGGGTGTTGCGCCGCCGCAGCACGGCTGTGAGAGGCTCCCGCCCCGTGCGCTGCACCCGCCCCGCGCAGAAGCACAAGGTGCTGAGCGGCGGTGAGGAGTACACTCCCACCGGCTTTGAGACGCTGGCCGGCAAGGCGGCCTGTCGCAAGTGGCGGCTGTCGATGAGGTGGGCGGCCGCGCGGGCTCGGCGCCGCAGCGCGCTGCGCGCCTTCCTGTCCCTTTGCATTGTGGCGCCGCTAGCATGTCGCTGCCCCGCCTCTGCATCCCTTCGGAAGCTGCCGCCTCCCGCGCCGGGTGCCGCGCCCGCACGCGCTGACCCTGTGGCGGTGGCCCGGGGCGCAGGGTGTGGATGGAGGACGGCGGGCGCGGCAAGACGCTGGGCCAGTGGCTGGCCGACCACGGCCTGGAGCACACGGTGCCCCAGCCGGGCAAGCGCAAGCAGGCCGGCGACGAGCCAGGCGGCGCCTACGACGCCAGCATGCTCGACGGCCCGCTGCCCGCGCGCGCGGCGGCGGCGGCGGCAACCGCTGCCTTGTTGCGCGGCGGCTCGCACTCGCCGCACAAGTCGCCATACGCCGGCTCGCCCAGCCGCACGCCGCGGTGGTCGGAGGGCCCCGAAGCCAGCGTGGGCACGACGGTGCGGCTGGTGGTGCGCGCGGGGGGCAGCCCCTGCGCCGCGGTGGCGCACCACTACTACCATGCGCTCCAGCAGGCGCCGCAGCAGCTGGTGCTCGTGCAGAAGCGGGCGCCCGCGCCGCACGCGCACCAGTACCATTATGGCGCGCCAGCGGGGGCGGCGCCCGCGACCACCCACCACCTGCAGCAGCAGCCCGAGCACGTGGCGTACGCGGCGCACTACGAGGCCTACGCTGGCCGTGGCGGCGGCGGCGGGATGGAGGGGGAGGAGGAGCCCGTCACGCCGCTGACCGCGCTCCTCAACGCCTACTTTGCCGAGCCGTCGGGCGAGGGCTCCGCCGTGCTGCGGCCGAGCTCCGAGGAGAAGCACGGCCTGCTGGCGCTGCTGCAGGCGAGGCGCGCGCGCACAGGGCGGAGGGAGCCGGCCGGCGGGCTTGGGGGCGGGCGGGCGCGGCGGCTGCGCGGCGGGGGAGCGGTGCTGCGTCGCTGCCTTGGGTGTTCGCCTCGCGCGCGGCTGCCTGCTGCTCACCCGGCTGCTGCCGGCGCCCGGCACCCGCCCGCCCGCAGGAGGAGCTGCCCTCCGACCTGCCGCCGCACCTCCAGCCGCCGATCATCAGCCTGCCGTCCGACTACGGAATGATCCCGGTGTCGAGCGGCGGCCTGTCCAGCGGCCGCCTCGGCTCCTTAGGCAAGCCGGGCGGGACGGATGCGGCCCCGCTTGCCTGCGCCCGTCCTGCCGGGCCAGCCGAGGTGCTGCGGCGCATGCGCCGCCGCTGCGAGCGCTCAGCGCTGCATTGGGTACGGCAGCCGCAGTGGCGAGCATCTGCCCTTCGATCTGTCCCTCGATCCTTCCGCTTCGCTGTCGCCCGTCCGTCTCCCCGCGCGCGTGCAGGGCTGGAAAGCCTGCCGCCCAGCGCCTCCTGGCCGACGGAGCTGATCCGCATGCCGCCAGAGCTGGCGGTGTCGGACGCCGGGATCGCGGCCCTGGCGCGCACGCTGCCCGACCGCGTGGTGCAGGAGGCGCCGCCGCTGCCGCCGCACGGCCTGCCCTCGCCCGCGCGCCCGCCGGCGGGGGCGGGCCCCGCCTGCCTGGGGCTACACCACCAGGTGCCGGGGTCGTCGATGGTCTGCGCGGCGTCGCCGCCCCCGTCGCCGGCGCCAGCGCCCGCGGCCGGCGGGGAGGAGCCCGCGGTGCAGCAGCTCAGCGAGCTCAAGCTGCAGTCGCCGGCCAAGGCGGGGGCCGCGCCCCAGCGCACCTACTCCCTGCAGGCCTTTGCCACCGCACAGCAGCAGATGTGAGCAGCAGCCGGCGCCGCGCGCCGAGAGGGCAGAGCAAGCGACCCCCAGCGGGCAGTGTTTTTTCAAGTTTTCAGAGCTGGCAGAACTGAGCGATGGAGGGCGCGACCTCCCAGACTGTCTGACGAGCAGCTGTGCGCGGCCGGGTGCAGCGCCTGCGCCGCTTTGAAGGTGACAGAGCCACAGCGCGGCGGATATTGATTGCCCCCCGCGTACACCGCTGGCCGCTTGCACCCCTTTGTACCAGAGTAACGTTTAGTGGACGACCCCGGTCAAGTCATATCTCTTCCGCCTGGGCACGCGCTTTCCACCCTCTCCCGTGCGCCGCCGCTCAGCCGCCCTTCGTGCCCAGCGCGCCACTGACGCCTTCCTTGACCGCCGCCAGAGGACCCAGGGCGCCCATCCCTGCGGGGGAGGGGCCAAGGGAGGGGAGCGAGTGGGGCGGCGCCGCTGGTGCGAGTGGGCAGCTGGCGCCCGCGAGAGGAACGCCAGCGGGCGGCGCCAACAGGCAGCAAGTTCCGTAGAGGGCGGAGCGGCCCACCATCAACCCCGCACCCGCGTCGCGCAGGCCGTCACCGTCCTCCTGCTGCTGCGCCGGGTCCTCCGCCGCCGGCGCTGTGCTGGGCCCGTAGCCCATCCCCACCCCCCGCTCCGCGCCCGCCGTCTCGGTGCCAGCGGCGTAGGATGCGCCTGTATACGGGTTCGACGGCCCTGCACCTGCGTTGCATGGCCAGCCTTAACGAAGTTTTAGATGCAGGCGGGCGCAGCGAACGGTGCTGGCATCAGAAGAGACCTCACGCTGGCGAAGAGGCGACCGCCCCCGCCGACCAGCATGCCTCCGACACATTCTCCGCCGGCGCCCGGCTGCGTGCACACCAGTCGGGCCCGTGTGTTTGAGCGTGTCTCTGATCTCAGAAGCCTCCACAGCATTCAGGTTGAGCGGTTTGCGGGAGGTGTCGGCCGCGTCCATGTTGGGCTCCATTCTGCGCCTTCAGAGTGACAGCAAGGTAGTAGGTAGGGGAACTGAGCAGCAGCCACGTAAGGCCAGGCAATCGCCGTGGGATGGGTGGAAGGCGTGTCGAAGCCTGACGAGGCAGTGCCGCCCAAGATACAAGCTTGTTTGCCTGCCACAGGATGGAACCTGGCTCTGGTTTCCCTAGTTATCGCGGCGGCGGCAGCCCCACGCCGCTGGCGGCGACAGCAACGCTGGTGCCCCTCACCCCTGCCACGCTGTCCGCCAGGCCGCCTGGCAGCAGGGGCGGGAGTGAGGACAGTGCCCAAAGTGATGGCGCTACGGTGGCCTCGCTGCCGCCCGAGGCCAGCGGGCCGCCGCACCTGTCATCGCTGCCTCTCGTGCTGGCAGGGGCTCCCGCCCCCTCGCTGCTCCCGAGCGAGCCTGCCCCGCAGCTGCCCGCCTCCATCCCAGCCTCCTGGGCGGCCCACCGGACCGCCTCTGCCAGCAGCGATCACAGCGCGCGCGAGGCAACCACCCCGCCGCCCTCGCCGCGCCCCCAGCCGCCCCCATCTCCTCCTGCCCAGCCCCCCACCCCGCGGCGTCGCACGTCTGTGGCAGTGACTGAGGCCGAGGAGCTCTTGCAGCAGGCAAGGGCATGTGCAGATGGGCTGCGCCGCTGCATATGCAGGATCGAACCCCAAGCCACGAATGTGCATGCAAATGCGGCTTCCTGTCTTCCTGTCTCACCCCAGCTCTCCGCCTTACCTGCTGGGCTGCAGGCGCAGCGCCAGAGGGAGGCGCTGTGGGGCCTGGCCGACCGCCTGGTGGCCGCGGAGCGCGGGCGGGCCCGCGCCGCCGAGCGCCAGCTGTGGGACGCGCGCTTCTGCGCGCGCCAGCTGGAGCAGCAGGCGGCCGAGGGTGAGCGCGACAGGCGAGCGCGAAGGTGTAGCCTTAAGGGCTGTGGAAGGCGCACTGAAAAGCGTCGCGCCGCATGCCCGGCCCATGCTGCAGGCCTGGCGGCGCGAGAGCAGCAGGCAGAGCTGCAGCGTCAGCTGGCGGTCCAGCAAGAGCGGGCGGCGGGGCTGGAGGAAGAGCTGGCCGAGGCGGGGCGCCTGCTGACCGCCGTCCGGCAGGCAGCAGAGCGCGCGCAGGAGGCCGCGCAGCGCGAGCGTGCCGAGTTTTCGGCCGCGCTGGAGGAGCAGCGGCGGCTGGCAGAGGCGCGAGGCGAGGAGGCTGGCAGATTGCGCGTGCGGCTGTCGGCGGCAGAGGTGCGGGCGGGGCAGGCCGAGGAGGGGGCCGCCCAGCTGGCGGGGCAGCTGGAGAGCGAGAGGGAGCACGCCGCCAGTCAGGCGAGGCAGGCAGAGGAGCGCGAGGCGCGGCTGGCGGCCGAGGCGCGCGAGCTGCGGCAGCACCTGGAGGAGAGCGACGGTCGGGGGCGGGTGGCGGCCGCAGAGGCTGCAGAGCTGGCCAGCCGCCTGCGCGCCAGCGAGGAGGCGCTGGAGGCAGAGCGCCAAGTGCGGCGGGTGGCGGAGCAGCAGGCGCGTGCGCTGGGCGAGGAGCGGCAGCGCCTGCTGGCGCGGCTGGGCGAGGCGGACTCGCACGTGGAGCGGCTGGCTGGCCAGGTGTCCGAGCTGGTGGCGGCCAACCAGGTCCTGCATGGCGAGGGCGCAGCGGCGCAGGCAACGGCCCGGCAAGCACAAGCACAGCTGGCGGAGGCGCTGGAGCGCGCGCAGGAGGCGGAGCGCCGGGCGGCAGCGGCGCAGCAGCTGCTGCGCGAGAGGGCTGCAGAGCTCGACGCTCGGGAGCTCATGGCGCGCCAGCTGCGCCTGGAGGCTGAAGAGGCGCGCCGCGCCGCCGCCGCCGCCGGCCAGGAGGCGGCGGCCACGCGCGCGAGCCTGGCGCGGGCGCAGGAGGAGCGGGCCGAGGCGCTGGAGGAGGTGCAGGCAAGCGCTGGAGCGCGCGTGGGAGAGCAGGCGTGGCGGAGCGCGCGCGGTGGCCGAGCGCGCGGTGGCCGAGCGCGCATGGCTGAGCGTGCGTGGTGCGCAGCCACGGGCTGCCTCGCCTCGGGTGGGCCCCGCGCTGCTGGCGCGCGCAGCTCAGGCAGGCGAGCACACTGGGAGCGAGCGCGCCCCTTGCGCGCACGCCTGCGCAGGTCACGCACGCCGAACTGGGGAGCCTGCAAGCCGCCCTGTCGGCCGCCCAGGTGCGGCTGCGCTGCCTGGAGGGCGGCGAGGACGCGTGCCGGGCCCAGAGCCTGGCGGCGCTGGAGGAGCTGGTCCGGGTTGCAGACGCGGCGGCGCCCCGCCTGCGCAACGCGCGTGAGTCTGGGGTTTAGGGTTTACGCGGCGCGTGGCGTGGCTGCCGCGTGTGGGGATGCGCTGCACGGCTGCTGCTGTCGATTGCAGCATGCTGTGCGGCTCCGCGCACCCACAGAGCAGGGCGCAGCGGCTTGGGCCGGTGGCGCTCGCGTGCACCGCTGCCCACAACCACTGGCCGCCCTTGCTCCGCGGCGCACCCGCCCTGCGCCTGTGCAGTGACCGAACGGCGGGTGGAGGCGGCGCGCAGCGAGATGGCGGCCGCGCAGGCCGCGGTGTGCCCCGTCTGCTGTGCCGCCGGGCGGGACACCGTGCTCAACTGCGGCCACCTGCTGTGCCGGGAGTGCGCCGAGCGGCTGGCCTCCTGCCCGGTGTGCCGCGCCGCAATCACGAGCCGCGTGCGGGCGTTTGTTTGAGCTGGCCCGTGGCCCAAACCTATTGCTGCGCCTTATTGGCTGCTGTAAGTCCGGGTGGTGCGACACGGGGGGGCTCCAGGAACCGGAACAGTGCAAACCATGAGGCGATGCCTCGACCACGACGTCGCAGGCCACCTCTTGCTGCCGGCCGACTCCGACTCTGGGCGACTGCAAGCTTATGATCGACCACTGTGGATTGACCGCACGGGCGGTGGGTCGGCAGTGTGGTGACGTGGTGATTTGCGGCGTGGGGTGATGGGGTGATGGCGACAGGCGGCAGGAGCGGTGGCGCCGTGGCGGATGACGACTGGGAGGTGTGTGAGGGCGAGGAGGCGGGGAGTCGGGAGGTCGGGGGGTGGGGGGG
>PCFQ01000004.1:235410-252231 GCA_003063905.1 Chlorella sp. A99 | reverse complement strand
ACGGTGGGGCGATGGGGGTGGGGCAATCGGGGGTGGGGCGATGGGGGATGGAGCGGTGGGGGATGGGGCGACGACGGTGGGGTGATGGCGGTGGGGCGAGGGCGATGGGGGTGGGGCGATCTGGGCATGGGGGAGTGGGTCAATGGGGCTGGGGTGATTGGCCGGGCGAGGGGGGGGTGGTGCGACTGGGGTGGGGCGATGTGGGGTTGGCCATGGGGCACGGGGGGGGCCTCTAGCTTGAGTGTTGGATGCGCGCTGGGTGCGGGGGGAGCGGGGACGTGGGATGGGAGGTCGCAGCGGGTCCAGGCATTTGGTGGGTGGGGCCACACAGAGGCTTTGGGGTGTTGGGGCACGGGGGGTGACAGGGCACCCAGGGAGGCTGCCGGACTCATGGGACAGCGGAGATACGCAGAGGTATATTTGAGGCACCTCTCGCCTGCTCGCCTGGGTTGGGTTGCCTTCCTATACACACGTCGTCCCACGCATGCCACAGCACATCACAGTGCCCTGCTCCCTGGAATCTGCCCCCAATGCGCGTGGCGCATTCACAACACCACATCCACGAATGCGCTGCTGTGCGGCAAGCTGCCCTCCAGCGGCGCCGAGGCCGGCGGCTGCACAACCGGCGCCGGCCCCGCCGCCGTGGCCAGCTTGAGTGCGCTCAGTGCCGCCTTGAGATCGGCGTTGGCCGGCTGGTCCAGGTAGCCCGCCCGCCGCGCGTGTGCCGCCTCCTGGAGCTGCGTGGTGTGGTCTTTGGCGCCGTTCTTGCCGCCAGCCGCTTGCAGCAGGGCAGGCAGCATCTCCACCAGGCGATTTCCGCACTGCATTTCCGCTCCCGCGCCTGCTGCAAAGACGGCGTCGTAGCCATGGAGGCCAGCCAGCAGCGAGCCGATGCCTCTTGTTCGCATGTCGATCCAAAAGATGGGGGCGTGCGGGGCATCGCTGGCCTGCAGAGAAGGGGGCAGGAGCCCCGCCGCGCGCACGAAAACCACGCTGCCTTTTGCCGGGCTGCCGTTGGTGCAAGAGCGCAGGTAGGCAGCAGCCTGCCACAGCAGACGCTGCATGGAGGAGCGCCGGCAGTGGGTGGGTCAGGCGCAGGCCAGCGGGCAGGTCAGAGCAGGCCAGCACAGGCCAGCGCTGCGGCAATGGTTGGGTCAGGCGCAGGCACCAAGGCCTGGCTGCATGCGGCAGGAACCCAATGGCAGGCGCAAGAAGCAGAATCGCCCAGGAGAGCGCAGCGGCGCGGCCCCAACGCACCAGGGCCATGACATACGCTGGCACGTGCTTGTTGTTCAGAGATGGCGCGCAGTTGGAAAGGATGCGCAGCAGGCGCTTGAAGAGCAGTGCGTTCGTACCCCGGACGATGACGGGCGCCGAGAAGTCAATCTGCAATGCACGATGGACACGTTAGTTGTACTACCGCACTGGCATTGCTGCCGAGGGTGGGCCGCCGCAGTTACCGGCAGCAGCGGAAGCAGCTACAGCGCTCAGGAGCGTATGCACCTCCCCCTCGGCGTCGACGTTGGCGCTGAGAGATGCATCGCTCCTCCTAGTCCTAGACGCAGCATGGCCGTGCATCTGGTGACTCGCGCAGGAGGCTGCTGGCCCAGCCGGTGCCGTGCCCGCGCCACTTACAGCGTCGCCCACCGCGCCACCGCCCGCGCTGGCGCCAGCAGGTGGAGCTCCAGCAGGTGCCTCCACCGGCGCCGGCGCCGCCGTGTCGCTGGCCAGGCCGCTGGCTGCCGACGGCGCGGGCGCAGCCTCCACCTGCTCCTCTAGCTCCGGCTCCTCCTCCAGCTCCGGCGCCTCCTCCAGCTGCGGCGCCAGCTCCACACGCGGCAGCGGTGGCAGGCGCGCTGGCGCGCCCCCCTGCTGGCTCGCGGCGCCCGCGGCGGCGGCAGCTGCCTCCAGGCGGAGCAGCAGCTCGAAGCCCTCCAGCGCCGTCTGCAGGATGGGATGCTGCTCCCCCTCTGCCAGCGAGGCGGCGTCCTGCTTCAGCTGTTCATGCACCTCCTCCAGCTGCTCGCGCGGCGGGAAGGTGGCCGCCGAGGGCAGCGCCGCCTGCGCGCATGCGGGGCAAGGGAGGCGCCGGGCAGGGAAGCAGTCAGGTGGAGTTGTTGTGGGCAGGGGGCGCAGCTATCGCATGCCAGGGCGGGGATGGCCGACCGCCAGAAGCAGTCGGGCGCTTGCGCCGCAGGGACGTGCGCGTGCCCGCCAGGTGGCGCCAGCTCGGCGTCGTGCTAACCTGCGCCTCCGCCAGCTGGACCCTCAGCTCGTCGACCTTCTTTTCGGCTGCTAGCAGCTCAGAGGTAACAAAGTTGTTGTGGTACTTATAGTTGCCCACATCCTGCACTCACAGGGCAGGGCAGGATGCAATAAGGTACCAAGGCAGGCGGCAGTAAGCTAGCAGGCTCACGCCTGAGGAATGCCGCATCACTAGCGCCGCAAAATGCTCACCTCCTGCAGCTGTACAACCTCCTCCTCGAGGCGGTCCCGCTCAGCCCGCAGGCTTGCATTCTCCTGCGAGAGGGGCGTGGGGTCATGGCGTGGAGGCGGAAGGTGGCGGCGTCGAGCAGGTTTCGGTAGCGCATGCAGGCGGGCACTTGCGCCGCAGGGACGTGTGCGTGCCCGCCAGGTGGCGCCAGCTCGGCATCGTGCTAACCTGCGCCTCCGCCAGCTGGGCCCTTAATACCTACCTGCCCTGCCCTGTGAGTGCAGGATGCGGGCAACTACAAATACCACATCAGCTTTGTGAACTCTGAGCTGCTAGCAGCCAAAAAAAGGTCGAGGAGCTAAGGGCCCAGAGTTCACAAAGCTGATGTGGTATTTGTAGTTGCCCGCATCCTGCACTCACAGGGCAGGGCAGGTAGGTAATAAGGTACCAAGGCAGGCGGCAGTCAACCAGCAGGCTCACGCCTGAGGCATCACTAGCGCCACAAAATGCTCACCTCCTGCAGCTGTACAACCTCCTCCTTGAGGCGGTCCCGCTCAGCCCGCAGGCTTGCATTCTCCTGCGAGAGGGGCGTGGGGTCATGGCGTGGCGGCAGAAGGTGGCGGGCGGGCGGGCGGCACCTGATAGGCAGCGCCCGAGATCCTTCCGTGCGTGTCGCGGCCCACTGCTCGCCTCCTGCAGCCGGCACAGCGCGCCGGGCGAGGCCTCCATGAGGGATGACTGGTGGTTGGTGTCCAAACAGGTGCTTCAGGTCAATTGGCGCTGTGAAATGGTGCCCCAGCGTGAGATAGAGTGAGACAGACTGCATGCGAAGCCAAGAACGAAAGAATGGGGATGTCCCCATCGCCATTCTTCCACTCCGTCTTGTCTCACACCCATCGCAGTTTTTCTCTCATCTGGAGACTTTGGGGAGCTCGCTGGCTGCAAAATGCTCAGGCGAGGTCCGCATCTCTCCACCAACCACCTCAATTGCGCTCCCTTCGCCCTCCTCACCGGGCCCGCAGCGGCTCAGTGAAGCGCCTGAGAGTGCCGCAGTATTGCGCCGACTTCCTCCGCCGTCCGCCGCTCGCCTCAACCGTCCGCCGCCCGCCGACGCGCCATCCACCGCAGGGGCTTCATGTCGAGCAGGGCAGCTACGCCGGTCCCCACACACGCACCTGTGTTCCAAGATGGCGGGGAGTACAAGGTACATTAGGCTCACTGGGAGCACTCGCACCCCAGGCCAACGCTCACGGCCGCCCCACGCCTGCTTGCAGGAAAACAAGCCTGCGCTGCAGCAGCGCTGGGGCTTCTTCACAGAGCAGGGCGGCACTGACGATGTCCTGAAGCGCTTCCTGCACATGGAGGCTATCTGTGGCAACCTCGGCGTCTGCGAGGACCTGCGCGCCGAGGTCGCATCGTCTGCCTACTCACTGCCCGGCGACAAGCGTGCGGCAGGCATGGAGAGCAGGCTTGCCGCCATCGCTGCCCACGTGGACCCGCTGTACCAGCAAGTGCGAGGTGAGCCCAGACCTGGCCAGTGAGCGGCATGCAGGGAGGGAAAGAGGCTTGCACGTGTGGCCTCACTCCCTGCCCTGCGCGCGTGCGCAGGTGCAACCATGGTGCTGTCAACCAGCGCCGCAGCAGCGGCCGCGCGCGAGGCGCAGGCGCTGCCTGCAGCCGTTGGGGAGCACATGAAGCAGAAGGGGGTGAGCGCTGTGTCCTGCCTCTGACTGGCCGACTGGCATCCTGCAAGGCTGCCTCTCAGGCTCGACGGCCACTCAGCCTGATGGGCGGCCGCCGCATCATCATCCACCGTTGTCACCCGCCCACCCCTTTATGCGCTCATGTTGGGTGCTCACATGTGCCCCTCTGCAGGTCAACCCTCACAACGGCGTGCAGCTGGCGCAGCAGTTCCAGCGCTCCTGCGACGAGCTGCTGGCGTGGCAGCTTGACAAGAACAAGACTCTGAACGTGCTGGCGCCGTTCCGGCACGCCGCCTCCACCGCCGCTTTCTCAACATTCCTGCAGCAGAGCACGCTGCCTGGCATCCGAACCGACCTCTGCGGCTTCATGCAGGGTGCAAACTGCAGGTGTGCACTCCCTATCCAGCCGGCCGTTCCTGACATTGGTGGACAGGCTCAAAGCATTTGCTACCCTTCCCGCCTCTCTGGCTTGCCCATCTGACTGCCTCCCTGGCTCTCCCTCGCCCCGCTCATGCTCGCAGCGTGGCCGACCTCCTGGCCGCCGCCAGCTCCATGCCCCCCGCCGCCTTTGACCTGCGGATCGCCGCCGCCACGGCCGTCGGCTATGCCGCCATCTCGGCGGCCGAGGAGCTGAATGCTCGCTACCGCCTGTTTGCCAAGCCGGCTGTCCCCGCCGCCATGCTGGCGCCGGCAGTGCTGGGCCGCACGCAGGGCCTGCTGGCCTCCATTCGCCAGCTGGAGCAGGTGGACGGCACCCTGCGGGTGAGCACGCACACAAGAGTGCAGCGGGGCTGGTCGACACGCACGCAACACCTGCGTGTGTGTGGGAGCCGGCGCGAATGGGGTGGCAGGTGCAGCAGCGCCAGTGACCCTGCCTGCACAAGCTGATGAGGCGCGCTGCGCCGCCTCGCCTCCCTCTGCAGGCCATGGGCCGCGCCATGAGCCCTGCAAGCCGCGGCCTGCTGGAGGTGCTGCGCCAGCTGCTCCCTCGCGCCCTCCCCGGCTGGGCGGGCGACGCTGAGCCCGGCGTCACCCACCTGCACGCCGCGATTGCCGACGCCAACACCAAGGCGGCGGTTCGCACAGCGGAGGACGCCAGGCGCACGGCAGCGGCGGCCAACGCCTCTGCCGCGCTCGCGGGCCAGAGGGCCGACATGGCCGGCCAGCTGGCGGCCCTGGCCAATGCATCCGCGCAGCGCGGGGAGGCCAAGGCCGAGGCGGCCGCTGCGAGCGCGCAGCGTGCGCTGGGCGTGGCCGAGGCTGCCAGCGGGACTGCGCAGCGCGGGGTGGCTATCGCCGAAGCGACGGCTGCCGGCCTGGAGCGGGTGGCCGGCAAGACTGAGCTCGTGATCGACCGTATTGGCCAGCAGGAGCACTTCACAGGGGTGGGCTCCCTGACGAGCGCGCCTGCCTGCCTGCCTGAGATCGTTCCGGTGGCCCGCCTGAGTCTGGCTACCTGCTGTGCCGGTGCCGGTGCCGGTTGCGACATGCCCGCCCATTCCTGCCCCGCTGCCCCGCTGCAGGATTTGCACCAGCTGGTGCTGGCATCCAACCAGCGGCTGCAGGCTGTCACTCAGCAGCTGTCGCAGGTCAAGACTGAAATACGCACACTGAAGCGCAAGTACGACGAGCACATGCAGCCCAGCAACAAGCGGCTCGCCACGGGCCAGGTGTGCAGAGCAGCGCGAGTGTACCATCAGGCCGCGCTGCAGCGTGCTGCAGTTGGTGTGCCACAAAGTGTCGCCTGTGCTTGTGCACTGTGCATGACGTCTCCAGGCCCTGCTGCTGCCCTCCCCTGCGCGTGCGCAGGTGCTGGGCGCCGAGAACCACGGGGGTGCCGTGCCGGCGCATGTCGCCTCTGGGGCCGGGCACCAGGTGCAGATCCTGCAGCCTGGCGCAATCTCGGCGGAGATGCAGGGGGTGTCGCGCCGCCTGGTGTTCCACCGCTGAGCGTTTCTAAAGATGCAGCGCGAGCGTAAAGTGCTATGAGAGGACAGTGTATCCGAGCGGGGCGTGTTTGCCGTTGGAACCAACGGCGCTGCAGCTGGTGCCATCTGCTGCTCCAGCCCTGCTGATGCGTGAGTGCAGTGCTGTTTAGGTAGTTTCAGAAGGATGGACTGACTGTCGATAGCTTAGTGTCATGGAGAGCAGGGCACTGGACTTGCCAGCCGTTTGTTGGTGCCGCCGGCGCACCCGTGCCGCCGGCTGGCCTCTGTCAGGCAGCCCAGCCAGCAGCACGTGGAGGTACAATGTGGGTACTTGCAGTCTCTGGATGCTGCAGCACACAGCACAGCCAGGGACTGGACAGGCACCCTGCCGCCCTCCGCCGTCGCACTGCTCGCCGCCACATCCCAGGCTCCGGAGATTCCAAGCTGCCCTCTTCCATTCCCTGCGCCCCCTCCTGTCGCCTTCTGGCTGCGATCGAGCGTGCAGCGGATTCAAGTGCAGCCCGTCATCGATCTGGGCTCTCTGGTGCGTCGGCTGAGGCCTGCGAGCTTGCGGAGAGGCTGGGGCGCCGACCCCAGGCCTGCCAGACGGCTCCTTGCCCACTCGCGGCTCTCGTTCACCCCGCCCGCTGGGCCGGCGCGCACGTCCGGCCGCCCTGCGCCTCACCTTGGCGAGGGCCATGGCTGAGGCCCTGCAATGCTCGTTGCTTTTGCAGGTCAGTATGGAGCCTACAGGCAGGGAGCTGCGCGAGGTAGCCAAACGCGGCGACACTGTCGCAGTCCAGCGCCTGCTGGTGGCCGACCCTGCAGCAGCGTCAGCAGCTGACGAGGATGGCTGGCTGCAGCAGCTGGGCGTGGCCACGTTGCAGTGATTCAGCTGCTGCCGGCGGCAGCGCCTGAAGCGGCAGCAGCAGCCAACCAGAGTGGCATGCGTCCCCTGCACTTTGCAGCTGGGCGTGGTCACGTTGCAGCGATTCAGCTGCTGCTGGCTGCAGCGCCTGAGGCGTCTGCAGCAGCAGACCAGAGGGGCATGCGTCCCCTGCACTTTGCAGCTGGGCGTGGTCACGTTGCAGCGATTCAGCTGCTGCTGGCGGCAGCGCCAGAAGCGGCAGTAGCAGCAGACCAGAGGGGCATGCGTCCCCTGCACTTTGCAGCAGGGCATGGTCACTTTGCAGCGATTCAGCTGCTGCTGGCTGCAGCGCCTGAAGCGGCAGCAGCAGCCGACCAAAGGGGCATGCGCCCCCTGCACTTTGCAGCTTTGCAAGACCATGCGGCCGCCATGCAGCTGCTCCTGGCGGCGGCGCCTGGAGCGGCAACAGCAGCCGACCTCAATGGCTGGCTGCCGCTGCACTTGGCAGCCCGACAAGGCCACACAGCTGCAATCCAGCTGTTGTTGGGCACAGCGCCTGAGGCGGCTTCAGCAGCTGACCAGCGTGGCGAGCTGCCACTGCATCAGGCAGCTTACAGGGGTCATGCAACGGCGATTGAGCTGCTGTTGGTGGCAGCGCCTGAAGCGGCTGCAACAGGCGACCAGAGTGGCGCACTACCCTTGCACAAGGCAGCTGTAAACAACCACACAGCTGCGACTCAGCTCCTTCTGGCTGCAGCACCGCAAACGGCTGTGATGGCTGACGAGTACAGATTGTTGCCGCTTCACATGGCAGCAATAAATGGCCACGCGGCCGCACTCCAGCTGCTGCTGGCTGCAGCGCCCGAAGCAGCCACAGCAGGTTGCCATGGCGGCATGCTGCCACTGCACCTGGCAACTGCACGAGGCCATGCTATGGCAGTACAGGTGCTCCTGGCGGCAGCTCCTGAGGCAGCATCAACAGCCTGTAGCGACGGCTTCTTGCCTCTGCACTATACAGCTTTGCGTCAAGACAATTCAACCGTGATAGAGCTGCTGCTGGCAGCAGCGCCAGGGCCAGAGCGAGCATGCACCATTGACGGCCACTCGGCCCTTCAGCTCGCAGCCTCCAAAGCCCACCTCTCCTCGTGCCGACTGCTGCTGGGGCGCTCAACTGCGCAGCCGGCTGAGCTGATCGCCGACCTGCTGGCTGCAGCGCAATTTCCCGGGTGCAGTCCCAGAATGCCTCGAGGTGGTGCACACGCTGCTCACCGTCCTGGCCGCCAGCCAACCGCTGTTGCCCGCCGACTGGGCGGCGCTGCCCTCCCCGTGCCACGGTCTGGCGCGAGCGCTGCCGGCCGTGCTGGCCCGCTCTGTCAACGAGGCGGCGCAGCTGGTGTCGCTGCTGCCAGACATGGCGCGCAGCCGGCTGCGCGCGCTGGCGCTCAGCCTGGCGCGTGTGCAGCGGCGGCTGGAGCGAGAGCTGCCCGAGAGCATCGTGCGCCGCATCCTGGCGACGGCGCCGGTGGAGGAGGAGAATGCATGAACAAGCAGTTGCTGATAGCATGATGCGCGAGCGATGTGCAACAAGCCAAGGATGCCACTGTTACAACAGTGTGATGGCCGGCTTCCGTGGACGCGCCTGCCGCCGCCATCAGAACTGCGGCTCAGCGGTGCAGGCAGCGTTCCATACCGCCGTGCCCAGCACATAAAGCACCGCGGTGGCCTGGAAGATCGGCGCAAAGCTGCCCGTCCGCTCCAGCACAAAGCCGCACACTGCGGGGCGGGCGGAACGGCGCGGTGGAGGCGGGGCGGCAGGGGAGGCGGGAGCGGCGCATGCGGCAGGCAGGCGGCGGAGCCTCACCCCGCCCCGCACACAGCGTGCCCCAGCGCGCCAACCCTGTCCCCCGACGGCCCACCTGATACGCCGAGTATGCCGGCCAGGCAGCCAAAGGTGTTGCACAGGCCGAAGAGCAGGCCGGCGTGGCGCGGGGCGACGTCGCTGATGTTTGCGACAAAGCCGGCCTGCAGAGGCAGCAAGGTAGACTTGGATGCTGATGCGCAGCGGCGCACATGGGTGCAGTGAGGGGCGGCGGGGCGCTGGCCGAAGGGACGCCATCGCGCGGCCTTGCTCGTAGCCAATGCCAGGCTGGGTCTAGTGCTCTCCCTGGCAAGGGGCAGCGCGCTGACATCCGAGGCCCCCAGGCACCGCTGACCTGAAGCCAGGCTGCGCACCTGCCCAAGCGACGTGATGCCCAGTGCGGCCGCCATGCATGCCACCGCCGCTGCCGGGGAGATGGAGTGGTTGGAGAGCAGCACCAGCGCGAGCACGGGGCCGAGGAACGCCACGGTCTGCACGCCCTTGCGCACCCTGCGGGCACAGCGGCGGCGGGGCGGGGCAGGGCGGGCAGGTGGTCGCGGGCGAGGGGCAGCGCGGCGGGCGGCCCGCCCCGCTGCCCCATCTCCCTGCCCCCGCAGCGCTCCAGGCCGCGCAAACTCCTGCAACATGCCTCCAACCGCTGTGCCCATCCCTCGCCTGGTGACGTCCACGCCGGCGCCGACCAGCGCGTCGGCCAGCAGGCCCGCCGCGCTGGAGCCTGCCGCCATAACGACCCAAGGGATGAACGACAGGAAGGAGGAGGCGCGCAGGTCCAGGCCTGCGCACGCACGCCAGGCGCGGCGGCGTGGCGCGAGGCGCGCTCGCCGGTCGCTCGGCTGCCTCTGCAGATCGACTGTCCCTGGCCACCCGGCTCGCAGTCCAGCCCACCAGCCTGCCCTGCCAGGTGCGCGAGCCGGCTGCCTCTGGCCTGCCCCGCCCGACCGCGCACGCAACGCTCGCAAACTGCGCGCCCATCAGTGCTGCCAGCCACAGCCCCGTCTGTCTGTCCCCCACCGAGCGGTCTCAGTCACAGCGGTCTCAGTCACAGCCCTGCCCTCCCAACCACAGCCCCGCCTCACCCAGCACTTGGTAGAAGTAGGTGGGCATCCAGCTCAGGTAGATGAAGTAGCCCCACTGCAGGAAAGCAGAGCAGAACGCATATGACCAGAAAAACAATTTCCAGCGGTGGCCGCGTCGAACCTGCGCTCGCGCACGCTCGCGCGGCCGCCAGCCGCCGCCCCGTGTGGCGCGCCCTCCCCTGCAACCCGCCTTCTTTGGAAACGCTCACGTGGTTCACAAAGTTGGCCACGATGATCGCCCAGGTGGCCCTCTTGCTGAGCAGCGTCGCGACCGTGACGCCGCCGCCGCCGCCGCTTGCGGCCCCCGACGGCGGCCCCGGCTGCTGCCCCTGCTGCTGCTCCTGCTGCTGCGGCTGCTGCGCGCGCCGCGGCGGCGCGTCGGGCACGGTGGCCAGCCAGAGGAGGAGGAGGGGGGCGCCCAGCACGCCATAGATATAGAACAGCCAGCGCCATCCCAGGCGCTGCAGGATGAGCGGGGAGGCCAGCAGGCCCAGCAGGTTGCCTGCGTGGGGGCGGGGGCAGGGCGGGCGAGGGCATGTGGGCACGGACGGGCGGAGGGGGGAGGGGGTCGGGCGAGCGCAACTGGCCCTGCGGAACGCCGCCACGGCGGCGTCCCCAGGCGGCGCCCGCACCCACGCTTCACCCCTCGCCCCACCCCACCCTTCGCCCATACTCGTATGCCCCCACCCCCACCTGCATGAAAGCCGGAGAAGGAGGCGCCGAGGGCGGTGGCCTTGCGGGCGGGGTCCACCAGGCGGGCCACCAGGTTGTTCATTGAGGGCAGGGCCACCCCCTCGCCAAATCCCACCAGGAACCTGAGGTGCGCGTGCGGCAGGCCAGCGTGGCAGGGCGGCTTCGCAAGAGGAAGAGGAACAGAGCGGCAGCCGCCGGTCTCGTGCAGCGCTCGCACGTCACTGCCCGCCTCCCCCCGGCAGCGGCCGCGCCCCTCACCGCGCGACCAGCACGGCGGGCAGCGCGAGCCCGGCCGCCGCGGTCCACGGCGTCAGCGCCGCCGCCGGCAGCAGCATGGAGGCCAGGGAGAACCAGGCCACGCCCGCGGCCATGACCAGCTTGCCTGCGGGGCGCGGGAGCACGCGCGGACGAATGAGCGAATGCAACAACACGGGCCGCTCAACCAGCTCGATGCCTCCGCACGCACAAAGCACCGTGCGGCCTTCGCGTCGGCTCACCGCCATACTTGTCCGCCAGCGTGCCGCCCACCAGTTGGGTGGCCATGTAGCCCCAGAGGAAAGCGCTCTGCACCAGGCCCTGGATGCCGGCGGACCACCCCATCTCCCGCGCGATCGGCAGCATGGCCACGCTGCGGGCGGGTGGGGTTGCGCGGGTGGGCGGGCGGCAGAGTGAGGGGGTGGCTGGAGGGTGAGGCAGAGTGAGGGGGTGGCAGGAGGGTGAGGAGGAGGGCGGGGTGGCGAGGGGGAGAAGAGGGAGGGGGAGGCCAGGCCCTCGGTGCCGCAGCGCAGGGCTGCCGCACGTGCCGCTCTGCGCCCCGTGGCGCCGCCCACCTGAGGCAGATGCGGTCCATGTTGCAGAGCATCAATGCGAGCGCGGTGGGCAGCACGACTCGCAGGAAGCTGTATTGTTGCTGCTGCTGCTCCTGGGTGGCCGGCACCGGCGCAGCTGCACTGCTGCTGGCGCTGCTGCTGCCTGCATCGCCAAAGTCAGCAGCAGCTGCGCCTGCTGCTCGCGCGCTGCACTGTCGCCGCCTTAAAGCGTGAATGAGCGGGGTGGAGTGTGGCCGCACCGCCGTTGCGGGAGCGGGCGGGAGCGGGCGGCGGGCGGAGGGCGGTGGTGCCGGCTTGGCGCCGGCCGCCCTCCGCGCCAGTTGCATGCTGTTCTTGAGGGTTTTCACGTTACGCTGGCACAGCATGCGCGTGGAATCGGTGCGGTGGGAGAACTGGCCGGCCCTGCTGCGATCGTTGACTGAGCGTGCGATCGGTGCTTAGAAAAACTCCAAAGACTTGAATTCAAGGCAAAATCGCCTGGAGCAGCGACAACACATCAAGCCAATCCTGCTGAGCCACTCTATTGCGGCCAGTGGCGTGCTCTATTATCCCCATCTGCAACTCGCGCTTCTCACTACAGCAGTGCCAGCAGCTAAGGAGTCTACCACCCACTCGACCATTACCATGCAAGCCACTCGCTGCGCCCTCGCAGCACAGACCAGTGCTGCAGCGTCCCAGCGGCTGATGGCTGCAGGTGCGGCGCGGCCAGCGCTGCTGGCTCGGCGGCCGGCGGCGGTGACCGGGCGCCGCGTGGCCGCCCGCGCCGAGCCCTTCAACGAGGGTGCGGCCCAGGTGCGGCGGCTGCTGGACCGCGACCGCAAGGAGCTGGACTATGATGAGCTGGAGGCCAGCTTTGGAGCGCAGCCCGACACGCCACGCAGTGCGAGCGAGGCCGACGCGCAGCCGGCGCCGAGCAGCAGCGGCGCACCGTCGGCGGGCCCGCCGCGGACCGCCAGCCCCTTTACCGCCTCCTCCTCGGCGGCCTCGGTAGCAGGTGCGTGTACGCTTGGCCGCCTGTGGATGGCGCCCATCGACTGCCCCCGAGGCGCTGCGCCTTGCCAGTCCCGCCACGCGCCGCTCCCCCCAGTTCACCGCTTGCTCCGCACGTCCGCTCGCCGCCCCTGCCCTCCTCCAGCCAAGGCGCCCGTCAGCCCGTTTGGCCCTGCCTCCTCCCCCGCCGGCGGCGGCGCGAGCCCCTTTGGCCCCGCGCCCGGCGGCGCGCCGGCGCGCAAGCCGTTTGCCGAGCCGGCGGGGCTGTCGCCCAGCATGCAGCCGGCGGTGATCAAGGAGGACCCCTGGTGGAGCAAGATCACGCTGACGCAGGTGCGGGGCAGGGCCGGGTGGCACAGGTGCAGCGCAGGGCGGGGCAGGGCGGGGCGGGGCCGGGTGGCGCAGGTGCAGCGCAGGGCGGAGAGGGCGGGGCAGGGCCGGGTGGCGCAGGTGCAGCGCAGGGCGGGGCAGGGCGGGGCGGGGCCGGGTGGCACAGGTGCAGCGCAGGGCGGAGAGGGCGGGGCAGGGCCGGGTGGTGCAGGTGCAGCGCAGGGCGGGACACGGTTGGGGTGTGCAGGGCAGGGCAGCATGCATGGCGCGTTTGGTGGCGCAGCGGCGCGCCGGGGTGGCGCCACGCAGCTTGGGCGCCAGCGCAGGTGGCGGTGCAAACGGGGCGCTGGCAAGGCGGAACGTGGCAGCACGACGCCGGCACGGCGCATCCCGAGCGTCGCCCCCCATCGCTCCTCGTGCCTCCGCCCCCGCCCTCTCTGCGCAGGTCGCCATCGTGCTCTCCTTCGCCACCACCATCTCTCTGATGTTCGTCACTTTCTTCTTCGTGCTCGGCACCGGTGCCATCCACTTCAACGATTAGCTGGCGATCAATCCGCTTCTGGGCCACTGGCAGCCCAGTTCGACGAGCAGCCGCCAGCCAGCCGACAAATGGAAGTGAAGAGAGCCCCCGGCCCCTGTCTGCTGCTGCATTATTTCGAGTGTCTGCTGCTGGAGGGGGCTGCAGAGGAGCGCTCGCAGAGGGCGGCTGGCCGAGGCGGCGGCACGAGCGCGCTGCGACTGCGCCGCTTTTGTGTGGCCGCCTGCTCATCGACGCTGCCCGGCTTGCGCGCTGACGCGCTGTGTAAGTCCTATCAGGAATTGGGCAGATGTGTGAGCTATACACGACAAATAGCAGCAGCACTGACGAGGTCCTGGGTGACAGGGGGCACAGATGGCATACTGCCGCATCACAGCACCGGCGCAGCGCTCGTCACGCCGGCGCTGACCGCCAGTGCTTGGCGGCTGGCCAGCAGGGCGCAGCTCGGCATTGCGGCCCGAGGCACGCACGAGCCACCACCCGGGTCCCACGGTCCCATGCCCAACCTCCCCCCAAAGCTGCTTCGTTCGTATTGCATGTGTGCGCTGCAAGCAAGCAGTAACAGCATTCATGCGCTGCAAGGTGCGCCCGACCACTCAGCCCAGCGCCTTGATGCGCGCGACCAAACTGCCGAGCTGTGCCTGAAAATCCAAGTTCTCGTCTATCTGCTCCCATCCAGAAGTCTCCACCTCCAGCTGCGCCGCCACCAGGATGCGCCACCAGGATGCGGGGTTGCATTTGGGTACTCTGCTGCTGCTAGTAGGTCGGTGATCAGATCAGTCGGCGGCGCAGTGGAGCGCTCCAGCAGCAGTCGGCTGGAAGACAGCTGGGCTTGGAAGGCTGTTAGCTGAAGGGCCGAGTTGCTGCCATGTGTGCGCGCTCGCTCCGACTCTGGCGCCGCGACCAGCAAAAGTTCAATGATAGCCGGGTCATCCATCACCCAAGCTGCCCAGTGCAGCGGCAGCATCCTATCCTGGTCTGCTGCCATGGCTGCTTCGGGCGCTGCACCCAGGAGCAGCTGGAGTGCAGCCATGTGGCCATGCTGAGCTGCCCAGTGCAATGGAAGCATGCCATACTGGTCAGCCGCTGCAGCTGCTTGAATCGCTGTCGACAGGAGCAGCTGCACTGCTGCAGTGCAGCCTCCGCTAGCTGCCAAGTGAAGTGGCCACCTGCCGCTGTGGATAGCCGCAGTAGCCGCTTCAGGCGCAGCCGCTAGCAGCAGCTGCATGGCAGCAGTGTGGCCACTCGCAGCCGCCACGTGCAACGGCAGCCAGCCGCGCTGGTCGGCAGCTGCAGCCGCTTCGGGCACTGCTGCCAGGAGCAGCTCAACCGCAGCTGTATGGCCTCCTTGGGCTGCCAAGTGCAGCGGCAGCCGGCCGCGGTGGTTGGCAGCTGCAGCCACTTCCGGCGCTGCCACCAGGAGCAGCTGGATTGCAGCTGTATGGCCTCCGTGGGCTGCCAAGTGCAGTGGCAGGCAGCCATTGTGGTCAGGTGTTGTGGCTGCGTCTGGCGCTGCCGCCAGGAGCAGCTGCACGGCAGCCGTGTGGCCTTTCTTAGCTGCCCAATGCAGCGGCAGCGCGCCGTGCTGGGTGGAAGCTGCAGCGGTTTGGGGCGCTGCAGCCAGGAGCAGTTGAATAGCTGCCGCATGGCCTTGGTGGGCTGCCCAATGCAGCGGCAGCCAGTCACCCTGGTCGGCCATTGTAGCTGCTGCAGGTGCCGCGACCAGGAGCAGCTGAACTGCAGCTGTGTGGCCTTTCTTAGCTGCCCAGTGCAGTGGCAGCATGCAGCACTCATCGGCTGCTGCTGCCGCCCCAGGTGCCGCCGCCAGGAGCAGCTGAATTGCCGCAGTATGACCTGCTTGAGCTGCACAATGCAGCGGCAGCCAGCCATTGTCATCAGCTGCTGACGCTGCCACAGGGTCGGCGCCCAGCAGGCGCTGGATTGCGGCAGTGTCGCCGCGTTTGGCGGCGTCGTGCAGCTCGCTGCCTCCAAACTCCATCCTGCACGGAGAACGGATTGGCACAGTGGGACCACACTCTCCCTGCGGCCAGTGACGGGCGGGCGAGCGACGCACAGCGCGCGGTCGGCCTCGTCGGCCTCGGCCTCACTGGCGGAGCGGGGCGCCTCTAGCAATCCTGGGCCGGGCTCTCCGGCCTCCCGCAGCCTGCGAGGCTCGCTCCAACGCACGGGGAAGCCGCAGATCGAGGCGCGCGAGCAGCCGACCTCTCGAACGCCTGATCGGGGCCAGAAGCGGAGGGCAGCACGCGCTCAGCAGACGGAGATAGGCGAAGCGAGCGACGCCCAGGCGCTGCAAGAGTCTTGAGGGCGGCGCACCGGGAGCACACGCAGCACGGAGGGCGGCGCCAGGGCGAGCAAGCCCTGGGGCTCTCCCCATCAGCACAGCTCTCTTCCAGAGCTGTGCCATCCATCGGCTCAGTTGGGGCGAATGCTAAGAGGAGCTCAGGTGGCATGGAGCTGCACCCCTGAGGGCCTGCACCGCCCGCAAGCGCTGCTCCCGTGCCGTCATCCGTCTCTCCGGCCAAGCCCGGGAGACTGACTAGAGGGTCATGGTTGATCACAACCACCGTGCCGAGAGAGACAGGTGCGTCAGTCCCTGCTGGCAAAAATGAAAGCTGCTACATATGGCACACGGCGCCGAGCGCCGGGGCTGGCTGCGGCAACGCTGCGACGGTCGGCAGGGGGCTGCTGTGGCCGCAGCCGATGCGTCTGGTCCTGCGCCCTCCCCAGCCGCCAGCACGCACAGCGCTGCAAGCACGCGCGTGCGCACGCGCGCTCAGGGGTCCTCTGCCCGCGTGAGCTCAATCGCCTCCTCCTCGGTGAGCTGCGGTGCGGGGGGAGGGGAAGGGCAGGCGGCAGGAGCAGGGCAGGCTGGGGTGGAGGGCGGGGGCGGGGCAGCCGCGGGCCAGCACAGGCAGCGAGCCCCGCCCCAACGCCCTCGTGCGCCCTCTAAAGCCTGGCCCCCCCTCGCACGCCCGGGCCCGCACACCCCCACGCCCCCCGCGCAACCAAAGCGCCCGCGCTCCGTGCCTGGAAGTAGGGGTTTGCGTTGGCGGGCATGGGGCGGAAGGATATGCCGCACGCGATGTAGAAGGCGAGCGTAGCGAGCTCCGACGCCAGGTTGCTGCGGCGGCGGCGGGCGTGAGGCGCGGGCCGTTGCGCGCGCGTGTGCCCCGCCGGCAGGGCGCCGGGCGAGGCCGCGTCCGGGCGCGGCGCCCCCCAGCACACGCTCTCAGCACGCCCCCCTCGCGCCGCCTGCCGGCCGCAGCGCCCCCTTTCACGCCCTCCGCGCAGCCTGCCGCAAACCTCATCCAGATGAGCTTATAGTTGAGCGTGGACTCCAGCAGGTACACAATTATGCGGGTGAAGTAGATGTAGGACACGACCTGCGCGCAGAGGCAAGAGGCAAAGGTGGGCAGGGCAATGGGCGCACGCGGGTGGGCCAAGAGGGCCAGGGGATGCGGGCGGCGGTGGAGCATGGCCTCCCAGCCTTCCCCCCCCCCCCCCCCCCCCCCCCCCCCGCTCCCCCCCCCC
>PCFQ01000004.1:138796-235386 GCA_003063905.1 Chlorella sp. A99 | reverse complement strand
CCCGCCCCCGGTGCCCCTCCTAGAATTCGGAGGTCTAGGGTGCAGGGTCCCGCCGCCCGCAGCCCCCCCCCCCCCCCCTCACCCCCCCTCCCACCCACCCCCCAGCAACCCCCAGCAACCCTGCTGGTCCCACAATCCCACCAGTTCTGGGGTCCAACCCACCCACCATGATGTAGAACCTGGCGGAAGAGCGTCAGCTTGTGCAGCACCCGCGCGGCCTTGCCGTCCGTCTCGGCGCCTGCGCGGCGCGGCGGCGGGCGAGGGCGGGCACCCTCGACGGGGGGCGGGCGGCTCGCAGAGGGCCGGCGGCGGGGGCACGCGGCGCGCCGCGCCTGGCAGTGCCTGCAGCCCGTAGGGGGCTGCGGCAGCTGCCCCCCGGGCTCGCTCCCCTCTGAGTAGGCCACCCCCCCTCGCCCAGCCCTCACCGTCCCGCAGCTGCTTGATGGACCAGACAATGGGGAAGAGGATGGCGCAGCAGCACACGATGTCCACCATGTGCATAATGTCGCGCCACCTGCACAGCGCGTGGAGGGCGGGCGGCGACAGAGGCACACGAGGTGGGCACCCGGTGGCAGGGGGAGGGAGGGCGGGGTGGATGCAGGAGGAACGAGCAGGAGGACGGCTCGGGGCAGGGCGCACGCCGCGCCAGCGCGCTACCCCGCGCTAGCGTCTGGCGCCGGCGCACACGCGCCACGGCTCTGCCACCAGCCTCCCCGTGCGGCTGCAACGAGCATGCGCAGCCCAGGCAGGCGGATGCGACGCGCCGCAGCTTGCGGCGCGCGCGAGCCACGACTCCCGCCGCCCTAGGTGGCTGCGACAGGAGCACGAGTGCGCAGCTTGCGCAGCTTGCGACGCACGTGAACCACGACTCTGCCGCGGGGGTGTACTCGTCCAGGACCACGATCGCGACGTTGGCCATGACCTGGAGTGGGACCACCACCAGGAGGATGCGCTTCTCCCTGCAGGGGGTGGGGGGGGTGGGGGGTGCAGGGAGGTTGGGTAGTAGGGAGGTTGGGCCAGTGGGGAGGCTGGGCTGGGAGTGCAGGGATTGGGTTGGGGAGGTGGAGGAGGCGAGAGGCGGGCGGGGGGGGGGGGGGGGCCGCGCGGGGCAGGCCGCGCGCGTGCCCGGCGCCGGGACGCGATTTGCCGCGCGCCGTCCCCCTCCCACCTGTCTGCCAAAAAGGGCTTCATGTATGACCAGCCGGCGGCGATGAGGATGACGACGACGAAAAACAGCAGGCCGCGCAGCGCGGTGAAGATGTACTGCGGTTGTACATAGGTGGGAGTGGGAATGGCAGCGGGAGACAGAGAGGCGAGGGAGTGGCACGGGGGCGTTGCGAGAGGCGCAGTCGGGTGGGCGCGGCGGGCAGAGCAATGCAGCGGCGGGCTGTGCGAGCAGCGCGCGACCCCCAAAACTCACATAGGCGATGTTCCAGCCCTCTGGCACGCCCAGCACGCCAATCATGTGGTACATGCCCGCCTGCGAGAGCGCGGCGCGGGAGAAAGGGCAGGCAGGGCGGGGGCATGCGTCGCGCGAGGCGAGCCAGCGCAAGGCGAGCTCGCCGCTACCCCCGCCGCCCCTGGAGGCGCCGCCCTCACGGCACCGCTTCCCACCCGCCCACCTGCGAGAGCACGGTCAGGCTCTTGAAGGCCACGAGCACGACCTGCAGGTGATGCCGCATGAGGAAGTGTTTTTTGTTTTACTGTGAGGTGCGGGGCGCTGTGCGCGCCTCTCCTGGCGGATGCGAGCTTTGGCGACGCTGACGACTTCGTTGTATTGTTTTTGATGTTTTCATGCCTCGCACCATCACGTAGTGGATCTTGTGGGCATACTCCTTGGACTTGGCGATGAGGTAGATCCAGAGGCCGCCGAGGAAGGTGAAGAGCCCAAACATGAGCTGCGAGTGCGGGGACGGGGCGCGCGCAAGGGGGCGAGTTTGGTGAGGTTTGGGAGGGGGAGAGGAGTGGAGAGGCCAGGGGAGGGGGCCGGCGCCAGTGCTCGGCGGCAGCCATGGGTGTGTCAGCTCGGGATCGAGCGTTGTTGGTGGAAGGAGAGCGTGCAAGGCAAACTGGCTGCACCCTGACGCCTCTGTGCAAGCCTACTGCGATCCCTTTGTGCACGCCTGCTGCGATCCCAAGGGAGCAAGCCAGCTGCCTGCATGCCGCTGCTGATCCTGCTGCTGCTAGCTGTCACTGCATCCCCGTGATGCCCAGCTGATGGGCTGCTGCGATCGCTGGCTCCACCTGCGCCAATGCCGCAGCCGCTCCGACAGCCGTCGGCACGCTGCCAGCTCGTCGCACATGCCAGCAGCTCCGCGCTGCCACCACGCCGCCAGCTTGCCCGGCCCCGCCGGGCGGCACAAGCCCCAGCGGCCAGGTCTCCCACGTGCGACACGCACCAGCTGCGCCTCAACAGCAAACCGCTCCTCCTGCACACGCAGCGCCTCTCCTCCTTTGAAGGAGCTTTCCTCCCGCGCTTTCCACCCCCGCTCACGAAGTAGATGATGGGCAGGACGTCGTCGCCCACAGGTAGAAAGTCGGGCGTGTCGCCCTTCATGTTGTACAGAGCAATGTTGGCCTGCGGGCAGCGCATTGCGGCGAGGGGGGCGGCGAGTAGCGTGGGCTGCGTGCGGAGCGGGCGGTGCCGACGGCCGCGGCACGCAGCAGCGCTGGCGGCATCAGTGCGCAGGCGACTGTAGAGGCAGTGCCTGTGCAGCAGGGGCTGCAAGCGGCAGGGGCTGCGCTGCAGCACCTTGAAGTCCACCGCGCTGTCAGGCTCGCAGTTCGCAAAGAACAGGCTGAACTCGCCGCCATCATAGTCCTGAGGGCACGGGGCGCCAGCAACAGCCGCGCTCAGCAGCAGCAGCAGCTTGAGGTCCCTAACCCGCAATGCAGCAACACCGGCCTGCTGGCTGCACCGCCGGCTGCGTCCCCGCCCTGCGCCGCGCCCTGCCTCCCTGCGCCCACCACCGAGCCGCGCCGCCTCCATCCCATCCCCTTCTTCCCCGCCATCCGCTGGCGCTGCCGCTGGCGCTGCCACCGGACCGCGCCTCGCCTGGATCAGCTCACGCAGCGCAAAGCCGCGCTGCAGCTCGCCCTTGGTGGCGTCAATCTCGTCAAACGTGAGGAGCGTGATGGTCACATCGGTCGCGTCCAGAGCGCACTTGCCCTCGTTCAGGTCCACCTCCAGCTGCACCTCCGCCTCCGCCGTAGTGATGAAGAAGCCCAGCCTGGGGCGAGCGGGGGGAGTGGAGGAGGCGGTGAGAGGGGAGGGAAGGGGAAGCAGGCGGGCAGGCGGTTGTCGCACGGCGGGTGGGCCGTTCGCGACGCAGATCACGAGGCCTCCCGCCTCGCGGTCAATGCGGCGCGGGTGCGCCCCTCGCAACCCCCAGCTCGCTCAGGCACCAGGCACCTGCTGTAGTTGGGCTTCTCCTTCTCCTTTGCCGTGCCCAGCCTCCTGAACAGGAACTTGCTGATCGTGATGTTTATCCGGCCGTCGGGGCCGAAGCCAAAGGGCTCGGCCATGAGAATGAGGCTCCTGTCGTCCTTTTTCACCATGGCGTTTGTGATCTTCGCCGACGCGCCGCTCGCAGCCACGAGCAGCAGCAGGGCGAGCAGCCCTGCTGCTGCTACTCGCATAGTGCTGCCGTTCGAGCTGGCAAGTTGTGGCCTCGCGGAGAGGGCGGGTGAACGGCCAGCGATCTAGTCTTTGAAATGGAGGAGCGCAAGGGGAGCGCCAGGGGAGCTGACCGAGGGCCCCCTCCCGCCTCCCTGGTCACGGCCAACCGCCCAAAAATACTGGACACCGTGCCAAGGCAACACGCGGTTTGCTGCTGGCAGCGCCGTGGTAGTGGCTGTGGCGAGGCGGTGACAACAGGGAATTGAGGACTGATGTGAGGAGGTGCGTGCCGCAGCGGTGGTGGGCGATGGGCGGAAGCGGGCTCCACAACTGCCACAGCGCAGAATCTCCGTGCCCAGGAGCTACCGTTCAGCAAGAAGCTTTCCATCGGGAGTGATCCTGAGCAGTGTTTCAACGACAGCGACCCGGGTTGCTCCCCGGCCAACGCCGCATGTGGGTTTGAATGTCAACCTCGAGTATTGCTCACTCCCGTCCAGCTGCCATTGCAGCCACAGCCTTCCACTGACACCCCAAGCTGAAACCGCGGCAAATGGCAGCAGCAAGAGTCGGGGTGGTACTGAAGTCCGTGGGCACCTGCCGCCCCTCGCAGCCAACTCGCAAGGCTGCAGTGACCCTGCCAAGGTGGGACGAGAGACGAGAGGCCCGCCGGCAGGGGAGGAGCACCCATGAAAGATCGCCCCACCAACACGTGCACGCAGGGAGCCAGGCGGGCGCCACCAAGCTGTGGCGGCCACCACGCAGCCCCTGCAGCTTGGAACCAGCACAGCGCTGGTGGCAGGAAGCTGGCCGCAAGGCGCCCAGGACGCCCGGGGCGGCGCCGCAGGCGCCGGCCGTGGCGAGGCGCGCGAGGCAGTGGGCGCCGCCGCGGCCGAGCCCGTCGCGCCAGCGGCACACGCCGCCGCAGCCGAGCCCGTCGCGCCTGCGGCGCAAGTCAAGAGGCTGTTGACCAGACTGCACAAGGACGGCGGGCTGCTGGTTCTGCTCGCGGCAGGTCTCTATTGGCTCAGCGGGGCCGACTGGCTGACCACGACGCAGCAGGATTTCGTTCTGTCCGTCGGGCATGTGGTTCTTGTGGAGGGCATGGTGAAGCACGCGGGCGTGTACGAGCAGCGCCCCTGCCCGCCCTGCCCGTGCCCGGCCGAGGCCTGCCCGCCCTGCCCGTGCCCGGTCGAGGCTTGCCCGCCCTGCCCGCGTGCGCCCGCCGCGTGTGCGGCGGCCGGCGGGGAGCCCGGCGCGAGCAGCTGGGACGTTGGCACGCCCTGCGAGTCGGTCGTCGGCAGCATGCAAGGGAGGGTGGAGCAGCTGGAGGCATCGCTGCATGAGCTGGAGGAGGAGCTGAGCGATCCATGCCGACTGATCAAGGCGTGCGCGGTGCGCGACGGCGCCACCGCCGACCCTCGGAGGTGAGAAGATGCTGCAACATGTGGCGGCGGGTACACATGCTGGGAAGGCGGCAGGAAGCACGCAGGCGTGTTCGTCATTTGTATTTGGATCCAGTTTGCCTGATCGTGGCTGCGCAGGGAGCGAGGCGCTGCATCCGCGCTCTCAGAGGAGACGGCCCGCCTGCTCAGCGGCGCTGCGAGTCCCGGGACTCGCCTCACCGCCAGCGGCAACGGAGCAGGTGGGGGCGTGGCAGGTTTGAGCCTGCGTGTGAGCTTGTACGGGCATCGGGGGCAGTGGTGGTGGTCACCAACGTCAGTTGTGGGCACTTAGTGACAGGCACCTGAGCCCCTGTCTCGTGCAGGCTCAGAGTAGGTGCACGGGGACCAAGCGAAACAGCAGCGCATCTGTGTGCACGCAGAGAATCGCTAATGTTGAGCACTGTGTGCCACGGGGACCAAGCGAAACAGCAGCGCATCTGTGTGCACGCAGAGAATCGCCAATGTTGAGCACTGTGTGCATCTATGTCTTGAGCCCTCTGTCCTCTACCTAGCCTTTTATTCTAAGTGTTATCTCTAGCATTTTTTCCGTGTGCTGTGTACTGTGTGTGTCCACCCACCTTGCCGCCTACTGTGGTGTTCTTAACCGCCACATTATGCCACTACTCCGAAACGCCTCAAGGCACACTTGGGCTGTAACTGCCATGCGCCGCCGTTGCTGCACCCTTGCCGCTGGCGTGGGTGCTGCCATCACCCATGGCCTGTGCTGTGGCCGCTAGAGCAATGTGATTGTTCGCAGGGGTTTTGTGCAGCCTGCAGGCCGTCGTTGCAGACATGCAGGTGCAGCTGAGGGCGGCAAGGAGGCCCCGCCCTTCCGTCGCCCGTGCCGCTCGCCATCCCAGGCTCGGCGGCCCTCCCGCCTCTCGAAACTAAAAAACGCGGGCCTCTTCCATTCCCTGCGCCCCCTCCTGTCGCCTTCTGGCTGCGATCGCTCGAGCAGCGGATTCAAGTTCAGCCTCTTCATCGATCTGCGCTCTCTGGTGCGTCGGCTGAGCCCTGCGAGCTTGCGGGGAGGCTGGGGGGGCCGGCCCCAGGCCTGTCAAGGGCTCCTTGCCCACTCACCGCTCTCGCCCACCCCGCCCGCTAGGCCGGCGCGCATGCCCGGCCGCCCCGCGCCTCACCTTGGCGAGAGCCGTGGCTGAGGCCCTGCTATGCTCGTTGCTTGTGCAGGTCAGTATGGAGTCTACAGGCAGGGAGCTGCGCGAGGCAGCCAACCGCGGCGACACTGCCGCAGTCCAGCGCCTGCTGGCCGCCGACCCTGCAGCAGCGTCGGTGGCTGATGCGGATGGCTGGCTGCCGCTGCACTTTGCAGCTTGGCGTGGTCTCGTTGCAGTGATTCAGCTGCTGCTGGCGGCAGTGCCTGAAGCGGCAGCAGCAGCCAACCAGAGGGGCATGCGTCCCCTGCCCTTTGCAGCTTTGCAAGACCACGCGGCCGCCATGCAGCTGCTGCTGGCTGCAGCGCCTGAAGCGGCAGCAGCAGCCGACCAGAGGGGCATGCGCACCCTGCACTTGGCAGCTCAGCAAGGACACACAGCTGCAATCACGCTGCTGCTGGCGGCAGCACCTGAAGCAGCAACAGCAGCCGACCTCAATGGCTGGCTGCCGGTGCACTTGGCAGCCCAACAAGGCCACACAGCTGCAATCCAGCTGCTGCTGGCTGCAGCACCTGAGGCGGCTGCAGCAGCTGACCAGCGCGGCGAGCTGCCACTGCATCAGGCAGCTGACAATGGTCATACAGCGGCGATTGAGGTGCTGTTGGCGGCAGCGCCTGAGGCGGCTGCAGCAGCTGACCAGCGCGGCGCGCTGCCACTGCATCAGGCAGCTTACAGTGGTCACGCAGCTGCGACTCAGCTCCTCCTGGCTGCAGCACCGCAAACGGCTGTGATGGCTGACGAGTACAGATTGTTGCCGCTTCACATGGCAGCAATAAATGGCCACGCGGCCGCACTCCAGCTGCTGCTGGCTGCAGCGCCCGAAGCAGCCACAGCAGGTTGCCATGGCGGCATGCTGCCACTGCACCTGGCAACTGCACGAGGCCATGCTGTGGCAGTACAGGTGCTCCTGGCGGCAGCTCCTGAGGCAGCATCAACAGCCGGTAGCCACGGCTTCTTGCCTCTGCACCATACAGCTTTGCGTCAAGACAATTCAGCCGTGATAGAGCTGCTGCTGGCAGCAGCGCCAGGGTCGGAGCAAGCGCGCACCCAGCACGGCCGGTCAGCCCTCCGGCTCGCAGCCTCCAAAGCCCACCTGTCTTCCAGCCGAGTGTTGCTGGGGCGGTTGGTGGCGCTGCCGGCCGAGCTGATCGCCGACCTGCTGGCTACAGCGCATGTCCAGGGTGCAGTCCCAGCATGCCTCGAGGTGGTGCACACCCTGCTCGCCGACCTGGCTGCCAGCCGCGCGCTGTCGCCTGCCGACTGGGCGGCGCTGCCCTCCCCGTGCCCCGGCCTGGCGCGAGCCCTGCCGGCCGTGCTGGCCCGCTCTGTCAACGAGGCGGCGCAGCTGGTGGCGCACCTGCCGGGCGCGGTGCGCAGCCGCCTGCGTGTGCTGGCGCTCTGCCTGGCGCGTGTGCAGCGGCGGCTGGAGCGAGAGCTGCCCGAGAGCATCGTGCGCTGCATCCTGGCGACGGCGCCGGTGGAGGAGGAGAATGCATGAATAAGCAGTTGCTGATAGCATGATGCGTGCGCGATGTGCAACAAGCCAAGGATGGACTGACTGTCGATAGCTGAGTGTCATGGAGAGCAGGGCACTGGACTTGCCAGCCGTTTGTTGGTGCCGCCGGCGCACCCATGCCGCCAGCTGGCCTCCGTCAGGCAGCCCAGCCAGCAGCACGTGGAGGTACAATGTGGGTACTTGCAGTCTCTGGATGCTGCAGCACACAGCACAGCCAGGGACTGGACAGACACCCTGCCGCCCTCCGCCGTCGCACTGCTCGCCGCCACATCCCAGGCTCCGGAGATTCCAAGCTGCCCTCTTCCATTCCCTGCGCCCCCTCCCGTCGCCTTCTGGCTGCGATCGAGCGTGCAGCGGATTCAAGTGCAGCCTCGTCATCGATCTGGGCTCTCTGGTGCGTCGGCTGAGGCCTGCGAGCTTGCGGAGAGGCTGGGGCGCCGACCCCAGGCCTGCCAGACGGCTCCTTGCCCACTCACCGCTCTCGTTCACCCCGCCCGTCAGGCCGGTGAGCACGTCCAGCCGCCCCGCGCCTCACCTTGGCGAGGGCCGTGGCTGAGGCCCTGCTATGCTCGTTGCTTGTGCAGATCAGTATGGAGTCTACAGGCAGGGAGCTGCGCGAGGCAGCCAAACGCGGCGACACTGCCGCAGTCCAGCGCCTGCTGGCGGCCGACCCTGCGGCAGCGTCAGCAGCTGACGAGGATGGCTGGCTGCCGCTGCACTTTGCAGCTAAGCGTGGTCGCGTTGCAGTGATTCAGCTGCTGCTGGCGGCAGTGCCTGAAGCTACAGCGGGAGCGGATGCGCCTGGTTTCTGGAGCTACAACGGCAGCCCAGCCCAAAGAGATCCTCAGTGTGTAATGCTTGTGAGGGCGAG
This sequence comes from Chlorella sp. A99, assembly GCA_003063905.1. Classification (NCBI taxonomy): domain Eukaryota; kingdom Viridiplantae; phylum Chlorophyta; class Trebouxiophyceae; order Chlorellales; family Chlorellaceae; genus Chlorella; species Chlorella sp. A99. Next base: position 226,766 of record PCFQ01000004.1, on the reverse strand, counting down.
TGTTACCAGTCCACCTCAGCACACCACGGCCGTCACCGGCCGCGCCGCCGCCGCCCCTGCCGCCCCCCCGCTGCTGCCGGGGCCGCTGCCGCCGCCCATGGCCTGCCCCTCATTGAAAAGCAGCACATCATGGCCATCCAACCAGCCAGCCACAGCGTCGGCCGCCGGCGGGAGCGCCGCGCCGCCGACCGTGCGCGGCGCTCGCCGCTGCGCCGCCGCGGCCGCCGCCTGGGTCGCCTCCTCGCTGAACGGCAGCAGCTGCGAAAAGTCCTGGCCGGGGGCGGGGGCCTCGGGGGCGCGCTGGAGCAGGCCCTGCGGCGCCGGCGTGGCGGTGGGCGGGGCGCAGCATAGCTCGGGGACTGGGGCGGAGCCTGCGCCATACATGCACCTTCGCCTCAGTCGCCCTTCCCTCCCTCCTCTCCCCTCCTCCCACCTGCTCCCCCCGCCTCACCTTCCACACCAGCTGCTCGTCGAGGTACACCTCTGCCTCCCGCGCCCCCCGCGCCGGCGTACGCGCGTAGTTCCACACCCGCAGCGCGCCCAGCAGCGCGGGCGCATCCAGCGCAACCTCCACCACATTGCATGGCCCGCACGCGGCCTCGGCAGCGCCGGCGCAGCTGCCGGCGGCCCTGGCCGCCGGCGCGGCGGCACAGGCGCCACTGGCGCGGCCGCCCTCGGGCGCCGCGCGGCCCAGGGCGGCGGCCAGGGGCGCCAGCCAGCTGTGGGCGGGCGCGCCAGAGGTGTCGCCATCGACAAGCTTGTCGGGGGTGCGCGCGTCGGCAGCCATCCCAGGGAGGGCGGCGACGCTGGAGGGTGCTGCGCGGGGCGCGGGGGCGCGGGGTGCCGGCCGGGCGGCCAGCGAGCGTGAGGGCGCGTGCGAGCAGCATGGCTAGGCACGGCAGGCGCGGGCCTCGTTGCCTGCGCCCCACATGCACAGCAGCAAGGGCCGCGCCTCTCTCCCACCCCCCTCCCACCCGTCGCCTCACAAGCACAGATCTGGGAGGGCCGCAGCGCCAGTGGCCCCCGTGCCGCGTCCACCACCTCTATGCCACAGAGCCCTACGTAGTGCGGGTCCCCCCAACTGCTGAGCAGCACCAGCTTGAGGCGGAATCCGCAGGGCAGGGCGCTCGCAAACCAGTCGGCCGGCTGCGCGGCCAGCAGCGCGCCGCCGCGCCGCCAGGCATCGCAGCGCGCCAGGCAGGCCGCTGCTGCCAGCGGGTCGGGCATGTTGCAGACCCAGGCGGTGGCCTCGTCACACGGATCGGGGGCCTGGTCCTGGCCAGGCTGCTGCTGCTGCTGCTGCTGCGACTGGCTCGACGGCTGCGACTGCCGGAGCTGCCCCTGCTGCTGTGCTGCGCCGCGCTCCGGACCGCGCTGGGCGCCCAGGCTGCTCCGCTGCCGCTCAGCTGCCGTCGCAGGTGACGCGCTGGGGCTGCTACTGCTGCTGGTGACGGCAGCGGCCCTTCCCTCACTGCCGCTGCCGGGGCGCCACGCAGCGCTCAGCGGCAGCGCCTGCCCAAACTCGCAGGCCGCGGTGCCAGGCGCGCGCCGCAGCAGCAGGCCACCGGGCGGCGAGACCTCCACCCCATCGACCAGCACCATCAAGCGCTTGACGCCTCGGGCAGTGTCCTGAAGGCTCTTGTTGTAGTTGTGTATTCTAAGGCCAGACACCGCCACCGCACCAGCGCCCCCGCCGCCAGCACCATCGTCGGCCCCGCCACTGCCGCTGCCGCTGCTGTCGGCCCTGCTGCTGCCACTGCCGTCGCCGCTCTGGCAGGCTTGAGGCGTCAGGCGCACACCGAGCAGGTTGTACTGGCGCAGGGAGGGCGGCAGCGCTGCCACGCTGGCCTCTGCCGCGGCCGTCGCCGCCGCCAGGGGCTCTGCATCCTCGGCGGTGGCGCCGCCGGCGCCGCCCACAGCCACGGGGCAGGGCCCCGGGCCCAGCGTGCGCCGCATGGGAGCTAGCCACATGTGTGCATCGTCGGTGGTGTTGGAGATGCCGTCGAGCAGCTTGTCCAGGGTGCGGCAGTCGCCTGCGGGGGAGGCAGTGGCAAGCAGGCGCGGGGCGCGATGCGCTCAGCGGGCTGGAGGTAGCAGGGATGAACTGCAACAGCAATCCCCTGCCTTCCCTACTGCCAAGGCTACCAGCAACGGCCAGGCCCCTTGCCGCCCACCCACCCGAGTGGCCAGGGAAGCTGTTGAGATCAGGTGGGCTGGCCCAAAGGCTGCCCGGCACCAGCCGCAGCGGCGCGCCGTCGGCGCCCACCACCTCCAGCCCGGCCAGCCCCACAAAGTGCCTGTCCCCCCAGCTGTCCAGGATGACCAGCACCAGCTCGCTGCACCACAGCAAGTTGGCTGCAGCGGCAGCAGTACAGGACGCAGTGCTGCCCGCGGCAGCAGGCGCCCCGCCTGGCTGCGGCCCCACGGGCGACCAGGGAGCCGTGAGCGGCCGCTCGCCCGCCCCCAACTGCTGCTGCAAGAGCCCGGGCCCCGCCCACGACTGCGCGCTCGGCAGCGCGGTCACCAGGTCAAGTTGCCCCGCCGCCGCGGCGGAGCCAGCTACGCTGCCTGCCCAGCTGAGCGGCTCGGCCGCGCCGCCCTGCCCGCCCACGCCCGCCGCACCCACGCCGCCGGGCGCGCCGGACGGCGCCGCCTCCAGCGCCGCGAGCAGCTGCTGGTCGCGCGCCTCCAGCGTCGCCAGCGCCGCGGGGCTGTCGGTGAAGAGCAGCAGCTCGGCGCTGCGGAGGGCGTCGGCGCTGGCGGCGCCCGCCGCCTGGCACAGCTCGCCGGCAAAGATGAGCCGCCCGTCGAGCGTGACTTCCACCTGCAGAGTGGAAGAGGCAGGAGGCAGGATGTATGCCGCAACACTCCCGTGGCAACCAACTATCCGGGAGGACGCAGGCTGTAGCAACCATCCTGCTCCCTGATGCACAGCGTGCGCAGCGGCAGGGCCGGCGTGCTCGGACATCCCCTGCGGCCCCTCCGCTGCCTCTTTCCCCACTGCCTGCGCACAGCTGGTACGCGCTCGCTGACATCCCCTGCCCACCCACCATGCTTGCCACACCCCATGCACCTTCTCCGCCGCTCATCCTAACCTGGCGCACGCCGCGCAAAGCGTGAATCCTGCTCTTGTTGTAGTTCCACACCCGCAGTGCGCCCAGCGCGACGGGCGCCGCCAGCGCCAGCGTGACGCGGTGCCGCGAGCCCGGCGTGAAGGGGGCCAGCCACATGTGCATGTCGTCGCAGGTCAGACACACGCCTGCCGCAGGGGGAAGCACGGCAGCAGGGAGCAAGCGCTGCATCGTCGGAGGGGCGAACCGCTCCCCGCCCGCCCATCCTGCCCGCGCTGCTGCCTCGCTTCCATCTCTCCCACATGCTGGCCTGCCATCTCCAGTACACTGTAGTTGCAATGTGCCCATCCAACTGTCACAACCAGCGACACGCCGACACATACCGCCAACCTCCGCAACAGGGCATGCCCACCCACCGTCCAGCAGCTTGTCCGGGGTCCGAGGGTCGCTGCCATACTCTGGCAGCACGTTGATGCTGTGGGGCTCGGCGGTCACCTGCGCCGGCGCAAGGAAAGCAGGTGCGCTCCCTATGGCAGGCTACGCTCAGAATCGGCCGCATGCAAAGCCAGCGCGAATGCAGCAGGCCGCCCCGGCGACGCACACAGCGCGGCGTCTGGGCAGGCCGACCTGCGCGGCTGGGTCGGGCACGGCCACCGGCTGGCCCTCGGCATCAAACAGCTCCAGGCCTGCGAGCCCCACGTAGTGAGGGTCGCCCCAGGTGGTGTGGATCGTCAGCTCCAGCACCCGCCCGACCGGCAGCGTGGGGATGCAGAAGTCAGCGTCCGACTCGGCGCCGCTGCCGCCGGCTGATGCCGCGCCGGCCGCCAGCACCGCGTCCAGCGCATCCCCCTCGCCACCCAGCCGTTGCGCCGCATCGCCAGCGGCGAGCCGGCTGGCCGCCACCGGCGCTGCTGCCGCTAACGCCGCAGGCACTCCTGCTGGTTGTGCTCTGGATGAGAGCGGAGCAGGCTGCTGCGCGGCCCCAACTGCCTGCTCAAAGTTTTCCAGCGCATCTTGCGCCGTTGCCTGCGGTTGCGGCAGCTGAACCAAGGACGCACGAGCTCGTTGCCGCTGGCACGCGCTGAGCCTCCTGCGAGCGGGCGCTGGCAACGCTGTGGCTGCTGTTGGCCCCCCTGCTGCTTGCGGCACTGCAGCTGAAGGAGATTGCGGTGGCGGGGAGGGCGCCGGCGAAGATTCAGCAGGCGATAGAACCTTGCTGGGCTGTCGACCAAGGCTCTTCAGAGTCGCCAGCTTGCCAGCCAGGCCGCTCCGCCCATGCGATGGCCCCCCAACGCCAGCCGCATGTGAACTGGCATCGGTGCAGCTTGTGCGTGCATTCTCTCCACTGCCGCTGCCGCTCCTGCCGCTTGCTGTTGAGTTTGCAGCGGCGACGATGCCCGCTGCATCCAACAGCCCCAGCCCGGCAACGCTGCTGCGCGGGCTGCTGCTGGCAGCCGGCGCCTCCACCACCGGCCCCGCCGCTGCCTCGGTCGAGCGCTGCAGCAGGTGCGAGGCGGCGGTGCCGGGGTCGCCACTACTGCCAGGGGCCCCGCCCTCTTCCCGCAGCCCATCAATCTTCTGAAGCACCGTCATCAGCACCCGCCGCTTCTGGCTGTCCAGCCGGCACAGCCGGCTGCTCAGCTCCCGCAGCAGGACTGCATCGGGGATGGCGGAGCCGCAGGGAGCACACTTTGCCCCAGCGCTACCGCCGCTGCCTGCACCGCTCGCAGGCTCCGGCGCTGCAGCGGCAGCAGGCAACTGCAAGCTGCCTGGAGCCAGGTCCAGCTCCAGCAGGCTGGCACGCAGCACCTCCAGCTCGCTGCTGTCCAGCCCGGCGGCAGGCTGCCACGGCTGTTGCTGCGGCTGCGGCTGCGGCGGCGGCGCTGGCGGCAGCTGTGACGAGGTGGGCGCTTCAAACGATGATGCCAACTCGTGGGGCCCATAGCTGCAGAAGCTGCTGCCGAGCTGCAGCAGGGGCTGCGAATCCTCGACAGCGCAGCCCACAGGTTCGGCAGGTGCAGACAGACAGCCGTCGCCATGTTCCGCTGGCGCTGGCGACTTGGTGACCAAGTGCCCAGCCTCGCCCTCAGCGTGCCGCTGGCCGCTGGGCGCCGGCCCGTCATGCGCTGCACTGCTGCCGCTGGTCGCGAGCACTGTCAGCGGCATGTCTGATGTGCTCAGGCATGCAGAGAGCGTGCTGGGCCGCTTGCTCGGTGACCGCACAGCGTCTGCTGCGGGTGCGACTGCTGCTGTTGGCGCCTGGCCGCCTGGGGCTGCGCTGCTCGTGCCTGCAGGCTCGACTGCCATGGGCGCCTCTGCCAGCGGCGGCAGGGCAGGCGAATCTGACGGCAGCAGCGGCGGCGCGGCTGGGCTGGTACGGTGCACATGCTGAACGTGGTTCGCGCTGCCAGGCGGGCCCCTGCAGGCATGGTCGTTGGGGGTGCATGTGAGAGGGCAATAATGCATGGGTGCATTGAAGGGAAATGTGAGTGGGCAATGTGCACAGGGTGCACGCACCAGCAACCATCAGCGGCACTACTGACCGGTTCAGCAGCGGCGCACCCCAGGCCTTGCGCTGCCCCGCCTGCTTGAGCCGGCCGAGCGCGTTGCCCAGCTCAACCGCCACTCCAACCGAATGCGGTTGCGTGCGCGGCGAGTGCACCGCCCCCAGCGGCATCAGCGTCGGCAGGCGCTGCGCGTGCTGCTGCTGCGTCGGCGGCTGCGGTGGCTTGGGCGACCCCGCTGTTGGACGTGCACTGGGCACCGAGGTCTGGCGCGTCGACTGGCGCAGGGCGGCGTCGCCTGGCGGGTGCGTGCCCGACGGACGCGGCGCCGCCCGCGCGGGGCGGGTGCCATATGCTTTGTGCACGTTCGCCTCCCTGCTGCTGGAATTGGGGTTGGCGTCCTGCGCGGGTGCAAGAGCACGAGCTGTGAGCGCACAGCTCGTGTCGCCAAGCACTTCGACACTCACCGTGTGTGCCTGGCCGCGCTCAGAGGGCCGCGCCATGATCAGACGCTAGGCCGACGAGTCAAACCCATCGTCCAATGTGTGGAGCTCTCCCTGAGAACGTGCCGTGCTGGCCGGAGTTTGGCCAGCTCGGAGCGAGACGAAGAGAGCGAAAAAGGGCGGTCTGGCGGCCCCTCTTCTTCCGCGTTCTCAGACCTCGCCATTTCTGCTGCGTCTGTTCTTCTCACTGCATTGCCTCACGTCGTCTGCTACCTCCCGGGACCATCTCGACGTCTTCAGATCAACGCGCGTCCACTTGGCACCTCCCTCCAGATCTGGCTCTCTCACTGACGCAAAATGAAGCGTATCTTCGGTCAGAAGAAGGAAAAGGCGCCCCCCCCCACGCTGGAGCAGGCGACTGACAAGCTGAACGTGCGGGGCGACACGTAAGCAGCAGAGGGCGTGGGTGATGCGTCCTGAGGCAACGGCGCGGTGGGAAGGCATGACGGGAAGGGCGCACGCACCGGCACCGGTGGGCGGGCGGGCGGGTGGTGCCAGCACCCAGCGGCAGGCGAGAGCGGTGCCATCGGTTGCCATGCTTGAAATGCTGGCTGCTCTGCTGTCGACGTTCTCTTCTTGCAGGCTGGATGAGAAGATCCGCAAGCTGGACGCGCAGCTGGCGCAACACCGGGATGCCATCCGCAAGTGCCGGCCCGGCCCTGCTCAGGAGGCAGCCAAGCGACGAGCGCTGACGGTGGGCAAGTGCCTGCCACGAGCCAGCGCCACAGCGCACCAGTGCTGGGTGTCCTGCCCTGTTTCTGCTGCAGGCTGCAACACTCTAGCCATTGCGCTGGTGGAAGCGCCCGCCTACCTATTGATCCACTGCCTCCCCTCATAGTCGCTCCGGCCCCCCTCTGCCGCCTCCCATGCGCAGGTGCTCAAGCAGAAGCGGCTGTATGAGCAGCAGAGGGACCAGCTGTACAATCAGCAGTACACGATCGAGCAGACCTCGTTTGCAGTGCAGAGCATGCAGGACAGCGTGCACACCGTGCAGGCGAGAGGTCTTGAGGGGCCCTGGGGAATGGTGGTGGAGTGGAGGCAGCACCAGAGGCTGGTGAATGCAAGGGAAGCAGCAGAATGCTGCAATGGAGGCGGCAGGCTTCACCAGCTCTGCCGCCATTGCAGGGCTCCCAGCTCCTCGCTGCTTGCCACGCTGCTGCCACCTCCCGATCCTCCTTGCCCTCCTGATCCTCCCTGCCACGCTGCCCTCCCCCCTCCGTCGCGGTGCAGGCGATGGCGGCGGCGGGCAAGGAGCTCAAGGGGGTGATGAAGCAGAAGGACATGCGGCTGGAGAACATCGACAAGCTGCGGGACGAGATGGAGGACCTGATGGTGGGTCGCCACTGACTGGTGCAACACACGGCGGGTCGCCGCTGACCTCAAAACACGTGGTGGACTGCTCCTGCGCGTCGACTGCAGCTTGGTGGCTCAACCATCGTGCTGGCCTCCTGGCCCGCCCCGCCGCCTCGCATGCGTCGTGCAGGACATGCAATCGGAGATCCAGATGACGCTGGGCACGGCGTTTGGCGTGCCCGAGGACATTGACGAGGAGGAGCTGATGGTGGGTTGGGGCGGCCCGTGAAGTGCTCCGACGCAGCGCCGGCGCCAGCAGCTCGAGGCAGCACGGGTGGGCTGTCGAGAGGCAGCGTGAGTGGCAGCCAGGCCAGCTGCGCAAGGGGCAGACCGACGCCGCTTTCACGCAGACGCTCTTTTTGGTATGCTGCCCATGCGCTGATGCCTGCTGTCCTGTGTCTTGGGACGCGCAGGGGGAGCTGGACGCGCTGGAAGACGAGCTGGCGGCAGAGCCGCAGACCGCTGGTGGCATGCCCGCGTACATGCAGGTGGGTTCGCGGGGTGTGCATTGGGAGGTTTGCGATTAGCTTGGCAGAGAGGCAGGCGCGCCGATGTAGAGGTGCTGGTGCTAACAATGAGATTGCTTGGGCTCCGTGCGTGCAGGATGTGGAGCTGCCCGAGGTGCCACAGGGCGCGGCAGCGCAGCCGCAGGCGCAAGCGGAGGCAGCAGACGGCTTTGGGCTGCCGGCTGTGCCGCAGCGTACGTGAGGATGCCGGCGCAAGCATCTACATACGCGGGTCGGCACAGCTGTGTACTGTACGATAGGCAGGTCATGATAGGCAGGGCATTGCCTGCAGCAAAATTGGTACAATGCAAGCAAAGCAAGTGCGAGCACACACTGTTCAATGGCACACCTGGGATTTGAGGTGTCACGCCTAGGTGGCAGCAGCGCGCCTGCTCCCCACATGCAACAGCTCCCTCACTGACAGACGCCCCCCAGACTGCAGCTGGGGACGCGCTCCATCTCGGCTGTGCCTCCGGCTGGCACGCCTCGCGCCGCGGGCGCTGCGGCCATGCCGCCGCTGCTGCCAAGCTCTCGCATCATCTCATCCACCTGGGCAGGGAGCGGGGCCAGACGGCTAAGGCGAGGGCGCAACAAAGTGCGCTGTTGCAAGCGCCCTGGCCGTGGGTGTGCTGCTGGCTGGCGCTACACCGCCTGCGCACTGACCTCCACCGCAAACTGGAGGCGCATGGGGTTCGAGTGGTACCTGCGCTTGTGTGGCAGTTTGGTACTAGCGCAATTGTGTGCTGTCATGTGGAGCAGCAGGGTCTTTAGCAACACAGGCATGCGTCCTGGCGCGCGGCCGCCGGCCCTCCCGCTCGTGACAGGCGCGCTGCGTGCAGGGCGAGCGGCACCGGTGCGTGGCACTGGTCCGTGCTGCCAGTACGCGCCTGATCATGCCGGCGGTGTCGATGAGGAAGGCGTGCGGCACGTCGTTGCGCTGCGCGCGCTGCATCAGCGCGTACGCATCGCCTCGGCTGTCAATCGCCTGCGCGTACGGCATGTCCCTGGCCTGCACACGCGCGAGTCAGGAAAGGGACAGGGAGGGTAAAGGGCGCGGGGCGGCGTTCGTGGTGAGAGAGGGGCGTGTTGCATCATCCCCATCCCCCACTCTGCGCACGCGATCGCGTGCTGCCGCACCCTCGCGCTCACATGGTCCTCGCAGTAGCGCCGCACGGTGGGGCTGTCGGGCTCGACGCACACGCCCACGACGCGCAGCCCGCGGTCCCGGTACTTGTGGTGCACCTCGGTCATGTGGGGCCACGCCTTGGGGCAGATCTTGCACCTGCTCAGCAGGCGGCGCAGCCCACTGCTCGATGGCAGCGGGCGGGGGGCCGCTCCGAGCTGGGCAGGGCAGCGCGGTGCTGCACAGCGCTGGCGGCAGACGGCGGGCACATAACCACAGGCCCACCGCACCAGGTGGCCCAGAACTCCAGCTGCGCGGGGAGGTGGCCGCGTCAGCAGGCCACCCCAAACATGCAACGCGCGTGCGTTGTGTGGGCGCTCGGGGGTGGGCGCCCCGCTTCCCCAACCAGAACGCTTACGAGCACGGGGTAATGCTCGTTGGGCACCTCCACGGCCTCGCCCTGAATGAAGACGAGCCCGCCTGCAGCAGTGCGGTGGTGGGGGACGGCAGTGCGGGCGCCCGCCTGGTGGTTGAGCGGCCATAGGCGGGCGGCCCCGGGCGGGCAGCTGCGCGCTCACCCAGAGCGGGGCAGCGCTGCCCTGAGATCGAGGAGGCCATGCTGGCAGCGGCGCCGAGCAGGGGGCTGGAATGAGTCCCAAGAGCTTGGGTTTGGGAGGGTGGAGTACAAGGCACACTGGAGCAAGCTGGCACCGGACGGGTTGGGGGGCAAGACAACCCCTAGAGCTCAATTGTTGTCACCTTCCCACGCCCCGTCAACTCACCTGATTGCGCTGCTGCCGCTGTCGCACGCCGACTGCGCCACCGCCCGCAGCAAGTCAAGGTGCGGCCCCCGCCCTCCAGGCACGCCATTATCGCCTCTCCTTCTCACAGCAGCACATCGTGCCCTCCGCTTCTGGCCCCGATCAGGCGTTCGAGAGGTCGGCTGCTCGCGCGCCTCAATCTGGGGCTCCCCCGTGCGTTGGAGCGAGCCTCGCAGGCTGCGGGAGGCCGGAGAGCCGGGCCTATGATTGACAGAGGCGCCCCGCTCCGCCAGTGAGGCCGAGCTCGCCGTGCCCCGCCCGCCCGGCCGTTGCTGGCCGCAGGGGGGCCCCGTCGCTCAGTCCAGCCCACTCTCTTTCTGACACGCAGGATGGAGGTTGGAGGCAGCGAGCTGCACGACGCAGCCAAACGCGGCGACACCGCCGCAATCCAGCGCCTGCTGGGCGCCGACCCTGCGGCAGCGTCAGCAGCTGATGACAATGGCTGGTTGCCGCTGCATTTTGCAGCTGCGGGCGGCCACACTGCGGCAATTCAGCTGCTGCTGGCGGCGGCACCTGGGGCGGCAGCAACTGCCATGCACAATGGCAACCTGGCCCTGCACTTGGCAGCTAAACACGGCCACACAGCTGCAGTTCAGCTGCTCTTGGCTGCAGCGCCTGGAGCGGCCATGGCAGCCAACAAGTATGGCAAGCTGCCGCTGCACTGGGCAGCTGCAAATGCACACATGGCTGCAATTCAGCTGCTCCTGGCTGCAGCGCCTGGAACGGCTGCAGCAGCTGACCAGCGCGGCATGCTGCCACTGCACCGGGCAGCTTACAATGGCCATGCAGCGGCGATTGAGCTGCTGTTGGCAGCCGCGCCTGAAACGGCAGCAGCAGCTACCAAGATCGGCTGGTTGCCGCTGCACTTGGCAGCCCAAGGAGGCCACGTGGGAGCAATCCAGCTGCTCCTGGCTGCAGCTCCTGAAGCAGCCACAGCAGCCGGCCATGGCGGCATGCTGCCACTGCATGTAGCAGCTTTCAATGGTAGCACAGCTGCAGTTCAGCTGGTCCTGGCGGCAGCACCCGATGGGGCTGCAGCAGCCGACCACGACGGCTGGCTGCCCTTGCACTGGGCAGCTAAGCGAGGCCACACCGCTGCACTCCAGCTGCTCCTGGCTGTGGCACCTGAGGCAGCTGGAGTAGCTGAAAAGCGCGGCGTGCTGCCGCTGCATTTGGCAGCTGAACTGGGCCACTCGTCAGTGGTTCGGCTGCTGCTGGCAGCAGCGCCTGAAACTGCAGCAGTGGCTAGCCTGAGCGGTAGGCTGCCGCTGCACTTCGCAGCTGGAGGTGGTCACGCTGCAGCGACTCAGTTGCTGCTGGCTTCAGCGCCTGAAGCGGCAACAGCAGCCAACCAGAGGGGCATGCGTCCCCTGCCCTTTGCAGTTTTGCAAGACCACGCGGCCGCCATGCAGCTCCTGCTGGCTGCAGCGCCTCAAGCGGCAGCAGCAGCCGACCAGAGGGGCATTCGCCCCCTGCACTGGGCAGCTTGGCGAGGGCACGCAACTGCAATCACGCTGCTCCTGGCTGTGGCACCTGAAGCGGCAGCAGCAGCAGACCACTATGGCTGGCTGCCGCTGCACTTGGCAGCGACCGAAGGCCATACGGCCGCCATGCAGCTCTTGCTGACCGCAGCGCCCGAAGCAGCTATTACGACTCACCCACACGGCAGGCTGCCGCTGCACGTGGCAGCTCGTCAAGGCCACAGAGATGCAGTTTGGCTGCTGCTGGCAGCAGCGCCAGGGTCGGAGCGAGCGCGCACCCAGCATGGCCACTCGGCCCTTCAGCTGGCAGCCTCCAAAGCCCACCTCTCCTCGAGCCGACTGCTGCTGGAGCGCTCGGTAGCACCGGCGGCTGAGCTGATCGCCGACCTGCTGGCAGCAGCGCAGGTCCCGGGTGCAGTCTTGGCATGCCGTGAGACGGTGCTCGCGCTGCTCACCGACCTGGCCGCCAGCCGCACGCTGTCGCCCGCCGACTGGGCGGCGCTGCCCTCGCCCTGCCCTGGGCTGGCGTGCGCCCTGCCGGCGGTGCTTGCCCGCTCTGCCGCCGAGGCGGCATAGCTGGTGGCGCACCTGCCGGGCGCGGCCCGCAGCCGCCTGCGTGTGCTGGCGCTCTGCCTGGCGCGTGTGCAGCGGCGGCTGGAGCGAGAGCTGCCCGAGAGCATCGTGCGCCGCATCCTGGCGACGGCGCCGGTGGAGGAGGAGAATGCATGAATAAGCAGTTGCTGATAGCATGATGCGTGCGCGATGTGCAACAAGCCAAGGATGGACTGACTGTCGATAGCTTAGTGTCATGAAGAGCAGGGCACTGGACTTGCCAGCCGTTTGTTGGTGCCGCCGGCGCACCCATGCCGCCAGCTGGCCTCCGTCAGGCAGCCCAGCCAGCAGCACGTGGAGGTACAATGTGGGTACTTGCAGTCTCTGGCGGCACAGCTGGTGGCGCACCTGCTGGTCGCGGCGCGCGGCCGCCTGCGAACGCTGGCGCTCAGCCTGGCGCGCATGCAGCGGCGACTGCGGCTGGAGCTGCCCGAGAGCATCGTGCGCCGCATCCTGGCGGCGGCGCCGCTGGAGGCGGAGGCGGAGGAAGGGACTGAGTGATCTTTAAGGCAGGACAGCCGGCGTGCTACTCTGAATTATGATGTGAAAATGGACAGCCGTCACATGAAGAGAGGTCGCTCCAGAGGAAGGGGAGGAGTCGGGCAAAGACAGCAATGTGTGGGGGCACCAAAATGCACTGGAGTCGCGACGCGGTGCGCCGCCCCCACTCCGCCCCCACTGAGATGGTGCGCCTGGCTCGTGCTCCTGGTGAGTTGAAGATGAGTGCTCTGTTGGGGCCTGGCCGCGGCGTGAACACCCTTCCATGTGGCTGCATGTCCTGCGATGCAGCGCATGCTGGCGCATTCAGCCTCCCTCTCCGCACCAGCGCGAAACCATCGATAATACAGCATCCCCATCGCCCTGCTGCCACCTCCCTCTCTCCCGCCCCCGCCAGGCCTGACCTCCCGCCCCCGCCAGACCTAGGTCATGCAGCGCGTCAACAAGGAGAAGCACGAGCTACGGGGGCAGCTCCTGGCACTGCAGGGGTGGGGCGCCGAGGCGGCGGGTGAGGTGGCCTCCCTGTGCCATGCGCCAAGGAGCAAGAGATGACGGACCTGCAGGCGGCGGGCGCGGCAAAGGTGGACGTCTCAGTCGGTCGGTGCCCGCGGCGCTGTCATGGGAGGAGAAGAAGGAGCAGTGAGACACAGCGCCTGAAGCCTTGTGAAGTCGGCGGCACCCGCTCGCGCGGCAGCCATCCCGCTGGCAACTTCACGCCCTGGGCCGACGCCCTAGAGTCATTTCTCCTCTCACTCCCACACTCTGCCCTGCACTGCCTGCCTGTTGCCTGTTGCTGGCACTGGGCGAGCAGGCAAGCTTCTAGGATTGAGCACAACGGGTCGCCCTGAGCGTTGGGCCATTGTGTGAGTTGCGTGCCGGAGCCTGGCAGAGGCTACCACCCCGGTTGTGCCGCTGCACGTGGCGCCCCGCTGCTGCCCACTCAGCGCTCGCGCCGTCGAGCGCTGCCATCAGCAGAGCGCATCAGCTGTGTTTGCCCCCCGTTGCTTGCAGGTGTTCCCTGAGATGGGGGCAACATGATGGGCATTTTTCACACATTCGCAGCGGGAGGGGACACCGCGGCCATCCAGCACATGCTGCTCGTCACCCCCCGCTCAGCAGGGTTGGTCGATTCCCTGGGGCGCAATCCACTGCACTGGGCAGCTGCCAATGGACATACAGCTGCAGTGCAGCTCCTGCTGGCAGCGGCGCCCGAGACGGCCACTGCGGCCGATCAGGACGGCATGCAGCCCCTGCACCTGGCGGTGATGAGTGGCCACGCTGCTGCGGCTGACGTGCTCCTGGCCGCCGCACCAGAGGCAGCATATGCAGCCAACCAGCGCGGACTGCTGCCGCTACACTTTAGCGCCATCTACAGAAATGATTCTGCCATCATCAGCCTGCTGGTGGCAGTGGCCCCCGATACAGAACGAGCGCTGGATGAGCATGGCTATTCAGCCCTGCGATATGCAGTGGGCTGCGGCCACGATGCCGCAGCCCGCGTCCTGCTGGAGTGCTCGACGGCACCGCTGTCCGAGCTGCTTGCCGACCTGCTGGGAGCACAGCCTGAAGCGTTTGCCATCCCAGTCCCCCCTGAGGTGGTGCACGCCCTGCTTGCCGACCTGGCCGCCAGCCGCGCGCTGTCGCCCGCCGACTGGGCAGCGTTGCCCTCGCCCTGCCCCGGCCTGTCGCGCGCCCTGCCGGCCGTGTTGGCACGCTCCCCTGCCGAGGCGGCGCAGCTTGTGGCGCACCTGCCAGACGTGGCGCGTGAGCGGCTGCGCACATTGGCGCTCGGCCTGGCACGGCTGCAGCGGCGGCTGTGCATGGAGCTGCCCGAGGGCGTCATGCGCCGCATCCTGGTGGCAGCGTCACTGGAGGATAAGTAAGTGCAGAATGTTGCTGGAGGATGCAGCTGGTTGTGGCAGGGCAAGGCTCCGGCAAGGGAAGGCAAGGGGAGCTGCAAGGTTGGCAGCTGCAGCAGCAGCAGCAATCAGCGCAGGCAGGCACCTAAGGCAATGTGGCATGGCAATGTGATTGTTTGGCAACACTGGGAGATGTGCCACAGAGTGGGGAATTGAGGGAAAGGGTGAGCCGTCGATCTGACACATACATGGCAGCACTGGCGCGTTCAGTCCCGTTTGCCTGACGCGCCAGTGGTGGTCCTGCTCCTAAACCACGGCCGCACCGCCGCCAGGTAGAGCAGAAGGCCGCAGGGCCCAAACATGAGGGTCAGGAAGAGCACTGCACAGGAAATAAGAGGGAAGGGGCAGGCAAGCAGGCAGGCAGAAAGTGATGATGTGGAGCAGTGATTATGTGGAGCATGCCAGCAGCCATGAACAGAATGCAGCAGGGAGTGCCGGGCTCGCACCTGGCGCCATCAGGAGTTGCGGCACGCCGCGCGCGCCGGCATCGATCGCTTCCCACCTCCCCACAAACAGGTCGAACGCGACATAGTGCACCCTGCAAGGGCATGGGTCATTTTTGTTGTTTAGAATAGTGCAATGAACTTGAGCCGGATGCAGATGGGGTTGGACCAGCGGCGTCAGGCAGACATGCACGGCGGCGCGCCGCCCCACCAGGCGATCAACACAGACGAGGGCTTTGCCAGCAGCCGCGCCACGCCCTGCCAGTCGAAGAAGTCGTTCGCGTCCAGGGGCGCTGCACGGGAGGCGAGGGATACCTGCTGAAGCGAGACAAGCTTGCGCCCACGCGGCGTGCCGTGCCACGCAGCAAGGCACGGGGGTAATGCACTGCATCGCTGCCGACTCCGTGCACTCGCCTGCACCGCCGCCGCCGGCCGCCGCGTTGATCAGGAGCGCCGCATAGAAGGCGGCGTAGGCGGCAGCGACCAGCAGGGCGATGCGTGAAGTCCACCGCCAGCGGGGAGCGATGGCGAGCAGCACCCAGGCGGGCAGCACGCCGTTGCAGAGCGTGAACAGGCGCTCGTCGCTCACGTCTGGCAGCCCGGGCAGCGGCATGACCACTGGGCGTTGCGCGGGTTGCAGTAAATGCGGGCGCGCGGGCAGCACAGGTGGCGGTCTCACGGGCGGCCACGCAGGCGGGCGGGTGTCGGCATGGCATGCAACCGTCCATCGCCTCCTCCCACGCCCCTGCTTACCCTGTGCAACGCTGCCAAGGCGTGCCTGTGGTCCTGTCTGGCAGCTGCTTGGGCAGTGCCTAAGTTACTAAGGCCCTGTCTCCAATTGGCGGGAACAAGTCTCGACACCGCCTGTGCCAACTGCGACCTGAATCAGATCATTGCGAATTAGCGACAACTGGGGCCTCAAGTGGACTGCAGCGGACTTCCAGCGCGCCAGTTTGTCTTACTAAGCGCCCCCATTGCTCTGCACACCCCCCTTGCGCC
The DNA here is from genome assembly GCA_003063905.1 of Chlorella sp. A99. Lineage (NCBI taxonomy): Eukaryota > Viridiplantae > Chlorophyta > Trebouxiophyceae > Chlorellales > Chlorellaceae > Chlorella > Chlorella sp. A99. Next base: position 210,933 of record PCFQ01000004.1, on the reverse strand, counting down.
CATATCCCGATGCCTGAATGATCAGGGCAGCGCTGGCGGCCCCCGGTCGATTTGCGCTCTGCAGCCCCTGGCTTGCCCGTTGCACGTTTCGAGCGGAAGGAGCGGATAGAAGGGGCTCCTGCAGCGTGACGCCGCAGGAAATGGTGGAGGAGCGGGCGGGCGAGCGGCCGCTCGAGGAGGAGGGGCTCGCACGCATCATCGGCAACCTGCAGGCCTCGTGCTCACAGGTCCCCGCCTCGCCACCGGTGCGCACTGACCACAGGGATGCAGGCCTCTGCCCGCGCCGCCTCCTGTTTGCCGCACGGCAGGTGACAGGCACGGATCGGTGTACTGATTGCACGGGGGCCTGGGGGGGCCTAACGGCTCTCATGCCACGCCATCGTCTGACATCTGACATCTGTTCTCCTCCCTCCTCCTGGTTACCAATCAGGTCTCCTCCAAGTACGCCGCCGTGCTGGTGCCGCTGTTCGAGGATGCGCGGGGGGAGGTGCACGTCGTGCTCACGCAGCGCAGCAGCAGGCTGAACAAGCACAGCGGCGAGGTGAGCGCGGCCGACACCGACGCTGAAGCGCACCGTCGCTCCAGCCCCCCCAGCTCCCTCGGTCATCAGTCGCTGCGTCTGCCTGCCCGCCCATCCGCCTGCCCACCCCCCTGCTTCCCGCGTCAATGCAGGTGTGCTTCCCGGGAGGGAAGCGCGACGGCGCGGAGGATGATGTGGCCACGGCCCTCCGAGAAGCGAATGAAGAGCTGGGGCTGAACCCTCGTGACGTCACGCTGCTGGGCTGCCTGCCGCCCTTCCTGTCCAAGCACCTGCTCTCCGTCACGCCGGCGAGGCGCTGCGCCGCGCGTGCCGCTGCTGTGCTGCTGGCAGCGCCACGCAGCGCCTGCTCTGTGATAGGTGCCGCTGCTGCGCCGGTGGAGCTGCCGGCCGTTGCACACCAGCGCGCTCTCGCTGGCGCCCCACCATCCCCTGCTTCTGGTGCAGGTGCTAGGCCTCATCCCTGCGGGCCTTCGGTTCACGCCCAACCAGGCAGAGGTGGAGCACGTGTTTACGGCGCCCCTGCGCATGTTTCTGGAGGCGGGACCAGGGTACCGGAGCCACGACGTGGAGTGGGCGCCCGGCATCCCCTACAGGTGGCGCTCCGGGCCGGGCGAGCGATGGGAGCGGCAGGTGGCGCTCCTCTGTCTCGATCTCGCCTCTTCGTATCCGCCCTCCTAATCCCTTCTTGCAACTCTCCCCACCCACTCCACCCTGCAGGGTGCACTACTGGGACTACAGCTCCGGGGGCAAGCAGTTCCTGATCTGGGGCCTGACTGCTGGCATGCTCGTCGTGGTCGCAGAAAAGGCGTTTGGGCGGCCGCCCGCCTTTGCGGCCAGCCCCCTCGGCGCCCCCGAGTACACTTCGCTCGCATACGATGGCACGGCCCTTGTCTTCCGCGGCGGCCGTCCCGCCGCGCCCGAGGCGCAGCAGCTTGCGTCGGCCGCGGCGGGCGCGGGCGAGCACGGCGCACGGTCCGCCGCCGAGGCGGGCGCGCTGGTCACGCAGGTCGAGGCCGAGGCGGCGGTGGGCGGCGACGGTGGCAGCAGCGGGGAGGATGGGCAGCGCGATGGTGGCCAGCGGCACGAACCGGCAGGGTGAGGCCAAGGCGGCGCGCCTGACGGCATTCACTATTATCGAGCGTGTTACACTGAAGGGAGCATTGCTGGGCAACAGAATCGCAGGGCTGAGGGACTGAAGGAAAAAAAGAGGGGCGCGCTGGCCATGGCAGCGCAGCAACTTGCTGTTTGAACGCGGCTCTGGCACGAACATGCGTTGCGAGGGGCGGCGTGGGTCGCGCCGTTGGCGGATCTATGATGCGTGCGGCGGCTGCCCCCCAAATATATTGTGCGTGCAGCAGCCACCAGCTTCTTCTCACACCACCAGCTCATCCAGGTCGGCGTCGGGGTCGTCAGCAGAGCTGGCCACGACCTCGGCCATCGTCCAAAAGCGCTCGCCGGCGCTGCTGTCGCCCGCCTGGCCGCCCGCCTCAAACGCCGCGCGCATGTCCTCCCTGCGGCAGCAGCGCAGCGGGGCACAGACTCGGCAATGCAACGCACGCTCTGGCCCGGCGCAGCACACACTGCCGCTCACAGGCCGTGTCCTGTCTTTAGCCTCTTTGGTGCGCGGCGGCACGGCGAGCCCCGCCACGCTGCCGCGGCAAGGCTGACAGCCACCTGTGCTGTGCATGCGCGCTTGGGCGCACATAAGCGCGCATGCCAGCAGCACCCACCGCGTCAGCGTTGTGGGCAGCAGCTCGTTCATCTTCTCAATCAGGCCGCTGGTCAGCATGCGCGCCTCCTTTTCAGCATCGCTCAGGTGTGACCCGCTGCTGCAGCCGCCACCGCAGCCGCCGCTGCTGGACGACTCGGCGGGCGCCGCCTGCGAGCGAGGCGCAGGCGTGCAAGCGGGTTGGAGCATGTGGCAGCCTCCTGGTGCGAGAACCTGAGGTGGGCACACGTGAGCGACGGGCGGTGGAGGCGCGGTGGCGCGGTGGTGCTCACCTCCGGCAGGTCCACTTTGAGGTGCTTCAACTGGTCCAGCAGGTCTTTGCCGGCGTCCTCGCTCGCCGCACGGGGCGCGAGGCGAGGACCGTGCCGACGGGAGCTCAGCCTCGAGCCGCGCGACGTCCCAGCTGGGCAGAATGGCCTGGAAGCGATGCTAGAGGCCATAGTGGCACGGCTGGCGCGAGAGGCTCGAGGGGCCGAGCAAATCCGTCCTCACCCCTCTCCTCTCGGCTCTGGAGACGTAGGACAGAGTGCGGACACCGCTTGCAGTACATGCAGGAGCTGGAGGTGGCGGGGACGCACCCATGCCAGCCGCATAGTGCCAGCCTGGCGCGAGTGACTAGGGCGGCGAATGGTTGCACAGGTGTGGGTGTGCAACGCGCATGCTGCGCGCCTGCTAACAACAAGCATACTTCACTGCCTTCCTTGCAAGCAGGCATCTGGGTGACAAGCCCGCCCGCCCGCCGTGTCGCACTGCGCCGAACGCTGGCAGGCGCCCCCAGCAGGCTCGCGGGCCACCCCAGGGACAGGCCTCCGCGATCGCTCCACCATCACTTCTCTCTAGACAAGGTTTCTGTCGGAATGAGCCCCCTGTTCTCCCCTGAGTCAGCCTTGCGTGCATTCAGCATCTGGCAGCTGGCGACAGATGTGCTGTAGGGCACACAAAGCATAAGGGGTGGCACCCTGCCCGCGCTCCGAATGACTGCATTGCTTCCAAGGATTTGTGTGATGCCAACAAATGCTGCAGACTGCCGTTGCCGCCCGGCGGGCGGGCGGGCGGGCGGGCGGGCGCCCGCCCCCAATCCACCCAGGGCTTTGGCGCCCTGGCTGATCCTCCGCCTGGCTCTCCCCTGTCAGTGTCCCAGTCCTTGATTCTCAATTTGCAGCCGCACGCTGGATTTTATTCAATCGCTCCTCGATCTTTCGCGCGCTCGCATTGAGCTATAAGCTGATGAGCTGATGGCGCCGCGCGCAGCTTGAACAGCGCAGCGATGGGCACGCAGTTTGCAGACCCGCTCGCAGGCTTCGTCTACGCACGGGCAACGCAATGCCAGAACACGCTGGCCGTCAGGTGAGGAGCGTACAGCTGTGGAGCTCCGCCGCGCCTGTGTCGCCGCCCGTCCCGCCCACCTGCCACGCCCTGCTGCGCACTCAGAACACTCGGCGGCCCCCTTGCAGTTTTAACGGCCCATTCACGTTTGATGCCGACGTGAGCATCAGCGAAGAAACAGAGAACGCGTTCCGGCTGCTGTCGCTCAGGACACCGCCGCCGCAGGGGGCTGCGGCCCTGCGGCCTGTGCAGCCGCCACCATCCGCGCCGCAGCGACAGCAGGGCCTGCCCGCTTCTGCCACCTCGCAGCAGTGAGCACATGCTGCTGGCGCTTGCAGTGTTGATACTGCATGGAGAGCAGTCGATGCCGCCGCAGCATCGTCCAACCTGCACCTCCAGCTCCAACCTGCACCCACTGCTGCCTTGCAGGCCGCCGGCGCCCGCACCCCGGCTCGCAGCCCCGCCGCCTGCTCCAGCGGCCGCCCCTGTGGCCAGGGGCACTGCACCCACCTCCGCTGCACCCACCTCGGGCTTTGATGAGGACGATGACTCCTTTTTGGATGGGCTGGATGTGGATCTCATGGTGTTGGAGCACAGGCGACAGGCGCAGCCGCCGCCGGGCAGTGCGCCGCCAGCTGGGTCGGGTGTGCTGCCGCCGCGGCCCTCTCAGCATGGTGCTGCGCCCGCTGCGTCTGCGCTCATCGCCCCACAGCGGCAACAGCCACCGCAGCAGCAGCACCAGCAGCAGTGGGGTGTGTCACAGCAGTGGGGCGCCTCGCCACAGCAGCCGCCGCCGCAGCAACCGGCCAGTGGGCGGCTGTGCAGCCACGGCCTGGCTTACGAGCGCTGCCCCCACCGGCAGCAGCACCTGGCCGAGGTGAAGGGCCAGCTGGCAGACGCGGCGCTGCGCATGGTCGACGCCAGCGGCGAGGAGGACGTGCAGGCGATCAAGGTACGCAGTTTTGAGGCTGCATTGCAGGCGCTCGCCAGCTGCATTGACTGCAGGAGCTGGCTCGCAGGTCAAGTGCTGCGTCTCTAAGCAGAGCAGTTGCTGAAACTCAACGCTGCCGTGGCCCCTGCTCCCACCTGTACAGGAGGAGATGCAGCAGTACAAGGAGCTGAAGCAACTCCTGGACAGCGCGCCCCCACCGCCCACCACTGCGGGCGGCGGTGCGTCCTTCCAGCCCGCTCTGCAGCAGCAGCAGCCCTACCAGCATGGCGGGGGAGGCGGGGGCGGGGTTAGTTACGGGGCTAGCGGAAGTGGCCCGCACTATCAGCAGCAGCAGCAGCAGCAGCAACAGGTGCCTGCATGGAGCAGCGCCAGAGGTGCTGGGCTTACAGGCGGCTACCAGGGAGGCGACGGCGGACAGTACGGCGCGGGGGCCCTGCCGGCTCAGGCGGGAGGTGGCGCGAGCACTTATGGTGGCGGCAGCAGCGGCAACTACGGGGGCGGCGGCTGTGGGGGCACGAATGGCAGCGCGGGGGGCAGCTATGGCGGCGGCTTTGGCGGGGGCGGGTTTGGCGGCCAGGCACAGGGCGGAGTGGGCCCTGCGGCACCCTGGTCCCCGAACAAGCAGGCACTGGGCGCCGTGCGAGCGGAGCGGCAGGATGCCACCAACGACCCCCAGTGAGCCTCTGCAGCAGCGGGGGCAGCGCTGGCATGTGGAGCCCACGAGAGGGGAGCATGGAAGCGGCAAGAGGCAGCGCCGTTAAAGTGTTGTGGCTCAGCCTGCGCTGCGCTTGCTCCCTGCTGCTGCCTCCTTTTTCCCAGGTGGAAGCGCGAGGACTTCTCCTGGAGCCAGGATCTGCACCACCATAACAGAGCCACGTTTGGGAACACCGGCTTCCGGCACAGCCAGGTGGGTGCTGCGCAACTTCCTGTCTTGGAGTCGCTGCAACCCACTGTGCCAGCCGCCATGACAGGCCCCACGTCTGCTTGCCCCATTTTGCAGCTGTCCATCATCAACGCCACGCTGTCCAAGCGCGACGTCTTTGTGCTCATGCCGACCGGGGGCGGCAAGAGCCTGGTGAGGGAGGTGCACAGGGGAAGGAGGGAGAGCGACGGGACGCGCCACATGCTGGCGGACTTGCCTGCCATGCCATTTCCAGACTCCAGTCCTCGTCCCCGGCCTCACGTCCCGCTGCCCTGTGCCACCCTGCCCTCCATACAGTGCTACCAGCTGCCGGCGCTGGTGTCAGACGGTTTGACGGTCGTCATCTCCCCCCTCGTGTCGCTCATCCAGGACCAGGCGAGGCTGGCTGGGCAGGCAGGCAGCGCCAGACTCGCCGCAGGCACCCAAGGCGAGTGCAGCACGCTCACTGCGCCGCCCTCCCCCAGGTGCACCACCTGCTCGTAGCGGGCATCTCGGCAGAGTCGCTGGGCGGCAACATGACGTGGGAGGAGCAGCGCGGCGTCTACGACCGCCTCGCTTCCACCAAGGTGGGTTGTTGCGCGGCGGCAGCGGGGTTGTGTGTTTGTGTGCGTTGCGGCTCTCCCAGCCGCTGCGCAAGCGCGAAACGCCCCGCCGCCCGCACGTCCCCCTCGCCATCCCTCCTCGCCGCCTTGCGCCCACTTGCTGCCCCTGCCCCGCCCGCTATACCCATCCGCCCAGGTGCTGTTCGTCACGCCCGAGAAGCTGAGTGCCAGCGGCGCGCTGCGCTCCGCGCTGGACCGCCTGCACCGCGACGGCCTGCTGGCACGCGTGGTGGTGGACGAGGCGAGTGCCGGGTGGTTCAGGATTTGGGCGACGTTGGTCGAGGCAGTCCGCTCTGGGGTGGGCGTTCCTTGCAGACTGCGAGCTTCCGCTGTCGTGCCGCCGCTCCAATGCAGGCGCACTGCGTGAGCGCGTGGGGCCACGGTGAGCGAGCGTTGCAGTGACTTTTGCTTCCTCGCTCCCTCTTCTTCTCTCCAACAGCTCCAGCTGGCACAACTCCAGCAAAAGCTGCCCACCTCTGCCTCCTACCGGCCTGGCGCCCACCTGGCTGGTCCCCCCTTGCATACACTGACCGTCTCCAGCCCCTTCTACTTTGCAGATTTCCGCAAGGACTACACACGACTGGGGGTGCTCAAGCAGCAGTACCCTGACGTTCCGCTGCTCGCGCTGACCGCCACCGCCACGGAGCGCGTGCAGGTGCGCGGTGCAGGGGCGCATGCGGCAGCGAGGGCCGCGCGCTCGGGACCTCCAGTGCGGCTGTGCCAGCTGCGTACGTCTTTGCGCTGACCCCGTGACCGCGACCCTCCATCTCCCGCTGGCCCATGCCATGCATGACGCTCACAGCCACCCGCACCCCCACCTGCGCTCGCTGGCCCCCTGCAGCACGACGTGGTGCAGCAGCTGGCCATCCAGCAGTGCCTCTTGTTCAAGTCCTCCTTCAACCGCCCCAACCTCAGGTGCTTGCCTCTCCCAGGGAGCCATGCGGGTGCAACCCTAACCCCATTGCACGGCTGCGATGCTCCCTTGCCTGTTTGTCGACAGTCGCACGAGCACCTGCGTGCAGGTACGAGGTGCGCCGCAAGAAGAAAGTGGCCGCCTGCATCCAGGAGATTTCCAAGGAGATGGCCGAGCGCTATGTGGACCGCATCGGCAACAACAAGTGCGAAGCTCTCGCCCAAACTAGCAGCCGCGTGCTAGGCCGCCCGGCCTGCTGTTGCAATGCCCCCCCCCCCCCCCCGACGTCCCACCCTGCCCGCCCGCATTGCCAACTCACCCGCCAACCGCACCCCGCCCCTGGACCCCCCCCTCCCCCACCCCACCCCCCCATGGCGCACAGACGCGCCTGGCGCCTGCAGAGCGGCATTGTATATTGCCTGGCGCGCGCAGAGTGCGAGCGCGTGGCCGAGGAGCTGGAGGGCCAGCTGGCCGAGCTGCTGGGCGGGCGGCTGTCCAGCGGCCGCCGCCGCGTCAAGTGAGCGAGCGGCGGGGGAGGGCTGGAGGGCAACGCCCAGAGGGCGGCGGTGCCAGGCGCCAGGTTTGCCAAGTGCAGTCTGTAGTCTCTGCCCCCTGTCGACGCCGCCCCTTTCCCTGCCCCACGCCAGGCACTACCACGCGAGCCTGAGCCCCGAGGAGCGCGAGGCTGTGCAGATGGAGTGGACCAACGGCGACGTCGCCTGCATCGTGGCGACGATCGCCTTTGGCATGGGCATCAACAAGGCCGACGTGCGCTACGTCTACCACTTCTCACTGCCCAAGGCGGGTGTGGGGTGCGGTGGCGTGGGTGCTGGTCTGGTCTGGTCTGGTCTTACAGCTGGGCACCATGAGGCATGCACCGTTCCGCAAGCGAAATTGCTTGCAGAAGTAACGAGTGGCGTGGGTGCCGTGCGTGCGCAGCACATGCTGGACAGCGCTCGTGCGGCGGGGCCTGTCCCTGATCGCCTTGGTGCCTCTGGTGTTCGAAATGCCCTTGCCGTCGGGCGCACGTCTCTTGTTCCTGCCGAATGCGGCCCTGCCCTCTCAAACCCTGATGGCTGCCCTGCCCCCCACCCACCCACCCCCACCCACTCACCCACCCGCCCACCTCTGCCGCCCGAGCAGTCGCTGGAGGGCTACCTGCAAGAGAGCGGGCGCGCGGGGCGCGACGGCCGCCCGGCCGCCTGCACGCTCTACTACACCTTTGCCGACGCGGCCAAGTCGCGCCACATGCTCAAGCAGAGCGCGGCTGAAAATCGCACGCCGCCGGAGCAGGTGGGTGGGGCTGGGGTGGGTTGGGGTTGGGGTTGGTTGGTTGGTGGGGGTGGGGGTGGGGTGGGGTGGGGGCGGGACGAGGGACGCGTTGAGGCACGCACGCATCCCAGGGGCATCGACAGAGGGAGGCAGGGAAAGGGGTGTCCTCCACCCTCTCTTGGAGATCGACCGACGCCTGTCCCACTTGTCTGCGCCCCCACCCACCCACACCTGCCTCCTGCCGCCCAGCTGCGCTGCAACATGGAGTCGCTCAACGCGATGGTGGCCTACTGCGAGGAGGAGGTGGAGTGCCGGCGCGTGCTGCTGCTGAGCCACTTTGGGGAGCGCACCTTCCGTCGCGAGGCGTGCCGCGGCACCTGTGACAACTGCGCCGCCAACGCGGGGCGGGCGGTCGTGGAGCTGGACCTGACAGAGGCGGCCAAGAAGGGTAGGTTGGCGCTGGGGCGGCGCTGGGCACGGGACGTGCGTGGGTGCGTTACAAAGGGGGGTGGCGGGAGAGCGCGCTGGGGAGCAGCGAGGGCAGAGGGCAGGGGAGCGCGGGGGCATCGGCTGAGCCTTCGCCCGTGTGCCGTGGCTGCCGGAGCGCCTGCCCACCCGCCTTCCCACGCACGCGCGCCCACCCGCCTTCCACCGCGTGTGCAGTGGTGGAGGTGCTTCGCGCGACCGGCCCCTGCTCGGTGTCCCAGCTCGTCGACGTGTTTCGAGGCAACAACACGGTGGGCGCCGCGGCTTGGGAGAAAATTGTGCCTTGGGGGATGTTTTCTGAGTAGGGTGCCTGACGGGTGCGCAATCATGGGAACGGAAATTCGCACCGTGTGTGCCGCGCACTGCGACACCGCTTCGCCGCGGTGCTCTGCCCACGCGCCCCCTACCCGCCCAACCACACAGGTCGGCGTGCGCAAGCACCGCCACGACCAGCTGCCCGTGCACGGCCTGGGCCGCGCGCTCTGCAAGAACAACGGCGAGGCGGAGCGCCTGGTGCGCCAGCTGGTCGTGCGCGGCATCCTGGTGGAGGAGACGCACCGGCCGGAGACGCACCTGGCCGTCATCTCCACCCTCAACGTCGCGCCGCAGCCGGCCGCCGCGCTGGCGGCCGGCCGCCTGCGCGTCGTGGTGCAGAGCCTGGCGCCGGCGGGCCAGGAGGGCGGAGCCAAGGGCAAGGGCAGGTTCGTCAAGGCGGCGGGCGGCAGGGTCGGCGGCAAGGCCGGCGCGCAGGCGGCACAGGCGGCGGCCGGGGCGGCCGCGCCCGCTGCAGAGGACGATCCCATCATTGACCTCTGCGAGCACGAGGAGCCGGAGGAGGCGCCGGAGGAGGCGCTGCGCCGGCAGCTGGTGCAGGTCTGTCGTCTGCGGGGTGCGGAGTGCGTCTGCTGGCACTCTGGCAGGGAGGGTTGAGGCTGCTCGCCGGGAGGCGGGGCAGGCGCGGGGGCTCGTGTGGGAGCTGGCGCGGAGGGGGCGAGCGCGCTGCGCGCGTGCGTGAGAGCATTGCTGCACTGCGCGCGATGCTGCGCAGGTGGCGCTGGCGGAGCTGAACAAGGTGCTGCGCACGAGCCTGAGCATGACGCGGGCCCCACTGCCAACGACGGTCCAGTCGCTGGTGCGCGGGCAGGGCCAAGCGCGCTCCCCTGGGCTGTTGACCAGCACGTGGCGCGGGCATGGCACGCGCCACCTGCCCAGAACGCCTGTCGACCCCGGTCCCCTTGCCGCCCGCGCCCCACCCGCCCTGCAGCTGGCCAAGGCCGCGCCCACGTCCGAGGAGCAGCTGGCCGCGCTGAGCCTCAATGGGCTGAGCGAAGCGATGAAGCGCAAGTATGGCAGGTGGGTGGGAGCGATGCCAGCGAGCGACACCAGGGAGGCGGGTGGGAGGGGCAGGAAGGCGAGTCCCTGTCAGGAAGGGCAGCTCGGGCAAGAGGCACTGGAGCAGAGAGCACTCAGCGGGCCACCTGGGCCCCCTTAGCCACCGCCGTGCGCTCGCCTGCACCCCTCCCGTGTCGACCCATCCTGCCCTTGCCCCTCGCGCACTCGTTCCTCATGGCAGGTACATCCTGGCGGCGGTGGGCCAGGCGCTGGTGTTCCTGGGCGCCGTGCAGGCGGGCGCCGCGCAGGCCGAGGACTTTGCGCTCGATAGCGCAGCGGTGATGCAGGCAGAGGTGAGTGGGGGAGGGGTAACAGCAAAGTGAAAGCCAGGCATGAGGGCCGCTCTTTTGGTAGCCACCGCCACTGTGCCTGCTCGGGCCCCACCCTCCCTGCAGGCCGCCGGCGCTGCGACCAAGCGCCAGCGCGTGGACGAGTGGAGCGACGACGACTGGGTTGCGGGTGCGCCATCGCCGCCTTGGTTGCACTGCTGCTGCTTGGACAACTGGGCGTCATGCTGTTTCCCTCTGCCTCACGCTCTCGCTGCAGCCCCGCGGCCCACCACCAAGCCGCCGGCCAAGCAGGCGCGCGTCGACGGCGGCCCCAAGAGCGGCCCTTTCCCCGCCAGCTTTGACGCGTTTCGCTGTGCTCCGCAGCAGCAGCAGCAGCAGCAGCAGCAGCAGCAGGCAGCAAGGCTAGCTCTCCCTCCCCGCCCCTCCTCGGCCGGCCCGTTTGGGCCGCGCAGCGGCGTGGACCTGGCTGCCGCCCGGGCCGCCGGGGGAGTGGCGCCAACTGGAGGGCCGGGTGCGCCGCTCGAGGCAGGCGAGTGGCGCACCAAGAAGAGCACGCCCGCACCTGGCAAGCATCCGGCGCCTGTGCAGCAGCAGCAGCAGCAGCACACGCAGGGCAGCAGGGCAGTGCAGTCAGTGCAGGTGAACGTATCTGACGCCTTTGGCCGTGGCTGGGGTGGTGGTGGCCGGTGAGCAGTGAGCAGCAGTGGTAGGGAGCACAGGCTTTGCAGCAGAAGCCGTCACTTCCGGCGGGAGAGAGAGAGAGCACGTCGGGGCGCAGCAGCTAAGAGCATAGCAGGAAGCCAAGAAGCAGGGACATGAAGTGTAGGCAGCAGGCATAGAGCATTCTGTTAGAACTTGCTGCAACGTCGGACCAACTCACACTGTGGACGGGAGGGCGGCAGGCCGCGAGCGCTAAGTCTCTTTGCGCCTGTCCGCTGCCTCGTGCGCACTTCTCCAGGCAGCCCCACCCGCGTCTCGGCACTCATCTCGAGCCCAGTGGACGGCAGTTATGGATGGGGAGCTGTAGGATGGGACGAGCCACCAAGGCGTGCCCAGTCTCCCCACTGCGCGCGGTCCAGGTGCGACCGGCCGCCCCTGCCCTTGGCAGCCTCTAGCGCCACTCTTCTCGCCTCTCTCCATTGCTGCCCTCCGCTTCTAGCCCCGATCAGAGATCTAGAGTTTGCATCTCGCGCGCCTCAATCTGGGGCTCCCCCATGCGTTGGAGCGAGCCTCGCAGGCTGCGGGAGGCCGGAGAGCCGGGCCCATGATTGACAGAGGCGCCCCGCTCCGCCAGTGAGGCCGAGCTCGCCGTGCCCCGCCCGCCCGGCCGTTGCTGGCCGCAGGGGGGCCTCCGTCGCTCAGTCCAGCCCATTCTCTTTCTGACATGCAGGATGGAGGTTGGAGCAGCGAGCTGCACGACGCAGCCAAACGCGGCGACACCGCCGCAATCCAGCGCCTGCTGGGCGCCGACCCTGTGGCAGCGTCAGCAGCTGATGACAATGGCTGGCTGCCGCTGCATTGTGCAGCTGTGGAGGGCCACACTGCGGCAATTCAGCTGCTGCTGGCGGCAATGCCTGAAGCGGCAGCAGCAGCCGATGAGTGCTGCATGCTGCCACTGCACTGGGCAGCTAAGAAAGGCCACACAGCTGCAGTTCAGCTGCTCCTGGCCGCGGCACCTGCAGCAGCTACAATGGCCGACCAGGATGACTTGCGGCCACTCCACTTGGCAGCTGAGAATGGCCACTCGACTGCCATACAGCTGCTTTTGGCGGCAGCGCCAGAAGTGGCTGCAGCTGGCAACCACCGTGGCTGGCTGCCGCTGCACTTGGCAGCCCAAGGAGGCCATACAGCTGCGGTTGAGCTGCTCCTGGCAGCAGTGCCCGAAGCGGCTGCAGCTGCCGACCAACGCGGCTGGCTGCCGTTGCACGTGGCGGCTGCGAATGGCCACACTGCTGCCATGCAGCTGCTGCTAGCGGCTGCGCCTGAAGCGGCTACTGCGGCTATCCACAGCGGCAGGTGGCCACTTCACTTGGCAGCTAGCGGAGGCCGCACTGCAGCAGTGCAGCTGCTCTTGTCGACAGCGATTCAAGCAGCTGCAGCGGCTGACCAGTATGGCATGCTTCCATTGCACTGGGCAGCTCAGCATGGCCACATGGCTGCACTCCAGCTGCTCCTGGGTGCAGCGCCCGAAGCAGCCATGGCAGCAGACCAGGATAGGATGCTGCCGCTGCACTGGGCAGCTTGGGTGATGGATGACCCGGCTATCATTGAACTTTTGCTGGTCGCAGCGCCAGAGTCGGAGCGAGCGCGCACACATGGCAGCAACTCGGCCCTTCAGCTAACAGCCTTCCAAGCCCACCTGTCTTCCAGCCGACTGCTGCTGGAGCGCTCCACTGCGCCGCCGACTGATCTGATCACCGACCTACTAGCAGCAGCAGAGTACCCAAATGCAACCCCAGCGTGCCGCGATGTGGTGCACGCCCTGCTTGCCGACCTGGCCGGCAGCTGCACGCTGTCGCCTGCCAACTGGGAGGCGCTGCCCTCCCCCTGCCCCGGCCTGGCGCGCGCCCTGCCGGCCGTGCTGGCGCGCTCCCCTGCTGAGGCGGCGCAACTTGTGGCGCACCTGCCGGCGGCGGCGTGCGGCCGTCTGCGCACGCTGGCGCTCAGCCTGGCACGCCTGCAGCAGCGGCTGCGCCTGGAGCTGCCCGAGGGCATCGTGCGCCGCATCCTGCTGGCGGCGCCGGTAGAGGCAGAGGGGGTGAGGCAGCATGAGAGCAGCGGCTGAGAGCTGGATGTCCGCGTCTGAGATGGCTCCCCCTGTGGCAGCATGCCCATGTTTGCTGCTTGCCCCCCCGTCTGCCAACTGGCCGCAGTGCCCGGCTGTGTTCTCCCATCCCATCTCGCCTGCTTGTGCTCATTTGCTATCTGCTAGACATGCATGGTGTGATGGGGGCACAAGAGAAGCAGACTGCAACGCCTGCGTGGGGGCGAGCAGCAGGGAGCACGGGTCGGCGGGTAGCCATGGTTGAAGCCATCTCCAGCTTCTCATGGCAAGGGAAGAGCACCTGGGTGCGTGCTACAGCCGTGGCACGGACGGTCGCAGAGTGCGCCGCCAGGTGGCTCCGTCCGCCCCTGACTCCCGGCTCGCGCCTGCCTCAGAAGCAGTCCTCGCCACTTCTGTCGATCTCGCGCCCCTCCTAATGTTGCATGGCACTGCTGCACGTTGCGTGGCACTGCTGGTCAGCCGCCCACGTGCGCTGCCGGCGGCGCCACAGCAGCAGTCTAACCTGTTGCCGCTTGGTGCCGGCACCGACGATGGCGCAGGCGAGCCGAGCGAGCGGCGACGGCGCATCGCGCGACTTCGTGGGCGCGCTCGCGGCGGGCGCTCTCATTCTGCGGCTGCAGCCACGGTTGGAGCGCGACCCTCAAGTGGAGCGGCTCCTGCCTTACGGTGAGCACGGATGTCTTGTTTAAGGTGACGGCACACGAGCTGCAGAGATGCGCCTGGCGCAGGGGGACACCAGGCCCAACCAGAGAGAAACTCAACATGCAGAGGATTATGCAGTCGGTGCAGGGCCGGGCATGCTGCGCGAGCTAGAGACCACGCTACCCCGCCTGGCGGCGCGCGCAGCGCTGGCCGACCCCAGCCTCCCGGGCGCTGCCGCGTGTGGCACGCTCGTCGTCGCCTGCTCGGCAGGCGCTGCACACGGACGCTGGGGCCGAGGCGGCGGTATTCGCGGAGGCGCTGCCTGGCGTGCCAGTGGCAGGTATCTCTATGGCGAGTTTGGACCGATGGCGCTCGCAAGTTCACAGTTGGCCAGCCATTAGCGACACGCGCGAACCACTCAAGCCAGCCCGGCAGGACCTGCCTCTGCCCACGCGCCACGCAGGGAGGCCTGCGCCGCCGTCGGCGCCTCGGTCCGCTCGGTGGACAGGCCGTGACCAGGCAGCGCCGCCGCGGTGGCCGCCGCGGCCGCCTGGTGGTTGATCTTGGCAAACAGCAGGCGCAGCACGTGCTCCCGGTCAGCCCAGCTCAAGTCCTTGACGTCCACCCTGCTGGCGCTCGCTGCCGGTGCAGAGGGCGCGCCGCCGCCGCTGCCGCTGCCTTGCGGGAGCAGCGCGGCGGCGCCGGCCGGGCCACCGCCGCCCGCGGCCGGCGCCGACCCCTGCTTGGCACCCGCTCCCGCCGCCGCCGCGGCCGCCGCCGCGGGCGCTGCTCCCCCTGCCGCCGCCGCTGCCGCCACCTCGGCGCGGACGTGCAGGATGGAGGAGATGAGGAAAGACTCGACGTCGCTGCGCTGCAGCAGCACCTCCTGCGCCAGGCGGCGCACGCGGTGCAGCTCCGTGGTGCGCAGGCGCAGCAGGCGGCGCAGGCTGGCCTGCTCGCCAACCGCCTCGGCCAGCTGCGCGCGCAGCTCCTGCAGCAGGGGCGGAGCATGCGTGTCGCTGCCGTCTGCTCGTCTCGCGGACGCCTCTCTCGCCTTCAGTGTTTGCCGAGCAGGGTGCCATGCAGGGCGCGCGCCGCTGAGGCCAGGCGGGCCAGGCGCACCTGCGACAGCACCGCCTTCTCCTGCTCGTGCGCCGTGGCCAGCTCCACCATGCCGCGCTCCAGGGTCGAGATCTTGCTCTTGGCATCCCGGATCTCGCGCGCCTGAGCGGGCGCGGTCATGAAGCAGGCGGGAGTGGGCGGCCACTGCGGTTTCTACCCCACGTGTGCATCAGGGACGCGCCGTCGCGCGCTGCACAGCCTTCCGCACTGCCACGCCCCCGCCGCGCCTGCATGCACCGCCCCGCCTCTCCATGCCGCTCCAGCTCGCACCGCGGCCGCGACACGCACCTGCAGCGTGCCGCGCCGCGCGTACTGCTGCTCCAGCTCTTCCTTGAGCCGCACGTCGCGCAGCAGCCCCGACCGCTCCGACTCCAGCGCGCGCATCTGCTTCTGCAGCTCGTCCGCCTCCTGCATGGCCGTCGGGAGAGGGTGGGAGTGGTGCATGGGTTCAGGCGCGCAGTCGCATTTTGCGCACATGCCGCAGCTGGGATGCACAGGCAGGATCCACGTCACTTGCATACCCTCACCCCCCACGTCTGCCACCTACCCACCCGCGCTCGCTCACCTCCCCAAACAGCCGCATCTGCTCGTTCATCTTGCGGTTGTGCTGCAGCAGGCGAACGATGTCGGCCGAGGCGAGGTCGCCGCCCACTTCCTCGTCGTCCTCGTCTGAGCCAGCGCCCGCGCCGGCACCCTCCTCGCCCCCCTCCTCCGCCGGCCGGTACTGGTGCAGTTCCCGCAGCAGGCCACGGACCTGCAGGATGGGAGTGAGCCGCGGAAGTGCTCTTGCTCAATTGGCAATGCAGCACGAAGACAGCCGACAGCAGCTGCGGCCTACCATGCCCGCTGCCAGCATCGCGCTCCGGCCCTGCCTGCCGCTCCAAACCCCTCCCCCCTCCGCTCCTCTGCACCTGCCGACAGCCCCCCCGTCACCTTGAGCTGGTACTCCGCCTCCTGGGCTTCGAGACGCTCTCGCAGCGCCTGCACTTCTGCCGCCACCGCCACTTGTCGCTCCTCCGCCTCCCGCAAGCTGTCCAGCTTGGCCTGTGGGGCAGGCAAGCAAAGGCAGACCAGCAAGGCAGCGCTCCAGACATGTACATTTGCACTGAGGCTCGGACGTTTGCACACTGCGCATGCCCTCAGCCGCATCGCACGCTGCCATGCACCAGGGCAGCCGCAGCACCAGCCTCCGCCCACCTGCAGCGCCGCCGCCTGCTGGTGCAGCAGCACCCGCTCTGCCTCAAAGGCCGCAAGCAGGGCTGCCTCCCGCGCCGCCGCGTCGGCGGCCGCCACCTGGCGCTGTCGGCCCGCCTCATCCAGCTGCGCCTGGAGGCGCTCCGCTTCGGCCGCCTTGGCAAGCATCTCCCTGGCAAGCAAGTTCGGATGTCACGAGGCGGCAGAGAGATGACAGGCTACGGCTGGCGTCTGGCATGTGCCTGTACTGTCTGCGTCTGCGCATCGCGGCATTGCGGTGCAGTTCACCTCTCAGTTGAGCACGTGCCCTGCCTCCCTGCGCCTCGCCCACCTGCGCAGCAGCGCCGCTGTCTCATAATGCTCCCGCTCCAGCGCCGCCGTGCGCCGCTCCAGGCGCTGGTTCTCTGCCATAGCATCCGCGCACACCGCCTGCTGCTGCACCAGCTGAGCCTTGAGGCGGCGCTGCCTGCGCGCGCGGGGCGGGTGGGCGCCGCGGCGGTTGCGGACGGGCCATGCAGCACTGACCGCGCTCCGACACCGCCCCCCCCCCCCGTGGCCCTCTGGCTCGCCTCTCCGCATCCAACAGCGAGCCCACGTCCAAAGAGGAGGCACTCTCTTCGTCTTCCTCGTTGGACTGCTGCCGTTGGCGCGCCGAGGACGCCATCTCGAATTGCACAAAGCTGATTGAGAAGGCGAAGGGTGAAGGTCAAAGGCCTCTTGATCTCCCTCTTGTTGGCGCTGTTTCTTGTCTCTCTAGCCCAGCGCGTCGATTCGCAAATCGCAGCAGTAGTGCTCGAGCGGCTCTTTTCTGGCGGTGCTGTGCTGCTGTGCTGCTGTGCTCAGACGCGAGCGCCCGCGGGCCTCTGGATCGCTTTGGATCGGCGCCAGCAGTAGGAGCGCGAGGGAGATCAGAGTGTGAAGCGCGAACCCGCTCGATTCGCGTGCACGAGCTGTGGCGGTGAGCGCTGCCGTCATCAGACTGCAGGGGACTGCTGCAGGGCTTGCAGGAAACGAGCGCCTGATGATCAGGAGCACGCGGCGCAGGCGGGCGTGCGGCGGGTGGGCAGGCGGGTGGGCTCTGTCACAACCGACAACTCTCCCTCCCTGTGCCGCGCACCCAGCGCCACGGGCGACCGCAGCAGCTGCCACGCACGCACGCGCGAGCACTGCGCCCGCCGCCGCGATGGCAGGCCGCCACGGCAAGAAGCCGCGGGGAGAGGTGCACGAGGTGATTGGCGCGCTGGAGCACCTGAGCACGCAGAGCGGCGCAAAGCCAGACGTGGTGCAGGCCAAGCGCGAGTGCTTCCAGAAGCTGATACGCTACATGACGCAGGCGGGTGCAGGGGAGGGGGGCGGCGGGGGACGCGGCAGGGCGGGAGCGCGGTGCGTCTGTGTGAAAGGGCGAGGGCAGGGTAGCGGGGAAGGCAGTAGGTGAGGGAGATGAGTGGCGGGCGGCAGTTCTGCGCCGGTTGGTGGGCGAGCCTGCCCGCGCCACGCGTCACCCCACTCCCCTCCCCCCACCCCAGCTGCGTCTCGCCCCCGCCCACACCCCCACTCCCCCCGCAGGGCATCGACATGTCGCTCGCCTTTGTGCCCGCCACCAAGTGCGTTGCGCTCTCCAAGTTCGACCTTCCCCTCAAGAAGATGCTCTACCTCTACCTCCGCACCGCGGCGCGGCAGAACCCCGCGGTGGCGCTGCTCGTGGTGCAGACGCTGCTGACCGACTGCAAGTGCGGCGGGCGGGGAGGGGCGCCAGGGGACGGCGCAGCACGCTGGCAGCGCGCGGGGGGGGGGGGGGGGGGGGGGGGGGGGGGGGGGGGGGCGTGGCGGCTGCAGGGCCCGAGTCGCTGCAGAACTGGGCCCGCGCTGCGCGTGTCGCCTGCCCTGAGCCCCGTCCACTAATCGGGCCCCTGCCCCGCCCCTGCCCCGCCCCTGCCCCGCCCCGTGCCCCCTGTCCCGCCTCAGGGACAGCGACCCCACGATACGCGGCCTGGCGGTGCGGAGCATGTGCTCCCTGCGGGTGCCGGACCTGATGGACAGCGTGGTGGGTCGGAGGGAGGGGCGCGGGGCTGCTGCGGCGCCAGAGGCACACTTGCATGACGGTTGCGGAGGCGGTGTGCGCCAGAGACCAGAGGCGCACTTGCATGCTGTTGGGGCATGCTGTTGAGGGGAGCTGCGCTGGTGCTCCAACCTTGCCGCCACAAACGCCTCTCCCGCGTTGTCCCATCGCCGAGGCCTCTGCATGGGCTGCCTCCTCCGATTGGCCTGTCCCTTTGCATGCGCGCTGCCCCTTGAGCCCCTGCAGTACCAGGCGGTCGACGACGGCCTGCGGGACACGCACCCCTACGTGCGCGAGGCGGCGGTGATCGGCGTGCTCAAGGTGGGGGCGCGGATGGCAGCCGGGCAGGTGGTGCGTTGACTGAGCAGAGTGGCAGCGTATCGCTCCACTTTGTATCTATCCTTCTCCTCCTCTGTCTGCCACTGGGCACCGAGCCGGCCCCCCACCACGCCCCCCCTCCCTTACCTTCCTCCACCCCCCGCCACGCCCCCCTTCCCCCCCGCCAGTGCCTGGACATGGACCCGGCGGGCGTGCGAATGCGGGGGCTGCTCGACCGGGTGGAGGGACTGCTCACCTCGGACCCCGACCCCCAGGTGCGCCCCCGGTTGGTGCACGGCAGCCCGCTGTTCCCACTGCTGGCGTGGCATGCCTGCTGTGGCTGGTGCCTCGATCCGGGCCCCGGGCGCGCCGACTGACCGTGCGCCGCTTCCCCCGCGCCGCGATGCATTTGGCGCCTACGCCCCGCCCCGATTCGCCCCCTCACTTCTCGCCTCATTCACAACCCCCCTTCCACACACTGCACCCACGCGCACACAGGTGGTGGCCAACTGTCTCTGGGTCATGCAGCAGTGCGGCGCGCTGGATGGGCTGCTGACCCGGGAGCTCGTCATCTCGCTGCTCAACCACATCCGCGCCTTCTCTGACTGGGCGCAGTGCCTGGTGGGTGGGTGGGTGGGGTGGGGTGGGGTGTGTGTGTGTGTGCTGGGTAGGTGGGTGGGTGGGTGGGGGTTGGGGGGGCGCAGCGCCTGGTGGGTGTGCTTGCCAATTTCTTCGCTCACAGTGCTGCGCTCTGGCCGGCCTTTTTGGTGGTGCGGGTCCCGCTCTCCCCTCCTTCCCCCCAATGTCCCTGGCTTCTCCCCCCACCCCATCCCCCGCCATCCCCCTTTCCCGACAGGTGCTGGACATCGTGGCGCGGTACCAGCCGGCCAGCGAGGCGGAGCGGTTTGACATCCTGGAGGTGAGCCAAAGGATCTCAATGAGGCCACGCTTGCCTCGCCCCTAATGGCCGACTACTGTCCCTCGCTCACTCTTCCCATGACAGTGCTCGCGCATTCTGAGCTGCATGCACCCCCTCCCCCCCGCCCTCTGCCTCTTCCTCACCCAAACCTCGCTTGCGACCCTCTCACAGCTCTCGACGGCAGCGATTCCCTGCACACATCTAACTTGCATCTACTTACTTGCTCACTTGCATCTCACCTGTCCCCCCCCCCCCCCTAGGTCCTCGACTTTGGGCTCAACCACACCAACTCGGCAGTGGTGATGGCCACCGCCAAGCTCTTCCTCCACTACACCGCTGCGTTCCCCGCGCAGCACGCGCAGGCGCTCGAGGCGCTCAGGGACCCGCTGCAGGCGAGGGGGCGCTCTGAGAGGGGGGAGGGGGGCGGAGGTGCTGGGAGGCCACACATCCGAGTTTGCAGGAAGGCGCAAGTGTCGAGGTGGACTGGGTCGGAGTTGCGTCCATGCTTGCCGCTGTGCTGCTCCCCGCCCAACCGCCCATCCACCCCCACCCCATCGCGACCGCTTCCCCACCCCCACCTTCCCCCCCTGCACCTGCAGACGCTGGCCCTCGGCCGCGAGCCGGAGATCGTCTTTGCCGTGCTTTCCAACTTCCTGGTCCTGGCGCAGCGCTACCCCGCCGCCTTTTCGCAGGTGGGGGCCGCGCGGCGCGGGGCATGGGGTGGGCGCAACTGCGGGCGCGACGGAAAAAGGAAGAGTCGCCTCACCTCTGCTGTATAGAGCGAGGAGCTCTGGCTCTCTACAGTGGGGGCTGGTGATGCAGCAGCTGGTCCAGCTGTGCCGTGCGCCCGCCTGCTTCCTGGCGCCCATGTCTCGTCCCTCTTCCCTTCCTGCCCTCCCTCTCCACCTCCCACAGCTCTACCCCGACTTCTTCTGCCGCTATGAGGACCCCTCCTACCTCAAGCAGCTCAAGGTGGGAGGGAGGGGAGGAAGCAAGGGGCGCACGTGCAGCTACTGGCTCAGAGACAGCTCACCGCGCTCGGCAAGCTGGAGCGGAGTGCCGCCTCGCGCCTCTGAATGCATCGCTCTTACGCCCGCCTGCCTCCCCTGCTTCGTCGTGGCAGATCGAGGTCTTGATTGCCATCGCCAACCATACCAACGCGTACGACATCGCAGAAGAGATGGCGCAGGTGCTGTGGGGTTGTGGATGCGATGGGAGCCGCCGCCGCGGTTGTGGCGCGCGTGTGCACGGCGGTGCATGCCTGCCCATGCCTGGCCCCGCCTGCTGCCTAGTGCTCATGGTGCGTGCCCATCTGACGCTTCCATACTATACTATGTGCAGTATGTACGAGACGTGGATGAGGACCTGGCCCGGGACGCGATCCGTGCGGTGGCCCAGATCGCGCTCAAGGTGGGTCGAGGCGCATGGCTTGTAGTTGGCTGGTGTGTTTGCAGGTGGGCGCGTGCTGGGCGGGGCAGCAGGCGTGCGCTCGCACGCGTCATTCCCTCTCCTCACTTGCCAGCCAGCACCGCCCTCCCTCGCCGCCCCTCCCCCCCAGGTCCCCGACGTCAACGGCATCCTCGACCGCCTCCTCCTCTTCCTCGGCTACACCGACAAGCCCCACGTCATCGCCGAGGCGCTGATCCAGATGACCGACGTGCTGCGGAGGCGCGCCCGTGCTGCAGTGCGGGGTGTGGGGCTGTGCAAGCCTCGGTCCTGACTGAGCAAGGGCAGGCGCCGGCAGCAATCCCCCCCTCATGGGCACACGCGCACACACGCACCCTCATGGGCACACGCGCGTGCGCGCCCACACATGCCCCGCTTGCTTCCTCCTCGCCCCAGGTACCCCGACGCCGCCGAGGCCTGCGTGGATGCGGTGGCGGCCATCAGCCTGGAGGCAAGTTTGGGGCGCGCGCGTGCGCCTGGCTCGCCAGCCCTGGGCTGCCGGCACGCAGGAGGGAGGGCCTGAGCGGATATTGGATAACTGAGAGGATAGCCGCATGCCCCTGCGCAGACGGTGTCCGAGCCAGCTGCACGCGCCGCCTACGCCTGGGTCCTGGGGGAGTGGGGGCACAAGGTGCAGGTGAGGAAAGGCGCGGCACAGGGTCGTGCTTGCAAGCGACGGCTCGGTGCTGGAGGGTTAGCCTGGGAGTGGCGGGCGCGCGCGCGCGCTCATGCATGTGTCTGCATCCTCGCCACAGGATGCACCATATGTGCTGGAGGAGATGGCGGGCGGCTTTGCTGACGAAGAGCCGGAAGTGAAGCTGGTGCGGAACGTCGCGCGCCCCACGCCCACTCGGTTTGCCCGCTGAGCTGTACATGCCTGCTGTCGCACGCTCCCTGCTGTTTCCTGCGTAAACTTGCCATCCCACGCCCACGCCCCCACCCACCCCCACCCACCCCCACCCTCCACCCACCACACACACACACACACACACACACGTACACGTACACGTACACACGTACATACGTACACACGTACACACGTACACACGTACACACGTACACCACCACCACCACACGTACACACTGCAGAGGCTGCTCACCGCCGCGGCCAAACTCTTCTTCAAGCGCCCGCCCGAGGCGCGGCCCGCGCTGGGCGCCGCGCTCGCCGCCGGCGCGGCCGACGCCAACCAGGACGTGCACGACCGCGCGCTGCTGTACTACAGGTAACTAACTACATACAGGTGGCGATGCGCGCGTTATGTCAAGTGTCGTAGTCAGGAGCGCTTGACGCATGAATACTGTGCATTATGGGTCTCGTGCGACACTTCCCTCCCAAGACTCAACCGCCTGCATTGGCACGGCTTTAGGTTTTGGTGACCCGCGCGCCGCCGCCCCCGCGCCCCGCCGCAGGCTGCTGCAGCACAGCGTGGGCGCAGCGCAGGCGGTGATTGCGGCGCCGCGGCCGCCGGCCACGCGCTTCACCGAGGCGCAGACGGCCGAGACGCAGGTCGGCGGGGCGCGGCGCTGTGCGCGACGTGCGGGCGCGTGCGGGTGTCCTTGCGCACCGGTGGTGGTGGTGGGGCAGACAGGGAGGGGAGGCTTTGCTGACGCATTATTGCAAACCAGTATGGACCTTGTCACAAACACCTTACATGCACACATGCCATACCATGCCACGCCATGCCACATACGCGCAGGACCGCATCTTTGACGAGCTCAACTCGCTGTCGGTCGTCTACCGCGCCCCCGCCGCGACGTTTGTGGACGTCGAGGAGCTGGGTGAGCGGCCGCAGGATGTAGACGTGCCCACGGCCACACGGCCGTGGCCCCTGCTGCGCCCCCCTTTTTCCGGCTCTTCCCTGCCTCCTCTTCCCCGCCTCTAGCCTCCCACCCCTCCCTGTCCTCCCCGTCCTCAGAGCGGTACGAGCAGGACAGCATCGGCGAGGGCGCGGCCGCCAGCACACGGAGCGAGGCGGAGTCGGCGGCCGCGCAGGCCACCGTCAGCCTGCTGGACCTCGAGGATGGCGGTGCAGCCGCCGCCGAGCCGCCGCCCTCGGCGGCCAGCGTCCTGGGCTCGGCCGCCGGCGCGGCCGCGGCGGCAGACATTGCGGCGGGCGCGCTCGCCGACCTGCTCACGCTCGGCGGCGGTGGCGGCAGGGCAGCCTCCAGCAGCGCGGCGCCGGTGCCGGCGGGCGGCGGGGGCGTTGACCTGTTGGGCGGCCTGAGCGGCCTGGGCCCGCCTGCCCCCGCGGCACCTGCGGTTGCTGCAGCGGCGGCAAGGGCAGCGGCAGGCGGCCTGGAGGACCTGCTGGGAGGGTTTGGCGGCGGCGCGCCCGCGGCGGCGCCCGCGCCGCCGCCGCCGCAGGGCGTGAGCCTGCTGCCGCAGCCGGCCATCACCCCCCAGGAGTTCCAGGCCAAGTGGGGTGCCTGGACGCCGCAGGCGCGCACATTCCAGGTGGGTGGAAGGGTAGGGAGGCTGGCGCACAGCGGAAGTGCAAACATGGATATTTTGCTGGATTGTGTAAGGCTGTGCACAACTGCGCCTGTGCCTGCATCCTGTGGCGCGCACGCCACAGCTCGGGGCTCACACCCTCGCCGCCGTGCCCACTCGTCCTGCCTTGCCAGGTGCAGCTGTCGCTGTCGGCGGTGGCGGCGGTGGGCGCCAACGGCTATCGCGACTTCACCCAGCACGTCGGCCAGGCGCACATTGTCAGCTTTGCCACGCCGCGGTGAGGGGCGGCGCCCAGATCGCCCGCTCCCGGTCTCAGTCTCTCCTGTCCTGCAGGAGGCGGGCAGTGCAGGCGGGGAGGGGAGCACGCGCATGACACTGACTTCATGGGGCGGGAGCGTGGGGAGCCGGTGCCCTGCATGCCGCCCGCCCCGCGCTCCCTGCTCTCGTCTTCATTCTTCGGGGGGAGGCCGATCTTCTCTTGCCTGCCAGGCGACGTTCCTCTTGTGGCGGCCGGCGCTCGCCACCCATGCCGCAGGGAGGGCAGCCAGCCGCCCTACCGCTTCCTCTTCCACGCCCAGCGAGCAGGCAGCGGCGGCTCCCAGGCGCTAGTGCAGGTGGGCGCGGGCGGCGCTCGCCCGCTCACAATGGAGCACACGGCGGGTGCCTGCTCGCGACTCTCGCGCTCGCTGTCTCCGCCTTGTGCCGCCGCGCCCTCTCTCGCGCACTCGCTCGTGCATGTGGCCCCCTGAACCCGTGTTGGTTTGCTCGTCCTGGCTCGTCCCTTCCTGACCCCTGCCACACTTGTGTCGCTGCCCCAGGTCGCCGTGGCGCTCGCGCCGGCCCCCGCCGCCTCTGCCATCGTAAAGTCTGACGACCCCGCCCTGGCGGAGCACGTGGTGGAGCTGCTGCAGACCCTGCTGCTCACGCTCTGAGCGCGCTCCCCTTGCGTGGAGCGCGGCCCGGCAATCCCGGTTGTCTGCATGTCACTAATGGCAGCATCGGGTGCACCAGCCTGCGTCTGTAACATGTAACCAGTTGCCTGCGGTGCTCGCTCATCCCTCGGCTGCGTTGCAAGACCGACAACCAGTGCTCACACTGCGAGAGCGCAGAGCGGGGCGGGACGGCAGCAAGGGTGGCATGCGCGGCAGAGCAGAAGGACGCCTGCCCTGGCGAATCTGCAGGAGCTAGTCGGAATCGCCGCCGCCGTCTTGCCGCCGCCGCGATTTCGTCTTCTTCCTGTTGTGCTGGCCCTCCTCCCTGCCCTCGCGCCGCCGCCGCCTGCCACTGCCGCCGCGCGGCGCGGCCCTCTCCTCATCTGCCTCCTCCTCGCTGCCCTGCTCCTCCGCCTCCCCCTCCTCGCCATCCCCGCGCCGCCATTGCTTGCCGGCGGCCGGCGGCGGGGGCAGCATGGAAGCGTCGGTGGGGCAGAAGGCCGCGGAGGAGAGCTGCGTCTTTAGGTAAGCCTTGGCGCACAGCGCGCGCGTCGCCGTGCTGTGCAGCCGCAGGTGGCGGTCGAGGCCGACGCTCGCCAGCAGCGGCGCGGCTGGGTGCAGCGCCAGCGCGCGTACAGAGCCTACGGGCAGCAAGGGGGGGGGGGGGGGGGGGGGGGGGGGGCGGGGCGCGAATCAGTGATACGATTCGAAACACTATGTGCACTCGCCCCCAACCAAGCGAACAGAGAACTGCGCTCTGCCCAGGGAAGGCACCGACCCTCCTGCTGTTCTGCCCCGCTCCACCAGCACGCTCGCGACAGGGCACACAGGAGGCGCGCACCCGCGATGCCCTTGATGCCGCCGGCAAAGCGGCGGGTGAGCAGGTCCAGTACCTCCACCTGGCCCGCGCCGTTGGCGACCCAGGCGCGGCGCCCGTCGCCCTCCACCGCCAGCGCCGTGATGCGCGCCTCGCCCCAGCTGCACATCAATCACGAGGGGGAATGGGTGGGGTGCAGGCATCGGCGCGCTAGCACGCCACAGCACAGCGCACCGCACGCGTGGGCACGCAGGAACAGGGCCTGCGCTAGCTGCCAGCCAGCACCCTGCACCCCGGCGCCCACCTGATGTCCATCTGCGGCCGCTTACCCGCCGCCGCATCGTAGAGCCGCAGCCTGTGATAGCCGGTGCCCACCAGCAGCCTGGCGCTGCAGGCGGGCGCTGCGGCACCAGCGCCGGTGCCAGTGCCCCCGCCACCAGCTTGAGAGCCGCTGCCGCCGCCGCCGCCGGCGTCTTGGCCCGAGGCCGGCAGCGAGCGCGGCAGAAACGCGAGAGCCGTGTTCCAAGGCTTGTCCACCAGCCCCACTTTGTTGGGCTTGCCACCCTTGGCCGCCCAGGCCAGCTGGCCCGTGGCCACGTCGTACAGCCTGAGCTCAGTGCCCTGGCAGCCCACCGCCAGTGTGCCGCCCCAGCCGCTGCCGGCAGCACCATCAGAAGCGCTGGCAGAAGAGGGGGCTGCGGCGTCATAGGCGGTACAGCAAACGTCAGGCGGCGTGGCCCAGCGGCGCTCCTCGTGCCAGCCATCGCTGCTGTCGCCGTTCTGCTGCTGCTCGCCGGCCGCGTCGGCCGCGCTCGAGGGCCGGTAGGCGTGCAGGCGCGCCACGCCTCCGCGCGTCACCGACAGCACAGCAGGCAGGCTGCTGGAGGCCGGGCCTTCACTGCTGCTGCTGGTCGGCCACACCAAGTGGAGGCCCGCCAACCGCGCGGCTCCCGCATCTGCCGCTGCGCCGCTGCTGCCATTATGCTTGCTGTTGGCCGCAGCGGCAGACGGGATGGCGCCCAGCAGCTCGCCAGTGACTGGATGCGACAGCTCAATCGCCCCGCTGGCGCGCGCCACCGCCAGCATTGCTGTCGCGGTGTCTGTGATGCCGCCCGCGCTGCACAGTGCCATGCAGTCTACGCCTCGCTGGCGTTCAGGCTCGCCCCTGCAAAGGGTATTGAACAGCACGCAGTGTCCTGCCGTCGCGGACGGGAGCGGGCGGGAGCGGCAGGCGGGAGCGGCCCGCCCGCCCGTGCACTGCGGCGCGCGAAGCCAGTGCATCGCCCAGCACGCTCGCAGACGCACCATTTGGCCACGACGGTGGTGCTGGAGAGCTGGGAGCCACCAGCGCTCTGGGCCACTGCATGCGTTGCGGGCTGGCCTGAGCATCGCCCGCGGATCGCACCTCTGGAGCAATGGGAGTGCTGCGGTGTTGCCACGCTCACCTTTGAGCACCCCCAGCTCGTCTCCCACCACCACTCGCACAGGCAGCTGCCGCTGCTCCATGGGAGCTCGTGCGGAGTTGCCTGGTTGCAATCAATCAATTTGTTGAGAAAATGGCGAGGCATGGCCCGCCGCCACCCTTCAAGTCACCCAGGCGCTACAGAATATCGCTTCATTTTCGCTTTCTTGCACTTGGTAGTTCCGTGGCTACTCATCGGGGCGCTTGCGTGAGCTGAAACACTCGCCAGTGCAAGCAGGATGGGCAAGATCCGAAAGAAGCAGAAGCGTCAGTGGCGCAAGATCGACACGAAGCAGGTGAGCACGCTAGAAGCGGCGGAGCTCGCGGGGCGGGCCCCCACAAGCGCCGCATGCATGAAAGTCGCTCCCTGCTGCTCCGGTGCAGCTGGAGGAGGGTCTGGAGAAGGCCACGCACGAGGAGCGACAGGGCCTGGCCTTTGAGAGGGTGCCGGACGCGGACCTCTTCTTCGTCGACACGGTGCGGCGGGCGGGCGGGGGCGGCAGCGGCAGCCGTGGGAGCGGCGGAACATGCATGATTGCGACTGGTGCTCGTTTTTGGCAGCCAGAGCTGCTGATCGGTGCAAATGGCAGCACTCAGCCTTACCAGGCCTGCTCGCGGCCGCTGCTGCGCTGCAGGGCGGCGACGACGGCACCGCGGCGGCGGTGGCCGACGGCCAGCTGCCGGCGTCGGCCGCGCCGCCGCTGGGGCGCAAGCAGGGCGCGCGGCAGAAGCTGCTGCGCTCGCAGGCCATCCTGCAGGCGCTGGGCTCGGCGGTGCCCGTGAGCACAACAGTCAAGCGCAAGCCCAAGGGCCCCGCCGCCGGCCAGAGACAGCTGCAGCAGCAGCAGGCGGCGCAGCGCAAGGGCGGGGGCAAGCGCGCAGGCGCCGGCGCACCGCTCTTTGACATCTGGGCTGACGAGGAGGGCGGCGGCGGCACGGCGCAGGCGCCGTTCCCCGCGACCGCGGCGCCGCCCGCCGAGGTCGAGGCGGCGGCCATCTCTGCCAAGCGGCGGCGCACGGGCGCCAAGCCCGGCGTCGCCGCGCCGCACATCCCCGCGCTGGTGCGCGGCCCTGCCCGCACTGTCCCCCCCTGCCCGCTCCTGCCCTCCGCCCCTGCCGGCTCGCGCCTCCGCCGCCGCCCTCCCCACCCCACCCCACCCCAACGCCACCACCGCCCACGCCACTCTGCCCGCCCCGCCCGCCCCTCGCCCAAACGCAGGAGGTGGACCGGCCCGGCTGCTCTTTCAACCCCGAGCGCGAGCTGCACCAGGACGCGGTGGCGGTGGCGGTGGCGGGCGAGATGGCCAAGCTGGTGGAGTGAGTCGTCAGTCGCTGCCGATCTGCGTGCGCTTGTGCCTTGCTGGTTCGTGCGTGCCGTTTGCTCGATCGTTTGGGGGAAGGGGAGGGGCGCGCCGGCAGGCTGCGGAACAGGGGGGGAGCAGCGCGTTGTGTGCTGCGTGCTGCGGCCCGGTGTCTCTTGGCGGGCGCGGAGCCGACGCCATCGTCGCGCCTCGCCCCCCTGCCCGCGCAGCAAGGAGCTGCAGCCGGCGGCGCCGCCGCGGACGGTGGACTACGATGTGGAGAGGGACGAGCTGCTGATGCTGCAGACGCTAGAGGCGCCGGATGATGACGCGGTGGAACGGGGCGAGGGCAAGGGGTGGGAGGAAGGGGAGGAGGCGGGCGCGGGTGAGGGCGGCGGCGGCGGCGCCCGCCGCCGCCGCGAGGCCGGCAAGAAGACGCGGCAGGACCGCAGCCGCGCTGCGCGGCGGCGCGCGGCCGACGAGGCGGCCGCCGCGGCGGCGCGGCTCAAAGTCCAGCGCCGTGACATCGACGGGCTGAGGGGCCTGAAGGAGGAGGTGCGGGCATGCAGGTTGACGTGTGGCGGGGCATGGGACAGGGCGATCCATTCTGGGTGGGGCACGGCAACAGGATGCGCGGCGCGGGCGTGCGGCGCGTGTGGCCGCGTCCTCGGCGCCCTCGGCTTTGGCCCTCTGCGCGCGCCGGCCGCTGGCCGCCAGCGCCCTCTCGCCTCCAGCACAGCCGTCGCTTGCCCAAAGGACACGTGCTGCCTCTCTGCAGGTGAAGCAGCTGGAGGCGGAGCGCGAGGCAAGGCGCGCGCGGCGCGCAGCCGACCGCGCCGACCGTGCCGCAGCGCAGCCGCCCCGGCTGGGCAAGCTCCCCTTTGAGCCGATGCCGGTGCAGGCGCGTTTTGCGTGCGGAGGGGAGGGAGGGGCGGGCGCGCAGGTGGCATGCGGCTGCAGCACAGGGCCCGCCTGCCCATTACGGTCCGCCGCATGCGCGCGCCCGCCCTGCGCAGGTGCTGACCACCAGCGAGGTGAGCGGCAGCCTGCGGCGGCTCAAGCCCACGGCCATGCTGGCCAAGGACAGGTGAGGAGGAAAGGAGGAAAGGGAGGGCCGCTCGTGGGTGGGGAGGGCTGTGCATGCTGGCGCGGCACGCGCCCCGACGCCGCAAGACGGCGCCGCCCGCGCCTGCAACCGCCGCCGCCCGAGGTCAAGGCTGCGCCGCCAGCGACTGATCGGCGAATTTGTTGATCGATTTGTTGTTTGGTGGTGCAGGTTCAAGAGCCTGCAGAAGCGGGGGGCCATCGAGCCTCGCAAGCGCATCACGCAGGCCAAGGCGGGCAAGAAGGTGCGGAGGCTCTGCCAAGAGGCTCTACCAAGAGGGGGCACGTCTGCTCCCGGCTGGCCGCCCTGGCATCGTGCAGTTGGCTGCCCCTCACTCCCAACCTCTGCGTGCGGCTTGAAGCGCGCCGCGCCTCGTCTGGGCCTCTCCCCGCGCTGGCCCGCTGCTTCCCGCCGCGACCCTCCCCTTGCCCCAGCGGCTCAGATCGCATCCCAGCACCGCAAAAAAACTCTCCTCCTCCCCTTCCTCCTCCCCTCTGTCCCCCCAGGTGGAGTTCATGCGGGGGGAGCGGGCGGAGCGCGCGCTTGAGCGCCAGGCGGAGATTGAGGAGCTGCGGCAGCAGCAGCGCGGGGCCAAGGCCGCAGCACGCAAGGGGTGAACCTGCGGCAGGACCGCCGGGGCGGCGCGCGCGCCTGTTTGCAGCGCTGGTCGGTTGCGGGGTGTCATAGCTCGCCGCCCCCATTGTGTAATGGTGGAGGAGGGGAATGGCGCCGCCTTTGCCCAACAGCATACTGGGCTATGTGTCTCGACAGTGCCCCGACATTTCCTGTGGTTAACGATGGCAAGCGCAGCAAGCGTGTGCATGAGAGCACAGGGGCCCCATTGGACAAGAGGGGCTTGCTGCGAGCTGGGCAACGACGGCGCGGCGCAGCTCGCCAGGCTCACACGGCTGCAGCGGCCGGGCATCCCTGCTAACCAGCTGACGGACGACGGGGCCCAAGCCTCTGGCCCCTCCGGCAACTCACGTACCTCGATATCAGCGAGAATGATCTCAGCGCGGATGGAGCAGCCCTCCTTTCCTCCTTCTCCAACCACCGCCGCCTGGCCATCTCAGGCTTGTCGAACCCAACTAGCTCCTCCCTTTCCCTTAACTACAAGCAACTACATGCAGACGGCTTGCAGTCACGGCCAGTACAGCGCCGCCACGCGCAGCAGCTGTTCAAACCAGTGGGCCTGCCTGTCCTCGCCCATGCCGCCCGGCACCAGCGCCGCAGCTGCGGCTGTGCACGCCACCGCCGTCAAGCCAGGAGAGCGGCCGCCGCCGCAGGGCTCGGGGCCCTCCAGTCGCGCGCGCAGGCCGCCATCGGGCGCCGCCCAGCGCAGCTGCGTGCGCGGCTTTGCGCCAGACAGCAGGGCGTCGACACTGCGCGCGGTGTTGAGGTGCAGGCGCACGCGACCGCTGCCCAGCACCTCGGCAACAGTGGAGAAGACGGGTGCGCCGCACCGCTCGCGCACAGTCTTGCGCCTGTGGGCAAACAGGGGCAGACCGGGGCAGGAGGACATCAGACCTGCTAGTAGGCGCGACCACCAGCACGTGGCGTCTAGGGCGTGCCATGCAGCGGGCAGGAGCGCCGCCGCGCTCGCGCGCTCACCCGCCGCTGCGCTGTGCCGCGGCCTCGTCGCCGAGCGTGACGGAGGCCAGGCCTCCCACCAGCGGGTTGAGCTCGTGGTTGAGCATGAGCGTCTTGAGGCTGACGCCGTGGGCGGTGCCGACCAGCGCGACGCCGCGGTTGGCGATGGTGCGGGCGGCGGCGACTTCGTGGGCGTTGGTGATTTCATCGACGATGATCACCTGGGGCGCAGGCAGGCGGCACGAGATGGCAAATGCACGCGGCACAGCGGCGACAGAGGCAGCGGTGGCAGGCTTGTAGGCCAGACACGCGGCCCAGCACGGTGCGAGTTGGCGCGATGCGTATTGGCAGTCGGGTCCAGCGCGTCTCCCGTGCCGGGCCCCCCAGGGGTCTCACGTCGGGGTTGTGGTTGGCCACGGCCTCCAGGAGCGTGTCGTGCTGGCGCTCGCGGCGCCGGACCTGCATGCGCCGCGCGCCGCCGATGCAGGGGTGCGGCTCGTCAGCGTCGCCCGCCACCTCGTTCGAGGTGTCGACCACAACCACTATGCGCTCAAAGTCGTCGGCCAGGGCCTGGGCCACGTCTCTCAGCAGGGTGGTCTTGCCCACCCCGGGCGGGCCTGGAACCCGGGCAGGACAAGGAGGCAGGAGAGTCACAGTTGTGTTAAGCTGTGATGATGGAAGGCAGGCAGAGGGAAGAGCAGCCGTCCGCATCTCACCCAGCAGCAGCAGCGAGGGCAGCGATGCCTCCTCGCCGGGCGGCGCCGGCTCCACGTCCGCCGCGTACGAGTGACCTGCCGCCAGCGAGGCCAGCACGTCTCGCAGGATGGCGCCCACGCCGGGTACGTGGCGCCCCACGCGGTAGGTCAGGCCCACCACCCGGCCAGCGCAGTTGCGCATGGCAGACACGCGGTGCAGCGTGCCGGGGATGCCCGCCCTGCGAGGAGGCCCACGCGCGGGGGAGTGAGAGCATATCGTCCTGGCATTTTGGCTGGCCACGCTCAGCAGCGTTGCCAGCACAGAGCTAAGTGCAGTAGCACCCCTCAGCAACTGCCAGCTTGTGCGCCTGTTGTCACTGAAAAACAGGTCGCCCGCCTCGTCCGCGTCGAGATGCAGCCTGCCCTTGGCGGCTGCCAGCAGCGCCAGCGCATCCTGCGGCAGCCAGGCAGCAGGCGCGTGCAGCAGTGGGACAGGGATTGCTCACCGGCGCAAGCTGGGAGCCCGGACGCAGCAGTCATGGCATCGCAGACAGCGAGTGCCGGCCAGCGCAACAGCAGCGCGAGCAGATTCCGCCCTCACCTCCACCTCCAGACGCTCCTCCAGCCAATGCTCACTTCGGTCTGAATGCTCGCTTCGGTCTGACAGCCGCACGCGCACGTCCCGCGCTATGTCCACAACCACCTCCACCAGCCGCGGGGGGCCGGCAGCTCGCTGCGGCGTCGCAGGCGCCCCCATGCCGTCCCCTGGCGCCTCGGGCGCTGTGCCGCCCTGCTGCTCCTGGTCGCCCTCGCGCTGCAGGTGGCACAGCAGCTCGGTAATGGCCTGCTCCACCCTCTCAGGGAAGAGGTCCAGCACAAGCTTCGTCTCGGCATCGATGGGCGCAGGCGCCGGCGCCTCTGCGGCAGGCGGAAGTGCCTCTGCACCGGCCGCCGCCGCGGCACCCTCATCGGCTGCGCCAGCGCCGCGCTGCTCGAGCGTCAGCGGCGCAAAGCGCGGCCTGAAGTCGGGCTCCCTAAAGCTCAGGGCCATGTCGGTGTGGAGCGGCAGCTGCACCGCGGCCGCGTAGCTGCCCGGCGCGCCGCCGCCGCCGCCAGCAGCCTTGGCGCAGGAGAGGTCAGAGGGGTCGAAGAACCACTCGCTGTAGGCGAGAGACAGGCGCGGCACGCGCGCCACGGCGGCGGGGCCCAGCCGCACCTCGAGTTCCGCCCTGGCCGGCAGCAGCTGCGCCACGTCCTCTGCCACGTACTGCAGCACCTCTGGCGCCAGCGGCCGGCGGGTGAAGAGCTCAGTATCCTTGTCCATGCGCCTGTGCATCGCCTTCTTCAGAGGGTTGGGCGGCAGGCCCAGGTGCTCCAGCATCGCGTTCAGTGAGGCGGGCCCGCGCTCCGACAGGCCGGGCGCTGCGGGCGCGTCGGCGGCGCCGCCGCCCATGGCGCTGACCAGCTGCAGCAGCCCAGCCGCAACCTGCATGTCCCACACGCCCCGCAGGCGCAGGCGCAGGACGTAGAGGAGAGCCGAGGCGTCGGAGCGGCAGTCGTGCAGCACCTTGAGCGGCCTCCAGTAGGCCGCACAGCGCATCAACCGCCGCTGCCTGCACGCCCGGAGCCATGGCATGCAGGTCGAAGATGTAGGTGGGACCGGCAGGGCCACGCAGCTGCACCAGCGCCACGCTGCCGCCGCGCTCCAGATTGCCCTCGCAGTCCATGGCCACCGCGTCGGCGCCGCACAGCGCGGCCACGGCGGCGGCCGCCTCGGCAGCGTCGGTCACGACGCGCACGCCAGAGCAGCTGGTGCTCGCCGCTGCCGAGCTGGCAGCCGCGCTGGTGCTGGGACCCACTGGCACCGGCGGGGGCGCAGCAGACAGGGAGATCGGAATGGGGCCCCGCACTGCAGCTGGTGGCACAGCGCTGCTGCTGCTGCTGCTGCCTCTGTGGGCAGCTGCGATCACGTCGACTAGCAGCTGCACATACTGCTGCTGCCCCACGTGCTCCAGGCGCACCAGCGAACGGCAGGTGCCCCGCATCACCAGCTGGGCCAGGCTGTTGCCGCAGGCTGTATAGGCGCCTCGCAGCTGTGGCTTCATGCTGCTCAGGTCAGCCAGCAGTGTCACATTGGCGGCAGCAACCTCGAGTGGCCGCTGGCAGAGACGGCCGTTGCCCAGCGAGCACAGCCCCTGACGCATCAGGTTGATGCAGACAAACTGCTGCAGCCTCATGTCAGGTGAGTCTCCTGCAAGTGAGCAGTCCTAATTGGATTGAATCAGCACCCACTAGCAACCAGCTTGGTATCGCAGGTAGGCTACTCGCCTGGCAGCAGGGTCTTGGCCGTGATGTTAAGTGCGCGGCGCACAGAGATGATATGGATTTTGCCTTGCCACGTAAATGTGACGCCCTGCGCTTGCTCCTGGGGCGCTGCCGCAGCGCCAGCGGCAAGCGCCGGCGGGGCTAGCCCCAGTGCGGCCAGGTCGCTGGCCAGCGCTGACATGTCGTCCGGTTGTGTGGGCGGCGGCTGGGCTGCCACCGCGGCCACTGGCACTCGCGGCAGCAATGCCAGCAGTGCCTGCACGTTGGCCCGCACGTACTCAAGGCCATCAGTGCCGGCTTGATACGACACTGCAACCAGGCCCCGCTCTGCCAAGGCTGCAACCACCTTTCCCAGTCTGCCGGCCTCGGCAGCGCTCTCCGCCAGCCGTGAGCTGGTCTTCACCGCTGAAAGCAGTTTTTCCCCAAGCTGTGAGCAGTGTACGGGCGCCAGCGTGAACATTATGTCAGTGCAGTGCGAAAGCTCAGCACTGCTAGCAGCTGTCGTTTGTACAGAGCGCCGCGCTCCTCCTCGGGGATGGCGGCAGCGCTCAGCAGCGCAAGCAGGCTCCGAACGTCGTCCGTCGAGTCGGCTTTCAGTGCAGGGTGGCCCTGCGCCGGTGCCAGGTCCACCCACACAGGCGCCAGGCGTGTCATGGCGTCAAACAGGCACCATGGTGGGCGGTGGGTGGTTGGGAGCGGCGTACGGGCGGGCACCGCTCTTCCTGATGCGCCAAAACGCTGAGAGCGCTGATAAGAGAGCTGTGGAAGCAGCCGAGGGCGGGTGTACACTGGCGCTTCTCTCTTGCAGGCGCAGCTGTCCAGTGCGGAAATTAGCTCGAAAACAAGCATAGGAGAAGGATTCTGGACTGTCGAATGCGAGATACAGCAAGGGTTGCACGTGCCTGCTCACCCGCATGTCGACGGCTGACCCTGGCTTGATGGCTGTGGGAGCTTCCTCGCAACTTTCCGATTGGGCTGCGCGTGCAGGCGTCTCGCCCCATGATCGTTCCGAGCTCTTTGCACGAGCTGGCTGCAGGGTCATTCCGGCTTGCAGGTGGCGCTGGCCGCCGCTACGCCGCCCCGCCCGCCCCGCCCCGACAGGCCCTCTCCCGAGGCACCGCGCGCTGCCCAGCGCCTCGAGTGTACCATGCAACAAGGGTGGGGGGGGCGCCGGAACCAGAAAGCTGCGCATCGAGCCGGGGCGGGGGCACACGGGCGCGCTCGCACCCGCCACTGCATCAGTCGTTTCAGCTGCGCGCGCGCTCGTCCTCGCCCCTTGAGCGCGCCGGCCTCCTTGTGTGGGTGCCAACAATGCTACACAGGGGCTGGGTCTGGGTTCTGAGTGCACTGGAGGGGGCCACCGCGGCACGCGCGTATGTGCCACGCTTGCCGCCACCTCCAGCTGCCTCACCTCCCGTGTGCACCCGCCCCTTTATGATCCACCTTGCAGCTATGCGGCTCTCCATTTAGGCAAAGTTGCAGGCAAGCAAGGGCACGCATGTACAAGCAGGTTCAGCCGCCTGTGCTGTGGCCACGACCAACGCCATCGTCTCACTGCTGCTGCTGCCACGAGACCAGCGCAGCCCTGCCGCACCACGTTAGAGCTGCTCTGCTGCTCACTCACCCTCGCGTGGCGCCGATGCGTTGATGCGCCGACCAAAAGCCGAGCCACGCCTGAAAATCCACGTTCTCGTCGATCTGCTTACCCATCCAGAAAGCTCCTCCTCCCTCAACCGGCGCTGCTGCCAGGATGCGGTGCTCGACGCCCTCGGGCAGCCCCAGGCGCCGCCGCCGCTGGATGCGTGCCAGGCTGAGCGCCAGTGCCCGCAGGCGGCCACGCGCCGCGTCCAGCAGGTGCGCCACCAGCTGTGCCGCCTCGGCGGCAGAGCGGGCAAGCACCGCCGGCAGGGCGCACGCCAGCCCAGGGCAGGGCGAGGGCAGCGCCGCCCAGTCGGCGGGCGACAGCGTGCGGCTGGCGGCCAGGTCGGTGAGCAGCGCGAGCACCGTCTCACGGCATGCCAAGACTGCACCCGGGACCTGCGCTGCTGCCAGCAGGTCGGCGATCAGCTCAGCCGCCGGTGCTACCGAGCGCTCCAGCAGCAGTCGGCTCGAGGAGAGGTGGGCTTTGGAGCCTGCCAGCTGAAGGGCCGAGTGGCCATGCTGGGTGCGCGCTCGCCCCGACCCTGGCGCTGCTGCCAGCAGCAGCCAAACTGCATCTCTGTGGCCTTGACGAGCTGCCACGTTCAGCGGCAGCCTGCCGTGTGGGTGAGTCGCAATAGCTGCTTCGGGCGCTGCGGTCAGCAAGAGCTGCATGGCGGCCGTATGGCCTTTGGTCGCTGCCAAGTGCAGCGGCAGCCAGCCATTGTGGTCGGCTGCTGTGCCCGCTTCAGGATTCGATGCCAGGAGCAGCGTGATTGCAGTTGTGTGCCCTTGCCGAGCTGCAAAGTGCAGCGGCAGCTTGCCCCTCTGGTCCGCTGCTGCTGCCGCTTCAGGCGCTGCAGCCAACAGGAGCTGCATGGCGGCCGCGTGGTCTTGCAAAGCTGCAAAGGGCAGGGGACACATGCCCCTCTGGTTGGCTGCTGTTGCCGCTTCAGGCGCTGACGCCAGCAGCAACTGAGTCGCTGCAGCGTGACCACCTCCAGCTGCGAAGTGCAGCGGCAGCCTACCGCTCAGGCTAGCCACTGCTGCAGTTTCAGGCGCTGCTGCCAGTAGCAGCCGAACCACTGACGAGTGGCCCAGTTCAGCTGCCAAATGCAGCGGCAGCACGCCGCGCTTTTCAGCTACTCCAGCTGCCTCAGGTGCCACAGCCAGGAGCAGCTGGAGTGCAGCGGTGTGGCCTTGCTTAGCTGCCCAGTGCAAGGGCAGCCAGCCGTCGTGGTCAGCTGCTGCAGCCCCATCGGGTGCTGCCGCCAGACCAGCTGAACTGCAGCTGTGCTGCCATTGAAAGCTGCTACATGCAGTGGCAGCATATCGCCATGGCCGGCTGCTGTGACTGCTTCAGGAGCTGCAGCCAGGAGCAGCTGGATTGCAGCCATGTGTGCATTTGCAGCTGCCCAGTGCAGCGGCAGCTTGCCATACTTGTTGGCTGCCATGGCCGCTCCAGGCGCTGCAGCCAAGAGCAGCTGAACTGCAGCTGTGTGGCCGTGTTTAGCTGCCAAGTGCAGGGCCAGGTTGCCATTGTGCATGGCAGTTGCTGCCGCCCCAGGTGCCGCCGCCAGCAGCAGCTGAATTGCCGCAGTGTGGCCGCCCGCAGCTGCAAAATGCAGCGGCAACCAGCCATTGTCATCAGCTGCTGACGCTGCCGCAGGGTCGGCGCCCAGCAGGCGCTGGATTGCGGCGGTGTCGCCGCGTTTGGCTGCGTCGTGCAGCTCGCTGCCTCCAACCTCCATCCTGCGTGTCAGAAAGAGAGTGGTCTGGACTGCAATGGGGGCCCCCCTGCGGCCAGCAACGGCCGGGCGGGCGGGGCACGGCGAGCTCGGCCTCACTGGCGGAGCGGGGCGCCTCTAGCAATCCTGGGCCGGGCTCTCCGGCCTCAGGCAGCCTGCGAGGCTCGCTCCAACGCACGGGGGAGCCGCAGATCGAGGCGCGCGAGCAGCAGCAGCAGCGCGAGCAGCAGACCAAACGTGATCGGGGCCAGAAACGGAGGGCAGCACGCCCTCAGCAGGCGGAGAGAGGCTAGAAGAGTGGCGCTAGAGGCTGCCTAGGGCAGGGGCCGGCCGGTCGCTCCTGGACTCCAGGGGCTCGGAGCGCGCGCAGCGGGGAGGGCGGCGGCACGTGGTCACATGAGCACGCCTTGGTGGATCTCCCATCTGTACAGCTCCCCTTTCTGACCTCCTTCATCCCAGGCAGGTTCGGTTGCAATGAGCGCCAAGAGAAAAGTTACATCTGGCTGCACGTTAGGCGCCGCGCCCGGCGCCTCAGGCCAGCCAGCGCCATGCCAGCGCCGCCGCTGCAGCCGCCGCCAGGCCCGCCGCCACGGCGTCGTCGCGCCGGACCATCGCTTCGACCTCTCGGAAAGGCGTGGCGGAGTAGTCGGAGAGCACCAGAGCCGGCGGGCGCACCCAGCCGCGCGTCGCCATGCTGAGCTTGCGGCGCGCCAGCGAGGCGGCCAGCGCGCTCAGCGCAGCCGGGTGCAGCTGACCCCAGCGCAGGCACTGCCCCATGCGCGCGCCCGCGCCACCGTCGAGCGCCAGCAGGGCGGCGACGTCAGGCAGGCGCACGGCGGTGTATCGCTCGGGCAGGGTGGCCAGGTCGCCGCCGCCCGCCTCCAGCAGCTGCAAGGGCGTGCAGTGGATGCGGGGGCGGAGGGACATTCATGCAGGGCAGCCAGCTGCACGCACAACATAGTAACGACATGTGGAGCAGCAGGCGGCTGGGGCTCAAGGCCCTCCCCAGCCATGCGGGGCCCCCGCCGCCCAGCGCGCCTGGGCCAGCACTGCCGCGTCCTCAAGCGCTGCCGACATGCCGCTGCCAGTGCGCGGCGTGACCGCGTGCCCCGCGTCGCCCAGCAGCAGGAGCGCCTGGGCGTGCAGCTGCGCCGCGTGCACGCGCGCACCGGCAGCCACTGGGGGGCCATCGGCCAGCTGCTCCGCAATCTGTGGCAGTGTGTGGGTGTGGGTTCGCGAGGGACAGCACTAGGGCTGTTGGAGAAAAGATAAGTGATTATTAAAACACAGACATTTGTAATATGCGTCGCTGGAGTGTGCAGCACGAGCGCATGCGCAGGCTTCCCCGTGGATGCACAGGGCGGGGCGTGCCACCCACAGCTGGCCCACCTGCGACAGCCACTCGGCTGGCAGTGCGCTGAAGTGGGCGGCCAGGAAGGCGCGGCAGGCGGCCGCGGTGGCCAGGCCCGCCCAGGGCGAGGCGGCTCCGGGCGCGGCATCCAGGGCCAAGGCGCCGCGCGCGCTGCCATCGTTCGCATCGCGCCACAGCACCAGTAACCCACGCGGCGGCGGGCCGGCGCCGCGGCGCGCGCCGGGGCGCAGCATGCGCAGCAGTGCGCGGCCACTGGCGCAGGCCAGCGGTACCGCGGGGCTCGGCGGCAGCGGCCCAAACAGCTTGTACTCCCGCCCCTCCTGGGGGAGGGAGGAATGGCGCGGGCACGTCGTGCCATGGCAGGGGCCTGGCAGCAGGTGCACGGGGCAGGGCGGGCCCCGGCGCCGTGCACGAACGGCAGCCCCGAACCCACCCGCTCGACAGTGCAGGACAGCGCCGTGGTCTGCGCATCGGCCGCGCGGCGCAGCCGGCTGGCCACGCCATCTGCTGCCACAAGCAAGTCGTATCGCTGCTGCTGCATCTGCTCCTGCACCTGTTCCTGCGGCTGCGCAGGCCGAGGCTCGGCGCCTTTGTCGCTGCTGCCGCCGACGGGCCGCAGGCTGAGCGTCCTGGCATGCAGGTCCACGCCCTCGACAGCCACCCCCCAGTGCCATTCGATGCTGGGGTGCAGCCGCTGTGCCTGGGCCTGCACCAAGGCGCGGCGCAGCAGGGGCGCGTAGCGGCCGCGCGCGGCCCTGCAGAGCGGCCAGCGCCACGCAGGCACACCCTGCGGCACAGCGCCCTCGCCCTCCGCGCACCAGCAGCGCAGCAACGTAGGCATGCCGCGTGCCCAGCAGCTGCGGCGCCGGCTTGCGCAGGCGGCGCTGCTCCAGCGCCGCGCCCGCACCGACCGCGATGGCCTCCACCTCCTGCAGGCCCCCACCCGGCGCCGCCAGCTCGCGCACGCTGAGGCCCAGGGCAGAAATCGCAGCCTCTCCGCGAGCCTTGAGCGCAATCACGTACGCCTGCTCAGGGCGCGAGGCGTCTGCTGCCAGCGGGCTGGGGCCCCGTTCATACACGCGCACGCGGAGGCCGGCCCGGGCACAGGCCACGGCGGCCAGGATGCCCGCGGGGCCAGCCCCCGCCACCACGACGTCGGCCCGCGCTGTGGCCAGTGCCGCCGCCGCAACCTGGCCCTTTGCGCCGCCGCGCACGCGCTGCCTAAGCTCCTCCGGCATCGGGCGGGCAGGGGAGGGAAGTACGCGCTGACAACGCCCTCGACGACCCTTGTTGGACAGCCACAAGTGCACAGGCACTTTCTGTTTGTTGCGGCCAAGCAACAGAGACTGGTTTAAGCAAGGGTTTGCGTGCTCATGGCTGGGTGTGGGTCGGAGCAGCATGGGCAGAGGGCCTCGGTTCGTCCTCTGCAAGCAGCAGCAGGGCGAGCAGCGCAGAATGCTGCTGGCTAAGAAGACGAAGAAGACGTGCGCCCAGGCGTGACTAAGCAGTAATTAGGGGGCAGGGTGTATTTTTCCAGAGGCCTCCCTGGCAAACTGGCGATGCCCCTGGCGATGCCTGCCCCCAAATTGGCGATGGATCTGGCGATGGGCAGCAGGAAAACCGGGTCTAGGCAGCCAAAACAGCCAGAATTGTGTTGGCAGTTGGCCGTTGCAAGGCTCTCCTGAGCTCCCTGTGAGTCGATCGCGCTCCTTGCAGCGCGATCGAGGCTCCCAGGGGCCTAGACAGCGCAGAAATGCCAAAAACTGCCAGGAAATGGCCAAAACATTTGGCGAAGGCTGCGCTCTTCGCGCGTGCTTCTGTCGCCACTCGTCTGGCGATGCCCCCCTCGCCCCTGGCGACCAAAAGTGCGCCTCTAGGCACCCTGTCGCCAGAGGTGGCGATTATCTCCAGAAAAATTTTCCCTGTCATTAGGGGGCATCACCTACGAGGGCCCCCCGATCGGGGGGGCCTCGCGAGGGCTCGGCCCTGAAGGTTCTAAGCCCCTCTTGGGTGCCCAACTAAATGGGCCGGGCTCCCCTTCTTCGACCGATATTAATGACCTCCACAGAATCCTATCGGTCTGTTGTCGGGTGGCTCAGCAGAGGAAGGCGACGCCCTATTTCGCCTAAGCGAATTGGAGGACACATTGCCAACCACCCAGGTGCACGTGCGCACGTGCACCTGGGCCTGCATGCAGGCCTGTATGCAGGCTGCGAGCCTGCTGCTTGAGAGAGCAATGCATGATGTTGCAAAGCCTGGGGCGCTCGCCCAGGTGCAGGCTGAGTGCCTACTGCTTGAGAGTGGTGTATGCTGCTGCGAAGCCTGGGGCGCTCGCCCAGGTGCAGGCACTATGAATTCTGACCCCCCTTTAATGCGCCAAAGCCAAATAATGCAGTATAATGCAGGCCAGCTGCATTGGTGTTGCATTCTGCCACCCCCAACCGCACTACACCGCATTGACCAATCAACAACCCTTCCAAACTGCATTACGCAGCATAGTAACTAACTTACTAAGTTAGTGTGCATTTGCGCATCAGTCAAGCGCATTGCAGCAACATCACCTGGGAGGGCAGGCAGGCAGGTGCATGCATGCACAGCCCCAGCTGCCTGCAGCTGTCTTTGGCCCAACCCCTCATCTACCCCACCGCACGTCGCCCACAGCTACTTGCACCGCCTACTCGCATCGCCTGTGGCATGCCACACACCCGACGGATGTGAGTGTGGCATGCGACGGTGACAGTGGGGGACTGACATGTGGCAGCCGTCCATCAGCACTTGGTGTTGTGTGAGAGCAGCGCGCACCAGAGCTAAGCGCTTTGCACGGCATTCTTTGCAATGATTCCTTGGTGAAAACCCTCCTGCTTTGCTCTGCTGCTGTTTGTCACTCTCTCGTCAGTAATTGATGGCTTGGCTGGAATGTGTAGGGGACGCACACGGGGAGAGGGCTGCAGGCCGTAGGCACGCCTCGCGAGCCGGGCCCCTGGGTGCGTCAGCCGCCGTGGCCGCGGCGGGGCTGCGGCAGGGGGGCGCAGCAGCCGCAGCAGCCGCGGTGGACGTGGCGGGCCCATAGCAGGGATGCAGTAGCCATGTGAGGTCAGCTGCCCCTTTGCATTGTCGCTGCCCCTGAATGGAGCCCTGCGTGGGGCCTGTGTGACAATATGGTACCTGTCTGGTGACCGTCTGGTAGGATCTGGTCCGTCTGGTACGAATCTGGTAGCCGGCTGGTAGCCAGATGGCCACCAGACTGGCTCCCAGGCTGGAGGTGTCCAGTCACCAGACGGCTACCAGACAAATTTTTTGCAGTAGTGTCGGGCGGGCGCCGGCGGACGGGCGGGCAGGCGGGCGCCCTTTCAGCCTTGCTCGCTTTCGCATTCTTTTCCGGCCCCTGCAAAGGCCGATTCCGCCCTCCATGGAGCTCACGTATCTACGTGACGTAGCTGCGTGCAAGCAGAAGCGAGCGTATGTCCTGCCCGGAGCTTCTACGAGAGCTCACTCGGCCATGCAGTGCCCCTAACGCCGTGCAGAAGCCTCGTTCGCGATTCAGCCCATGACTCGTGCGATCAGACCAACGCGCGTTTCTGCGCGGAGCGATGCTGCCTTCTGTCGCGTGGGAAGGTGCTGGAGGTGCCGTGCGGAGAAACGTGGCCCACCCAGGGGTTTGCCCGCCGGCCAGCGCCCGCCCGCCCGGCGCGACTCGGCCGTCGTTGGAGGTGCATCACAGTGCGCAAGTTGCGCTGACGACCCCCCCTCCTGGTGCGTTTTTGTTGCGTGTTGTGCATCCAGCAGTGTGCGGCACAGGGAGGGGCGCCGCCAGCTTGGCGGCAGATGGCATGCGTTCCGGCTTGGTGCCGTCAGGTGCCAGCTGATAGCGGACCCCGGTGGGGAACGGAAAGTGGGCTGTCAGCAGCTGCGGTGCCAAGGGCTGCCCATGCCGATCCTGCAGTTCCTGCGGAGCCAGCCGCCGTGCATTGTCGCTGCGCACCACAGACTCCCACATGTGTGACAGCACGGTGAGGTCCCGCAGGCGCCGCAGGAGGGGCATATAGGAGGCTGGGTCGGTGGCTGTCATGGTCTGGCAGCAGCTGACCGTCTCGGCATGCACCTGCCGCATGAGCTGGTCATATTTGCTGAATTTCAAATGTGTAGCTGATGTCTCGGCGTAGCCCAGACTCCGCAGGTGCTGCTCATAGCCTGCCAAAAACTGCGCCACAGTGGCGTGCCGGCAAGGGTTGTTGCCCTGCATGTCAAGATGGCCGTGTTTGGTGGTCCAGTCTGCCAAGAAAGCTACTATGTCCTCAGGCACGCAGTTTGCTATCCCACGGCGCAGCACCACGCTAAAGCCATGCATCAACTTCCATGCCTATGACCGCCTCTGCTCGCCGTGTCTGTTCCTGCACCGTGATGGACCGAGTGACTCGGTCCATGCTGATGCTTGCGCCAGCTGTCAGCCAACAGCTGGCAGCAGCTGCCGTTCCGTTGGGCGCTGCAAAGGCTCCTAGAGGCTGCCAGCTCTTGGGCTGTAGCAGCATCCACCACCACGCTGCCGCCACTGTGTGCCAGGCCTGGTGCCTGCCCCCAGTGAAAGGATGAGTGCAGGCAGTTGGTTTGCAAGCAAGCCAACTCAAGGGTTGGGGGGAGGTTAATTTCTGGCAGCAGGCAGCACTAGCCAGCTGGGCAGGTCCTGCTGGTGCTGCCTCTTTTCCCCAACCAATCATTGGCTTGCTTGGCTGGCTGCAGAGTGCAGAATAGAGCTAGTTGTAACCCAGACACATTGGGGCAGTCCGTGTACTCAGTCGTGGCGCCACGTCAGCGAGAAAATGTGGTGCCCTTGTGGCCAAACCCTTGCTCAATAGGGTTGTTCTGTTGAACTAACTCCTTGCACGGGGCAGCCGGGCTGTTGATTGGCTGCTGAACCCCCACCCCCGCTGGCGGTGCTCTGCATGCGCACCCCCTTCTGCGTGTCACGGCGTGACGCCCCCCCCCCACCGGTTTGCCTGCAGGAGCTAGGACTGAAGCAGGTGCTGGAGATGGAGGCGTGCCGCCGCCAGCGCCGCCGGCCCCCTACACTCCCCCCTGCACCCTGCTCTCTCCCTCCTGCCCGGCTTGGCGGAACTGGCAGACGCGGCAGACTTAAAATCTGCTGGCCTTTGTGGGCTGTGAGGGTTCGAGTCCCTCTCCGGGCGCAACCGTAACACCAAGCCGCATTTCAGAATTGCGAGCAGGA
Source organism: Chlorella sp. A99 (assembly GCA_003063905.1). Classification (NCBI taxonomy): domain Eukaryota; kingdom Viridiplantae; phylum Chlorophyta; class Trebouxiophyceae; order Chlorellales; family Chlorellaceae; genus Chlorella; species Chlorella sp. A99. Next base: position 167,362 of record PCFQ01000004.1, on the reverse strand, counting down.
TGCAGGTTGAGGGCTCCAGCTCATCTCCAAGTCTGCCGCCGAGTTCGGGCTGCAGTGCCTGCAGGCACACGGCTGCCCGGGCGACGGCTGCCGCGCAACAGCCCGGAGACTTGCCCCCACTAGAGCCCTGCCGCCACGCGCCGCGCCTCCTCGAGCGCCGCGCGCACCGCCGGCGAACCGGGGGCAAAGAGCCTCAGGTGCGGCACATACTGCCGCAGCTCGCGCTCCTGCTCCCGGCTCAGCCGCCCACTGTCCCCGCAGCCGCCCGCGTGTGCGGGCGCGTCCCAGGCGGCCAGGATGTCGGCAACGACCGCCTCGTCGCCACGGGTGGCGTCCACCCACCTGCGGGGAGGTGGGCGGGCGCGTGGGACAGGCGCGGTGCACGGGCCGCATCGGCAGCGACATTGCAGGCCTGCACCCCCAATCTCCCCCGCAGCTACAGCCCAATCACCCCCATCTTCCCAACTCCAGCTGTGCAGCTCCGTCGCACTTGAACTGGGCGTCGTCGCGGAACCACGTCATCTGCCGCGTGCAGTACTGCCGGGACGCCGTGGCAACGTCCTTCACCAGCGCAATCACCCCCTCCTCGCTCAGCGCCCTGGCAGGGGGTCCGCCGCCGCTCCCGTCGCCGCTCCCGCCGCCGCCGCCTCTCCGGCGCTTGCGCTCGGCGCCGCCGTCGTTGCCGGCGCCGGGCCCAGGGGAGTCATCTTCCTCGGCGCTGCGCTGCTCCTGCCGCGACCCCTGCTCCTGCCGCCGCTGCTCATGATGCTGCTCCCTCTGTTGCTCGCCTTCCTGCTGCTGCTGCCCTTGCTGCTGTGCCACCGCTGCCTGCTCTCGTGCCACTTCTGCTGCCTCTACATCCAGCTCCTCCCTGCAACGCTGAAGGAAGTGCATGGCTTGCCGATAGCCGATGGCACGGGCGGCGCAGCCGCCGTTGGGCTCCAGCCCAGCTGCCAGCAGCATTCCCGCCTCCTGCGAGGAGCGTACACGCGCCGCCATCAGGCGCATTGCAGAAAGCAGCTGTGATTTGGGCAAGGAGACACAGGCGGAGCGCCCCTGTGGCACATTGGCGCAGTGCGGCGCCAGGGGCCTGCGCGGGCTGCCCGCCCGCCCGCAAACCCCGCGGCACGCCGCGCGGCAGCGCCACCCACCCGCAGCAGCCCGCCTGCCACCATCTCCTCCACTCGCGTGTCGATGCGGCGGAAGAGTTGGAGGCGGGGGCGGTGCAGGAAGAAGCAGCGGCAGTCATAGGCGGGGGCAGCCGAGGGGTCGGCATCCAGCTCTGTTGGAAAGGTAGGGAATTGGGGAACGGAGATGGAGGGGATGAGGGGCGAGGCAAGCGGGAGGCGGGCGCAACTTGGCAACAGACGCGCGTGGCAGCAGCGAAGGGAACAAGCAGCAGGGGCTGAAACACGCGCTGCCATGCCCGGGCGCCAGATGCCGACCCGTCGCGAGCTGCCCAGCCCACCCCTCACCCGCCAGGGTGCGGCCGCCGGACTGGAGCAGGATGTCCACCACCCGCTGCAAACGGTACCAGTTGTTGGGCTCACCCTCCAGGCGGGCGGCGGCGCCGGGGTCGCGCAGGCGCCCCCGCACCAGCGCCACGCCCACCGCCCATCGCTCCTCCTGTGCGCCGGCGCGAGCGTGGGGCGCATGTGAATTGAGGCCCCCGAGGCGCGAGGGTACCGTATGTGCATGTGGCGCAGAGGAAAAGGAAACACCTGCTGCTGCAAGTCAGGCCAGGCACGTGCGCCACTTAAGCATCGCCCATGCCTCCCACCCAAAAGGCTGCCCCTGCTGCCTTCGTCGCACCTGTGACAGCTCCCGGCCGCCCGCGGCCTCGCGCGCCGCTGCCCGGGCCTCTTCCAGCGCTGCCGCCGCCGCTGCTTCGCTCTCGGGCGTGGCGGGCGGCGTCGCTGGCTTGCCCTGCGCAGTCGCGAGGCGGCCTCTCGTCCTGCTGCTGCTTGCCTGCCTTCCTCGCATCAGCGGCACCAAGAGCCCAACATGCTACACTCCACCATGCCCACGCCACCCACCCATCCGCAGAGCAAGGACCTGCCTGAATGAACCAGCGCAGGTAAAAGCCGGTGCCGCCCACGATGATGGGTGTGCGCCCGCGCTGCGAGCGAGGGCGCGGGCAGGGCGGCGCGTTGATGCCCCGCTGCGCCAACGCCTCTGCAGGCACGCGTCCCCTCTTCCCACTCTCTGGCGGGACGGCTGCGCTGCTGCGCTGCGCCGCTCTCTGCGGGAGCACTGCTGCCTCCCTGCTGCCCCGCGCACGCCTGCAGGATGTCTTGCGCCGCCGCGCGCGCCGCCTCGAAGAAGTGGCCCGCAGAAAACTCCTCGTGGGGATCCAGCACGTCCAGTAGGTGGTGTCGCACGCCGCGGCGCTCGGCCACCGGGATCTGCAGGAAGAAAGAATGGCACCAGGGGCGTGGGAAGCGCGCCGCCTGCAGGCGGCGGCGTGCGGGGAGTGCGTCCCACAGCACGTGCACGCGTGCGTCGCGCACACACACTCGTGCGCTTGCACATGCTCTCGAGCATGCATGCTGACCTTGTCAGAGCCGATGTCAAGGCCGCGGTACACCTGCAGGCAGCGGCAGCAGAGGCGTATGCAGCACGAGCTTGCTGCTCTGTGCCATGCAACCCAGGTACAGGTACAGGGGCAGGACCTCGTCCTCCGTACTCTGTCCCTTGCGGCCTTCACCTGCACGCTGTCCGCGCTGATGATCTCGCCGTTAAGCCGCTCCGCCAGCTCCAGCGAGGCCTTGGTCTTGCCCACTGCGGTGGGGCCCGTGAGCACCAGCACCTTGGGCAGGGGCCGGGCGGCGGCCGCGGGCGGACCGGCGGCGGCAGAGGCGGCGCCTGCCATGACGGCTCGGCGGCCTCGTGCCGCCCGGCAGATCCCCTGGGGTCGGTGCAGAGCGGAAAACGCGGGCGGCAGCAACCGAAATAGCGTTCTGGCCGAGAGCCGCATGCACAACTCGGTTGGGCGCTCTGCGATCGCTGGTCGAGCGCTTGCCAGCTGATAATTCATGCAAGGTGGATTGAAGAGGCAAGAACAAGCCCAAATGGACAGGCAGTGCAAAAATGCTTGATGCACACCTGTCTGTCGCCCTCTTTTGCAGCGCACCTCTCCTTGTTGATCATTGATCGCGGTTGGCAGCCCAGGTGGCAAGAGGGTACTCCTGGTCGAGCCCCATCATTTTATTGCGCACCGGTTTCGAGCCTCTGCCCGACCTCCCACCGCTCCTGCACACGCGCCGGCCACACACCAGCCCGCCGCGCCCAGCGGCACCGCGCGCCCCGGCCCGCCGCGCCCCGCCCAACCGCCGCGCGGACCCGCCTCGGCGCCGCGCCCCTTCGGCCGCCCGACCCCCGAGCGGCGGCCCCCCCAGGCAGCGCGGCAGGCGCCAGCAGGAGGAGAGCGGCAGCCATGGAAACTTTCTACGTCTTGCTGTTTGGCGCGGCGGCGCTGTGCGCGGCAGTGCTCGAGTATGGGAATCGCATGGGCAAGGGCCAGGTGCGCGGGTGGGAGCGTGGGGACCCTGGCCAGCTCTCGTGGGGTTGCGTGTGTGTCAGAGGAGATGTGCCAGCTGGCTCCCTGTCGGCCTGTGCGTGGCCGGCGCGAGCCAGGCAGCCGCTGTGTGCGCGGTGGGCAGGAGGGCGGCGAGGCGCAGCATAGGAGGGCAATTCGCTGCGTGGCAGGGCGCAGGAGGGCGCTGGCTGTTGTGGGGGGTGGTTCAGCCGAGCAGCGGCGGCGGCAGCATGGGCGTGCTGCTGGGGCGCCGCTTGGGCCCCCGCCTCCAACGTCCCGGCACCCGCGCTCCCCTTGCGTCCTCCTAGTACTCGGTCCACCACCCCGTCCCTTGTCGCGCCACCCCCGCGCCACAGGTGGCGACCAACGCCGAATTCATACGCTTCCGCTCCAACTATCTCATCGTCTATTCTCTCATGATGGGTGCGCGAACTGCTTTCCCTGTGTCTTGTCGATGCTGGCCTGCCGGTGCGGGCGCCGAGCTTGCCGCCGTGCCGGCGCCCCCTCTGCACTTGCGCCGCTGGTGACCAGGGCTCCCGCTGACCTGCCGCCCCCCTCCCCCGCCCCTCCGTCCCGCTCCTCCCCCCGTCCCCCCCAGCGCAGCGGGCGACTGGCTCCAGGGCCCCTACGTGTATGCGCTCTACCAGCACTATGGCTTTGAGCGCGGCGACATCGGCCGCCTCTTCATCGCCGGCTTTGGCAGCTCCATGGTATTTGGCACGGTGGTCGGCGCGCTGGCTGACAAGCAGTGAGATTGGGGGGCAGAGTGCAGGGTGGTCGGCGTGCTGGTCAACAAGCAGCGAGTGGGAAATGGTAGGGGCGAGGGGGACGTGAGAAGTGCAGTGCGACGAGCAGTGAGGGACAGGGCGGAATGCAGTGCGGTGGGCGCGGCGGTCGGCTGTTTGGCGACCAGCGAGCAATGGGGGCCGGTGCGAAGCAGGCCCGGGAGAGTAGGGTTCAGGAGCCGCCCGACCTCTGAACCCCTCCCCCACCCACCTACCCACCCACGCAGCGGCCGCAAGCGCGCCGCGCTGACCTACTGCGTCACCTACGCGCTCGGCTGCTTCACCAAGCACTTCAACAACTTTTGGGTGGGTGGGTGTGGGAGGAGGGGGGTGGATGAGGAGGACAGACTAAGGAGGAGAGGACTAAGGAGGAGAAGAGGGAATGACCCGCGCATAACACACGAATGGGGATGGGGGAAGTGGGACAGGTGGGCCTGGCAGGCCGCCGGCGTCCGCATCTCTCCACCCTCCCTCTTCTCGCCCCTCCGCACCGCCCCGCAGATCCTGTGCGGCGGCCGCCTGCTCTGCGGCATCGCCACCTCGCTGCTCTACTCTGCGTTTGAGAGCTGGTGCGCGTCATGTGGTGTCGTTGGCGGCGGGTTCCCTTGCCCGCGCGCCTCTTGTGGTCCCCAGCATGCTGCACCCTCCACCCAAGGGCCCCCCCACCCCACCCCACCCAAACCTTCACTTCCCCCCCTCCCTATGTCATGCCACGCAGGCTGGTGGCCGAGCACTTCAAGCGCGGCTTCAACTCCGACTGGCTGGGAAACACCTTCTCCCAGGCCGTCTTCCTTGGCAACGGCCTCATGGCCATCTTCAGCGGTGGGCTATTCTGTCATTCAACGTTAATTGTTGGCTGGTGGGCGTTGTGGTTGGGTGGTGGGCGCTGGGCGGCACGCCTTGGGAGTTGCTGTTGGCGCTGAGCGGTGGGTGGTGCACGCGCCTGCGCAAGCCGCGCCGCGCCGCTCCCGCCCCGCACCCCAGCCGCCGCCCTCGCCCCGCCATGCCGCTCAGCCGGCCAATGCCACCCCTCGCCCCTCGCACCCCACCCCCGCCGCCGCAGGCCTGGTCGCACACACGCTGGTGCTGACGCTGTCGCTGGGCCCGGTGGCGCCCTTTGACGCGGCCGCGCTGGTGCTGATCGCCGGCGGCGCCGTCATCACCGCCACCTGGACCGAGAACTACGGCGACGCCTCGGGTGCGCGGTGGAGGGATCGCAGCGCGCGTGTGGTGGAGTGATCGCGTGTGGAGTGATGCCAGCGGCGCGGTTTTGCTGTGTGGACACGGTTTTGCTGTGCTGGGAGCGGCGCCAGCGCCGCGGCTCTGCCGCACCGAGCGCGTCGCCGCGTCTGCGGGGGGGCGCTCGCCCTGGCCCCACCGCGCCCCCGCCCCCCGCACCCCCCTCCTCTGCTTCTCTCCTGCAGAGAAGAGCGGCAGCACTGACGGCTTCAAGAAGGCGGCGCTGCTGATCTGGAACGAGCCCAAGATCGCGCTGCTGGGGGCGATGCAGGCGGGTCCAGGGTTTGCGGGCTGTGGGCGGCGCGAGCAGGAGGGGGGGAGCGTGCGTGCTTGCGCGAGAGGCGGGGGCGCGCACGCCGCCAGCGGGCGAGGGGAGCGCATGCGCCCCTGCCCCTGCGGCCCCACCTGCTGCCCCGCCCCGCTCCCTGCCCTGTCCTCCGCCCCGCAGTCGCTGTTCGAGGGCAGCATGTATACGTTTGTGTTCCTCTGGACCCCGGCCCTCAGGCGCGCAAGCGCGAGCGCACGCCCCACGTGATATGACAGCTAGCCACGCTCCCCTCCCGCGGGCCCCCCACCCCAACCTGGCCCACCCACACACACACACACGCACCCCTTGCCGCCTCTTGCCGCAGCCCCAAGGGCGAGAACATCCCCCATGGCATGATCTTCGCCTGCTTCATGGTCTCCTGCATGGTCGGCAGCGCAATTGCGGGCCGCCTGCTCTCCAACAACTCCCAGTACAAGGTGGAGCGCTACATGCAGGTGAGGAAAGAACAGGGGCGTGGCGCCGGGGACGGTGTGGGTGCAGGGCGGCCGAGTGACAAAGGACGCGCCCGGCTGGCGCCGCGCCGGTCGCCGCGCGCTCCGGCACCGCGCCGGCTCGCGCCTCCCTGCCGCCCCGCCCCACCACACTTGCCCGCTCCCCCGCCCAACCCTGCCTTGCAGCTCGTGTTTGTGGGGGCCGCCGCCCTGCTCTTTGTCCCTGTGATGTACCACCGCGCCGACGTGGACGACGTGCAGCCCGCCGCAAAGTGAGCGGCCTGTGCTTGTGCAGCAGAGGGGCCGCGGGTGGGCGGGCGGTCCGATCGCGTCCCCGTCGCCGCGCCCCTCGGGCGCCGCCCTCCGCCGCCGCCGCCTCCCCTGCGCCCCGACCCTCGGGCGCCGCCTGCCCGCACGCACCACCGCCACCGCCCACACACACACACACATGCATGCCCCGCGCATACACACGCACACAAAGACTCACACGCTCCTACCCCCTCCCGCCGTCGTGCAGGGGCGTGGGCATCAGCTTCGACGGCAAGGTGCAGCTACTGGCATTCTGCGCGTTCGAGGCGCTGGTCGGCATATTCTGGCCCTCGATGATGACCATGCGCAGGTTTGTGCGGCGGCTGGGGCGCTCATTTTGGTGGCGGGCGAGGGGTGGGTGGGCAGGTGCTGTGCATTGGGCTTGCATTGGGGGGCGGGCCTTCCCCCTCGCGGCCGCGCCATCGACGGCGGCGCCTGCCCGCCCGCCCACCCCACTCTCCTTCACCCGCCAACCCGCCCCCGCCCCACCCCACCCCACCCCACCCCCACTCCCACCCCCTCCCTTACCCCCACCCCCTCACCTTCAGCGCCTACGTGCCCGAGGAGCTGCGTTCCACGATCATCAACTTCTTCCGCATCCCCCTCAACCTCTTCGTCTGCATCGTGCTCTACAACGTGAGGCGGTACAACGCACATCTAACACACATCTCCGTCCGCACGATGACTAACTTCTGCAGCGTGCCGTGTGCACCCACAACACATCAAGCGCTGGGCTGCACTGTGCATGGGTGGGCCAGGGGGGGGTGCCACACCATCTGCTCCCGAGCAGAGCGACGCGCCGATAGGCGTCGCGCTGTACAGTGCGAGCGCAGGGATGTGCTGGCCGTGCGGCGGCGCTTGCACCTGGTGCTTGGTCGAGGGGTGGCGGCGTCAGTTGCTTGCCTGGCTGGAACGCCGGTTGGCTGCCCCACGCGCGCCGTCAGGGCGGCACATCTGGCGAGGCAGATGCTTGGGCCGCTCATCTGGCTACAGCAGTGTTGGGCTGCTGCCTCGCTCCTGCGCCTGCTCAGCAGACCTCAAGCTGGCGCCCAGCAACCAGCGCCCAAAGCACAAGCTGGCTGGCCTTCTCGCAGCATTGTGTGCCGTTGTGTTGCCTCCAGCCACCTCTCGTCACGGAAATTGCGCCACTCTGGCTGGCCTCCGCCTCCCGCACTGCACTGCCGCCGCACCTCCTCCTGCTCCCCATGGCCTCCCCACCCAGTCCGGTCGCAGCGTGGCGGGGCGCGAGGGCAGGCGCGTGGCGCGGCGAGGGGACACGGTGGTGGTGCGGTGGCGTGGCCCCGGGGGGTGGGCCACCCCAGCCCCCCCGCCCCATCCCCCACCACCACCCGCCCCCTCACCGCGCCACGTGCCCTTCCCCCCCGCACTTGCTGCAGGTGGGTGCTGTGGGCATCCAGCCGGCTCTGTTCCTTACTGCCTGCATGGCGACGGCAGCCGCAGTCTGCTGCGCAGCCTCCGTCCGGCGGCGCATCGAAACGCCCGCCTGGCCCCCGCCGACTGTGCCGGTGGTCGTCTCCCCCCGCATGGCGCGGCTGATGCAGCAGCGGGGCAAGGGGAGGCAGCGCGGCGGCGGCGGCACAGCAGCGCAGCCGCAGCAGCAGGAGCAGGAGCGGCCGCCCGAGGAGCGGGGGCGCGGGCCCAGCCCGCTGGGCACGCACAACCCGCGGAAATCGCCGCTTCGGAGGCCTCACCGAATACTCGAGTTCCTAGATTAGCCCGCCCATTGGGTTAATATCTAGCAGTTTTCTAGCTCGCGCTGAGCTCTAGACTAGGCTGCTATGGTTGGCAAGCATGGGCCCGCTCCAGACCACCCGGCCAAGCCTAGCCAGGAGATCGGAGGCGGGCCCTGCCCTGCCGGCAGGCCCGCTCCTGCAGCGGCGCGCGCCTCGCGCCCGTCTTGCGTCCCTGCCTGCTCGGCTGCCTTGGCGCCGTGCGGCGGCGGCGGCCTGCAACCAAGCAACCCCGCCCGGTTGCTCCGCGGTCTTGGGCCAGCTGAGAATCACTCTCCACTCTCTCTAGAGGCAGGTAGCACCCTGCTAGCCAGGCTCGGCCCCCCCCCCCCCCCCCCCCCCCCCCCCCGCCCGCCTCTGCTCGCTTTANCCCCCCCCCCCACCACCACCATCCACAGAGGTTGCCAGCGCAGTGCTGGACCTCCACTCCATTGGACACCCACCACTAACACTCTGCAGTGCCCCATCGCGACCACCCACTAGCCCCCCGGCCGCCTTCCGCCTCCCGCCGCAGGTGTCGGCCTTCCCACTGTCCACCATGTTTGGCATGTGCGCGCTCTTCATGGTCGTGGCCGCCGCCTGCCAGCGCCACTTTGCGTCGATCGTGCACTACGAGCAGGTGCGCGGCGCATAGTAGATTACATTAAACGCCAGTTTATAGTTAATTACTGAACTTGAACTGTCACAGACGGTGATGCTGGCGTGGGGGCGCATGTGGAAATGCCAAATGTGTGCAGGAGTCTGGTTGTTGATGCGTGAGCTTGAACAGCGTTTGGGGTGCGCCTGCTGTGTTGGGGGCCGCGAGCAGGTGGAGCGGCGCCTGGGACGGCAGCGGAGCAGGGGCCGATGCGGCCCCGCGCTGCGTGGCCGCCCGCATGCAGGCCATAGGCCGCCGCTCCGACTGAGGCGCGCATGCGGGCGGCAGCAGGCGACCGCTCGGCACGAGGCGCACCCCTGCTCCCCCACCCACCTCGCCCATGCTCCTCATTGCTGTTCCTGCCTTCGCGCTTCCCTTTCCTCCACCTGCCTGTCCCACACACAGGCTGGCAGCCACTTCAACGAAGACGTGACCGAGGCTGGCAAGGCCCCCGGCGCTGGAGTCGAGTTCTCCAAGCTCCCCACTGCCGACCCCGGCGCCGCCGGCCCCTCGGCACCCGGCACCGCCGGCGCGCCCGCCGGCGGCGCTTGACGCGGCGGCGACCGTGATGCGGCTGAGCAGCTGGGCTGCGACGTGATGCCGCCGGGCAGCTCGTGTGCAATGCGCCACTTGGGAGAGCTCTCATCCAAGTCAACCTGTTTCTTGTAATAGTGTGCTGCGCAGTCGTGTTGGGCGCGCCCGGCATGTTGCGCATATTGTTTCTTCGATCCCAAGACACAGAACATTGGGCACCGCTTTCCTATGCAACACATACTGCATCGCATGGCTGCCTGCCCTCGCATGCTTGTAATATGTAACACAACCTTGACTCGGTTGCTGGGTATCTGGTCCTGCCCCAACCGTGGTTGCATGGAATACTCGGGGAGCTGGGCAGCGTGCGGCGGCTCGAGAGAGGGCCTAACGGGGCGGGGCGGGGCGGGCCGGCCGTGGAAAGGGAGGCGCAGCTGGCACGGGAGCTGGAGGGTGAGCGGGAGCACCGCACAGGTCAGGCGAGGCAGGCCGAGGAGAGGGAGACGCAGCTGGCGGCCAAGGTGCGCAAGCTGCGGCAACGCCTGGAGGAGAGCGACGGTCGGGGGCGGGCGGTGGATGCAGAGGCTGCGGCGCTGGGCGACCGCCTGTGCGCCAACGAGGCGGCGCTGGAGGCAGCGGAGCGGCCTGCACAAGCGGCGGAGCAGCGTGCGCAGGCGCTGGAGAAGAGGGAGAGGACAGAGTAGCATTAGCATCGGGAGAGGACAGTAGCAAAGCCGTGCACGTGGGACATCAGCCTAGCGCCCTGATTCTGGGAGCACCTGCATGCAAGAGCCCACGCAACGAGCCGCCGTGCGCCGAATACACTGCTGTCAAGCACCTCTCTGGGAAGGCATGAGGACAGTCTGTGAGGCAGCTGGCACTTGCCTGTTCTCCCGAGCGGGCCGACGCATCGGTGGGACAGGAATGAGCGGCAGCGCTCGTGGGCGGCGCAGGCATGCCGGGGAGCAGCACAGCTCGATGCCGCCTCATCTTCTCTCTTCATCTCGTCTTAATTTAGAGCTGTGGATGGGCAGCTCTGGAAGGGGAGTTGTGCGGATGGGGAGAGGCCTCAAGCACCCCCTTGCCTGCCGCCACCGTGCTGCCCACGGTCCCGGCGCGAGCTGCCAACCCAGCACCTCTGTCAGCCCCGCCATTCCTTGTCTCGCTCTCTCCCATTGCCGAGCGCTGCCCTCCGTTTCTGGCTGCGATCAGGCGTTCGAGAGGCGGCCGATCGCGCACCTCGATCTGAGGCCCCCCGTGCGTTGGAGCGAGCCGCACAGGCTGCGGGAGGCCGGAGAGCCGGGCCAGGACTGGCCGAGGCGCCCCGCTCCGCCCGGGTGAGGCCGAGGCTGACGAGGCCGACCGCGGGTTGTGCGTCGCTCGCCCGCCCGTCGCTGGCCGCAGGGAGAGCATGGTCACATTGTGCCAATCCGTTCTTCACGCAGGATGGAGGTTGGAGGCAGCGAGCTGCACGACGCAGCCAAACGCGGCGACACCGCTGCTATCCAGCGCCTGCTGGCGGCCAACCCTGCGGCAGCGTCAGCAGCTGATGACAATGGCTGGCTACCGCTGCACTTCGCAGCTCAACAGGGCCACACTGCGGCAATTCAGCTGCTGCTGGCTGCAGCGCCTGGCACGGCAACAGCAGTCGACCAGTGTGGCAGGCTGCCACTGCACTGGGCAGCTTACAATGGCAGCGCAACTGCAGTCCAACTGCTCCTGGCTGCAGCAACCCAAGGGGCGGCAACAGCCGACCGCAACGGCGCGCTGCCCCTGCACTGGGCAACTGAATACGGCCAAATTGCAGCAATGCAGCTGCTTCTGGCAGCAGCGCCGGAGACAGCATCATCAGCCGACCAGCGCAGCAAGCTACCCTTGCACTTGGCAGCTGGAAATGGCCACACGGCTGCCATGCAGCTGCTACTGGCGGCAGCACCTGAAGCAGCTACTGTAGCTGACCAGCATGGCGAGCTGCCGCTGCACTTGGCGGCTTTCGGAGGCCATCTAGCTGCAGTTGAGCTCCTGCTGGCGGCAGCGCCTGAAGCTGCTGCTGCACCCAACCGGAATGGCAGACTGCCGCTGCATCTGGCAACCTGGAACAACCACATTGCGGCCATGCAGCTCCTGCTGGCAGTAGCGCCTGAGACAGCAACAGCAGCCGATCACAACGGCTACCTGCCGGTGCACTGGGCAGCTCAAGAAGAGAACGCAGTTGCAATCCAGCTGCTCCTGGCCGCAGCGCCTGAAACGGCTGCAGCGGCCGACCACCAAGGCGCGCTGCCGCTGCACATAGCTGCTCAGGGCGAAAATGCTGCAGCAATCCAGCTCCTCCTGGCAGCTGCACTTGAAGCAGTAGCAACAGCCGATTACAGCGGCAACCTGCCTCTGCACCTGGCAGCTGAAGCGGGCCACGCATCTGCAGTCAGCTGCTCCTGGAAGCAGGGCCTGAAGCGGCTACAGTGTCCAATGAGTTTGGCAGGCTGCCTCTGCACATGGCAGCTGATCAAGGCTGCACCGATGCGGTTCGGCTGGTCCTGGCTGCCGCGCCTGAAACAGCATTAGCAACTGACATGGATGGCTGGTTTTCGCTGCATATGGCAGCCTGGCCGGTCGATGGTCCGGGCTTGTTTGAGCGCTCCGACCACCTGGCTGTCATCGAGCTGCTGTTGGCAGCAGCGCCATGGTCGCAGCACACGCGCACTCACGACGGCCACACAGCCCTTCAGCTGGCAGGCTCCAAAGCCCACCTCTCCTCGAGCCGACTGCTGCTGGAGCGCTCGGTAGCACCGGCGGCTGAGCTGATCGACGACCTGCTGGATGCAGCGGCGGATCCGGGTGCAGTCACAGCATGCCGTGAGACAGTGCACGCGCTGCTCGCTGATTTGGCTGCCAGCCGGGCGCTCTTGCCCGCCGACTGGGCAGCGCTACCCTCGCCCTGCCCCGGCCTGTCACGCGCCCTGCCGTCCGTGCTGGCACGCTCCACGGCCGAGGCGGCGCAGCTGGTGACGCACCTGCCGGACGTGGCGCATGGCCACCTGCGCACGCTGGCGCTCAGCTTGGCACGCATGCAGCGGCGGCTGGGGCTGGAGCTGCCTGAGGGCGTGGTGCGGCGCATCCTGGCGGCAGCGCCGGTGGAGGAGGAGCTTTCTGGATGGGAGCAGATCGACGAGAACTTGGATTTTCAGGCGTAACTCGGCATTTTGATCGCGCGCATCAAGGCGCTGGGCTGAATGTCAGGCATTTCGCCGCTCGAGGGGGGAGCGAGCGGCAGAGCAGCTCTACGTGGTGCAGCAGAGCTGCGCTGGGCGCCCTTGAGAGGGTCGATGGTGGCCACAGCGCAGGCGGCTGAGCCTGCTTGCATGCCTGCTGAGCGTCTGCTGAGCCTGCGTGCATGCCCTTGCTTCCCTACAACCCCGCTTGAATGGTGCCGCAAGATGGATTATAGGGAAGTGGGAGCGCGCCCCCATGCCTCTCTGACGCGGCGCGAGCCACAGCTGCCCTGGTCCCGCCGCCCGCCCTTCCATGGTTGCACGAACCATTCGAGACGGTGGGCAGTGGGAGGCGGCCTGGGGGAGAGCTCGGCAGGGCGAAACGGGCCGCGCCGCGTCGCATCGGCGCGCACCGGCCCGCGCCGCCCGACAGCCAGAGCGGCCGGCACCACGCTGCTGGCAGGTCTCAGCACCTGTTCAAGGAGCTCGGAATGCTCAGGGGGCTCGTCGCCTGCCCGCGCGTGTCTCAACACGACACGCGGGGGGGCGGGTGGGAATGAGGCCCCGCGCCATCCACCCCCGCTCGATGCGCAGCTCCCTGGCCCCGACGACCGCCCGCGCCTCTCTGGGTGGCATGCTTTAGTCGCTGGGCTGCGAGCCAGGGCGGAACGAGCCAGCGCGGCGGGGGCGGGCGGCGGCGCCATGGCACATGCACGGGCGCGCGGCGCGCGCACCCCTCCAGAGGACTGGGGACCCGCATCCCGCCCCTGCGGGCTGGTGCTGACACTCATACAAAGCGTTCGGCGCGCTCACGGGCCGCGGGTGAGCGCAGGGCTCGCTGAAACGACCGACACGGGCGCGTTCGGGAGCGCGCCCCCACTCATGTCTTCTCTTGCACGGCTGGGTGAGTGCTCTTTTAATGCAACTACCATTGAATTCTTTTACACTCCTCTCCATATGTTCTCCCAGGAGGAGGCGGAACAGGAGATAGCCACTGCCCGACCGCAGGCCCACTGCGCTCGAGGCCGGCGCACTAGGGGCGGGCTCCGCTCGTAGCTAGGCCGCGCGCATGCGTAGCGTGTCTGCTGATATCACCTGCGGCATCTGGCCAGGCACTAGTCACAGGAGCAGGCGGCGCCAGGCTCTGTTCCCCTGCATCTCGTCGCCCGCCTCCAGGCTGAAGCGGTAGGTGGCGGTCAGCATGCCGCCTTCTGCCTCGAGCCGCTCCACCGCTGCCAGCCGCTCTGCCAGCGAGGGCTGCGCGCCAGCAGCCATGCTCTCCAGCACGCGGCGGCAGTGCAGGCGACGCTCGCCGGCGCTGGCAGCTGCGCGCGCTGAGCAGTCGGCGATGCGCTGGCAGCCGCGCAGGACCCTGCTGGACCAGGCCAGGTGCGCAACGTCGGCGGCGGGCACGCACTCTGCAGGCGGGGGAAGAGGGTGCACACGCGGTGAGGGGCCAGACAAGGGCGTTGGCCGGCGGGGGACTGTGGCATTCGGCACCACGGTAAACCTGGTGAGCAGGCCTCTGCAGGCAGGCACCGCGAGCAGGCAAGACAGAGAGCGCTCCCCCCGCAGGCTGATCTCCAGCAAGTTGCCGAGACCGCCCTTTCCCCGTGCCGCCTCCTGCATGGCGCTCAGAGGCGTGCTGCCCTCCTTCACCTGAATCCCCAGCTGGTTCGGCTCGTGCGCCCGCCACGCATCGCCCCGATGCCGGCGGCGGTCAGCAGCGCCTTCACCGCGCTTCTGGTCAGGTTGGCCACCGACACCTAGGTGGGTGCCCAGGCCTGTGTGGATGGGTGGGTGGGTGGTTCGCACGCGCGTGCGTGGGATTGCTGTGAATGCGCGAGAAGGAGGGGATACAGCCCTCGGCCGCCACGCTGCGGCCTGGCTCGTGCGCCGGTGTGGGCACACGTGGGCCGGCTGCCGCGGGCGGCGCACTCGGGCGGGCGGCCGCCTGCCTCGGCACCGTGCAGCGCGGCTGTGCTCAGTGCGGCTCATCGGCGAGCACCCTCCGCCAGTCGCGCGTCTTCGCGCCGCCACCAGCTTGCCTGCCACTGCACACACGTCCTCATGCTCACTTTTGCAATCTTGACGTATATAACAGCGTCCTCGTGTAGCCCACTGGGCCCATGGGCTGGACGAGGACCAGTGGGCTGGACGAGGACGCTGTTACATAAGTCAAGATTGAAAAAATGAGCATGAAGACGTCTGGCAGAGAGCTGGCGAAACGAGGCAGACAGCGCGTTGCCTTTCTCCTCCTTGGAGACGGGGCCCAGCGCCGTCGTGGCCTCTGGCCCCTCCTGCGTCGGCAGAGGTGGAACGCTCCCGGGCGAGTGAGGGGAGCGCGCAGGGGTGGCCCGCGAGCAGCCCGCTGAGCCCTCGCAGCCGCCGGCTCTGCGGACAGCGTGCCAGGTGGGGCAGGCACGCTCCGACCTTGGTGACCAGGGCGTCGACCAGCAGCGCGTGCTTCTGCTCTGGCGTGCCAGCCGCGCCGTAGCCGGCGCCACGTCCTCCAGCCTCTGTAGGCGGGGGAGGGAGGGGTGCATGAGGGCACGCGGGAGTGGCGGGCCTGCCTCTCCCGCATCCCTGAGGCGGCACGGCCCAGAGGCTGGAGCGGTGCCTCAACACCGAGCTGCGGCGGCTCAACGCGGAACAACCTTGAAGCCAGCACCCACCTTGGAGACATGGCGCGAGGTCGACTGGGACGGCGGCCGCGATGCGCTGCGCTGTCCCGCGTGCCCAGCGCCTACCCTGAGAGCGCGGACGATGCGCCGGCCCAGGGGCTGCGCTGCAGAGGCCTGCCGGCTGCGCTGCAGGCACATGAGCAGCCCACCCCACGCAGGGCCAGTGCTGCCACCCTCCGCCTGCAGCGCAAGCACAGGCCTCTGCAGCGCAGCCTCTGGGCCGGCGCATCTTCCGTGCTCTCAGGGTAGGGCTGTGCAGCACCACCGCATGGCCGGTGCGCCCGGCCCTGATGCCGTCCGTGGTCGGCGGCATAACAAACGCCTCGCCCAGCAGCTGGTCGCGCAGCAGGCGGGCCATCTCCGGTGCTGGCTTGGGCCCTGCGCGCATCCCGCCGGCGGCGGGGGTCAGAGGGATCAAGCGCAGCGCTGGGGACTGCCAACAGGCAGGTCATGCGGCGCGGGGACTGAAGGCCGCCAGCTGGCCAGCAGTCGCTAGTGCGCATGACGGCTGGGAGGCCAGGGCACGCCAGCACACAGCCAGGCTGGGCAGCAGCGCCTGTATGTATGCGGAGGCCAGCAGCGCCGGCGCGCAGGGGCTCGGCACTCAAATGCGTACACCATGTCGCTGCCAACGATGGACTGCACCAGGTACGCGGCCCCGATGCGGTCAGAGGCAACCTGCACGTGACCGGCCAGCACGGTCTCGGGCGAGGCAGCCTGCAGGCGCTGGGCGAAACGGCGCCGCTCATTGCGCCGGCCCCACTGACGGGCAGTGGCGCGCGCCGTCGCAGTCGGTGCCGGCACCAAGCAGCAGGCGAGCCCCACGCGCTCGCCTGCGAGTTGCCGCCGGCTGGTGAGCTGGGGTGCAGTTTCAGCTCCTCCAGCGGCCCTGGCTGCTGTGCCAGGCCCAGGTCAAGCAGGTACATGCGCATGGGGATGCTATCGGTGCGGTCGCCGCTGGCAAGTGCAATGTTCTAGGGCTTGAGGTCGCGGTGCACCTGGAGGGAATGGGCGCCTCCCCTTTCCGGACAACGAGTGCGTGTCGCCTCCCCTTGCCGCTCGCCCTCGTCGCCTCCCACCAACCACCCGCCCCACCCGAGCGCCCCCGCCCCATCCCCCTCCCTGCCACCCACCTGCCTCGCCTCGGGGGCAGCCCCATTCACCCTTCCTCGCCCCTCCCCGCCCCTGCCGCCCAAGCCCCCTTGTTCTCCCACGCACCAAGCCGGATTCGTGCAGGTCTGCCAGCAGCATGGCACTCTGCATCACCATGCTGACGAGGTCGCCGGCCCCCAGGCATGGGCGGCCGCTGGCGTCGCGCCGCCTGCAGCGCGCGGAGAGGCAGGCGGGGGCGGGCGAGGGGGGGTGGCGCAGGAGGTGCAGGGATGCAGCAGATGCAGGTCCCACATTGCGCCGCGCCGCACCTCATGATGTCATCCAGCGTGCCGTCCAGGCACTCCATGACCGACACGCCCAGGTGGTGGTCAAAGCACAGGAGGCGCGGGCACATGCGGTGCTGGCAGTCCTGCAGCATCGCGCAGACCTCGCGCAGGTGCGCGAGCGCAGCCATCGCGCCGGCCGCAGGCAGCGCGAACTTCAGCGCCACCGCCCCGCCTTTCAGCTCTCCTGCAGCAGGTGGGGCGAGGCGGCCCGGTGCGGCGGTCGCCAAACATGCGCGTGGCTGGTGGGGGGTGGCGCTGAGGGGCAGGCAGGCTGGCGCTGCAGCGCGCTGGTTGGGGGGCCGGTGAGAGCAGAGCTGGCCACAGGGGTTGCGCATGCTTGGCGTGTGCAGATGGCCACTTACCCAGGCAGACGGTGTCGCCCTGTCCCGCACCGAGCAGCGCCACCTCAGCTGCGGGGCCAAAGATGGGTGCCAGCCGAAGCAGCGCGGCGATGGTCGAGGCGCGCACGACGGTGGCGCCCATCTGGGAGGCCAGCACCAGTCCGCCGTGCAGCATGTCCGCACAGTCGGCCAGCGCGATCTCCGAGGCTTGCAGGGAGAGCGAGGGTTGCGGGAGGGTGTGACGGAGCCTGGCGGAGGTCGGGAGGTGGCGCTTCCACTGCCGTGGCTCTCGTCGCCGCCCGCATGCCTGCCCGCCCGCTTGCAAGCCATTCCCCCACGGGAGGCGCCACACTTACCACTCCAGCGCCAGCAGCCCGCTGGCGAGCTTGAGCCAGCAGGCGGTCCGCCTCGCGCGCCACGTGGCCGCCGGGCGCCGCGGGCTCTCGCCGGACCCAGCCCCCTGGAACGCCTCCTCCGGCTGCGCCGTGCAGCCCGCAGCCTCTGGGGCGGCCAAACTCGCGCGAACAGCAAGCTTTGACACGCCGCTCGTTTCGAGCGGCAGGGACGCGCTCGATGCGCTCCGAATCGCCCAGGGAGAAGGGTGGGCGCTGCGCAACCAGAAACAAGAGAGGAAGGGGAGGAGGCACCTCTCCCTTGTGTTCCTGCGCGCCTCTCACTCGTCGTCTTCCCAATTCTCTTTGCAGGACTTCTCTCGCCGCGTAGGAGCGTTTCACGCCCCTGCCAGCGTCCGCCACCGCCAACCGCCGCCCGCCCCAACCGCACTCCGCCGCCCTGAGCCTCCCTCTGCGCCCACACGCCCCTCCCAGCGCTCACCCAGAGGCGGAGTGCGCCATTGGCTGCCAGCTGCACGCGGAGGTGTCGGAGGAGGCCCTGGCGGCGGCCGCGACCGCCGGCGGCGGCGTGATTGGTATAATACTTAAATACTACGAGCAGTTCGGGGCCACCGACGCCTACCAGGGGGGCACCACAAACCTGCGCGCCACGGTGAGGGCGTTGAGCCGCGCCGTGCCGCCCGCTGTGCAGCCACTGAGCGTCTGCCGATCTGGCCGTCCAGCGGCGCTCGCTCCATTGCCCGCCGCCGCCGGCCCTCGCTGAGCCATCATGGCACACATGCAAGTCGTGGCCGTCGAGTTTGGCAACGCGCGTGCCGCCATGCAGGCGCACAAGGCCGTGCCGCTGGAGATTTGCGGCGTGGCCACCAGGACCAAGGTCGTGCTGCTGAGCGCAACGGCATCCCACCTAATGGCGGCTGGCCGCGCCGGCCTGGCGCCAGCACGGCCGCCGCCGCCGGCCGAGGCGCGGCCCTTGGCGGCCGCCACGGCGGCCAACAGCGGCAAGCCTCCGCGATACCCCACCGCCAAGGTGATTGGCTTGCCGCCCCAAACTCCCACCCAGCTGGCGCTTGCAGACCTCCCCGCTCAGCGCTGCCGCAGTGGCATGGCAGCAGCGATCTGTGCTGTGACCTGCTGAGAGAAAGAAAGAAAGAAAGAAAGAATATGCCCTTGGGCGTGGGTTAAGGCCCCCGCCGCCTGGCAGCAGCCATGCGCCCCCCAGGCTGCGTCACTCGTGATGCCGGCTGCGCTGCGCATTGCGGATTTCAGCATGGTTTGCAACCAGACACTGCTGGACCTGCTTGCCAGCGCCGTCTACAAGAACCACATCCTCCAGACTGCACTGGTTTACCAGGCGAGTCGCTGCCGACGCAACCCCGAGCGGCGGCCGCACGACTCGTCGGACGCCTGCCGCCGCCAGTCTCACCCCCCCCCCCCCCCCCCCCCCCCCCCCCCCCCCCCCCGCGGGGGGGCGACGCNGGGCCCCCCGGCCCCTCCGACCCCCCCCCCCCCCAGTCTCCCCCCCCCCCCCCCCCCCCCCGCCCCGCCCGCCCCTGCTGTGCAGGGGGCAGCAGACGTGCTGGCGCACCTGGGCATCTGGAGCGTCGCCCCCGCCCAGTTCCCCACCCTGGTCGCGAGGGTGCTGCACTGCCCGCAGACGCACTGGTGCCTGCTGCACCAGGTGAGCTGCATGCAGACCGCAGGTGGCCAACGGCGGCTGCCGTCGCCGCGGCTGCCGCCCCCAGCACAATTGTTGACCGCGCGCCACCCGCCTGGCTCCCTCTGCCCCTCACCTCCCCGGAGCAGGGCGCAATCGACTTGCTGGCGGCGGGGGGCGTGGGGCCGGGCAGCCCGCCCTCTGATCCTGCTGTCTTTGACAGCTGGCGGCTCAACTGCGTGTGAGCGCCGGCGCGCCGCGTGGTGACGGCAGGCGGGGAGCGAAGGCACCTCGCCCAATTTTATTGACGGGGGAAGCGGTCAGGGGGGAGGGGTCGCAGTGATGTGGCAATGAGGCAACTGTGGTGTACAATCAGCAGGACTATTTTGCCTCCCCCAAGTTGTGTTTGCTGTATTACAGTTAAACTGAGTAACTGGGAGAGACATCAGCGCCTGCCGCACAGCACGACCCCCTCGGCCTCAGCGCACAGCGGTACCGGCGATGTGGGGCCCCCACAGGCCTGCAGGGATCCAGAACTCCTGGGCATCCACCGCAGAGAACCCTGCATGCCGGGGGTGGGAGCGGCCGGCACCAGCATCGCCTCTCCGCGCGCTCCTGCCCGGCACGTGCATCCCGATCTGCTGGAGCCACTCGCCTCTCGCCTGCCGGTTCCGCGCACGCCCTGCTGCCCCACTGCCCGCCCTGCTGCCCATGCCCTGTGCCCAGGGGCTTTGCTTTTTCTTTCTTGCTCCCCACGCTTTGCTGCCCTGCCTGCACATGGCATCCCCCACGTCCCCCATCCCCCGTGTCCCCTGTGCACCTGCCATGCGTATAGAGTCGAGCGTCTGTCTTGACACATCACAATCCGCGGCCCAGCGCACGAGGGGCGCGGCCCAGCGCTGTGCCACGTACATTAGAGTGCCGGGCGCGGCCGCCACGTGCTCCACGAAAACGTAGCGCCCTGCCGGCGGGCGCAACAGCAGGCGGGTGCGCATGAGGCGGGAGGAGGGGAGGGTGAGGAGGGCTTGCAACTGTGGGATGAGTGCAAGCGCCAGGGGCGTGCTGAAATCACGCAGATGAGAGGTGGGGAGGGCAAACACTGTCGAGTCCTAAGCCGTTGCCCACCTCCCGGCCTCAGCACTCGCTTGACCTCGGCCAGGACTCGCTCTTGGTTGCTGACCGAGCACAGCAGCTGCGCCAGTGGGAAGGGACCAGCGGGGCCGCCGCGGCAGGCGAGCGCCGCTGCAGCTTAGAGGGGAGGCGCACGCGCAGCCGCCGCCGCCGTCGGCAAAGCATGGATGGAGCTGCGGTGGATCCTGTGCGAGGGCAGGAACAGGCCACAGGCCAGGCCACGCACTCACGTGTGTGGCCACCACGGCATCCGCCGACGCGTCTGCGAGCGGCAGCGCCTCTGCAAAGCCTGCGACCAGGCGCAGGCGGTCCGGTGGGAGGCCCGCTTCTGCGGCGGCGGCGCGCGCATACTCCTGGCTCGCAGCGTTGTTGTCGACCCCTATGATGTGGTCCACCTGTGGGGAGGTGCAGGTCCTGTGGGAGGTGCAGGGAGGGCTTACAGACCACCCGCCCGCCCGCCAGCGCCAGACGCACCTGGCTGGCATACAGCTCGAGGTTGGGTGCAGAACCCAGGCCCACTTCCACCACGGTGTGTACGCCGCGCTCCCGGGACAGGGGCTCAAACAGGCGGCGCTTGTGCGGCAGGAGCCGCCCGTGGGCGGCGCGGCAGGCGGTCGCCACCACCCAGGTTGCGAGCCGGCTGTGGCGCGGCTGTTGCCCTGCCGGCCCGGTGCAGCTGCAGCAGGGCTGCTCGTCGGGCTGCTGCTCTTGGGCCATGCCAGTTCGAGCGAGGCGGGCGGCCGGGCGGGCGAGCGGGCGGGCGGGCGAGCGGCGCTGGGTTTGGGTTCGCCGAATGGCGATGCTGTCGAGTGCGCTCCGCTTCCTCAGATGGAAATGGGCGATTGGCCGACTTGCTGGCGTGAGCAACTCCTCGATCGGACCTCACGATGGTGCAAAAGAACACACACAGCCACGCAGGATGTCGAGAGGGTGGGGGCGTGCCTTCCGACTCTTGATCCATCATGGCAGGCACCGGCCACCCGCCCGCCACTGGCTCTCCCTTTTCAGCCTTCCCGTCCTTCGATGGTTTGCAGCATCTTCAATAATTGTGTTGCAGGAGCGGAGGCCAGCATTGGTCATCTCTTGACACAACACGTTCGCCGTGCTGCAATCTGGCCTGCGTCGTTGCGTTGTCTCGCCCTTGTTCGCTTCAATTCGCTTCGCTTCGATCATCTCAGAGCTTCCGCGGCCTTTCGAAGCAATTTTCATAAGTGCCCCTTCAATTCCTGCAACCCCGGCGAGAGAGCCGGGCCAGACTGCCCCTGCAGACACCGCACGAGAGAGAGGGGGGCGCAAAAGGTGATCTCGCCAAAGTGGCCCCTTCTGCTGCAGGGCACTTGCACTTATTGGAGAAGGCCCGGCGAGGCGGGGAGGTGGCCCTGGTGTCGGGAAGGGCGGGTCGAGGGGCTGTGCGCAGGGCGCGGCGGGCGGGCGGGCGGGGCATCGCACACACGCGACAGGGTACTGCGGATGTCATCGAAAGGAAATTGGTCCGCAACCTCACCATGCATCAGCCTCATGTGGCCTGGCCGTCCACACACTTGTGCGCAGTGCACCGTGGCAGCCGACCATGCCGCCGCCCAGCTGCGCCGCCGCCACCGGCCCGCCCGGCCTGGGCCTGGGCCTTGCCAGGCCTGCGGCGCCGCTCCCTAACCCGCCCCCCCCAGCCTGGCCGCTTGGCCTGCCACGGGCCGCACGCGCGCCCGCGCCGCCGGTGGCGGCGGGCGCGTTGGCGCTGCCGCTGGACCTCCTCACAGCCATCGCGGGGCACGTGGTGAGCGACGACGCCCGTGAGGGCCGGCCGTCGGTCCTTCAGTTCACCTCCCGCGCCTGGCTCGCGGCCTGCCGCGCCGCAGCCTATGCGCGCGTCAGCGTGGATGTGCCCGCAGCACTCTACTACCTGTCTGCCTGGCACCAGCAGCGGCGGGAGCAGGTGCCGGAGCAGGCGTCGTGCTTGTCGTGCGCTGCGGCGCCTGCCGCTGCCGCGGCGCTCGTCGGCGCGGGCGCTGACAGCAAGGCCGCACAGGACTCGCTGCTGAGCTGGCTGGCCGTGCGGCTGCCGCACGCCAGGGAGCTGGAGATGCGTGGGGTGGAGGCGGCGCCGCCGGCGCTGGCGTCGCGCCTCTGCGCGCTGCTGCTGGCGCAGCAGGCGGCCGGCACCCTGCGCATGCGCAGCCTGGCCACCGCCTGGCTGCCCTGCCTGCCCGCGCTGCTGCCCTGCCTGGCGCTGGAGAGCCTCAGCCTGGCGGCGCCCACGGCCGTGCTGCTGCAGCACCTGCCGCTCCTGCGGCAGCAGCCGCTGCGCCACTTCGCACTGAGCGACGCAGCAGAGAGCTGCGCCGCACCCATCTTCACGGCCGTCGACGCCTCGTGCTCTGCGCCCGCCTGCTGCAACGTGGTGGCTGCCGTGTCGAGCCTGCCCAGCCTGCGTACCCTGTCGCTGCTGGGTGGCACAGCCGGCAGCGATGCCGCCGCGCTCGTCCCGCCCCCGGAGCACGCCGCCGGCGCGGCCTCGTCGCCGCGTGCCGCCTCTGCCGCGGCGGCGGGCGCTGGCGTCAAGGCGCCGCTGCTCAGCCTGCAGCTGGTGGCGGCCGCAGCGGGGCTGCCGCTGCTGCAGCATTTGGAGCTGAGCCTGGCGTTCTGTGCCGAGCCTGTAGCTGCAGTCGCGCAGCAGCAGGTGTGCAGGGTGCTTAACTTCGCACCAGCACATGCCTGTCCCAGTGAGCCTGCCACATGCATGGCACTGCTCCGCCTGCCACGCCTGTGTGCTGCTCCCACTTCGGGGCCCACTGATACCTGCTTTTCTGCAATGTGCTCGCGCTCCCCTTCGCAGTACCTGCTCCTGCTGGGCGGCGTGCTGCGGCAGCAGCACCTGCAGCGCCAGGTGGCAGCGGCGCGGGGCGCTGGCGGCACAGCCGGTGCCGACGGCGGGTGCAAGGTCGCGCTGACTGTCCACGAGCACGTGGTTGGCGACCTGTCTGCGGGTGAGCAATGCGGATAGAGCAGTGCACCTCTCCGATAAGTGGCGGCAACCTACACGCCCGTGGCTGCGCCGCGCCCTCGTGTCGCCTGGCGCTGTGGCAGCCCGACCGCGCGCGGCGTTTTCGGGGCCAACAAGCCTGCTGCCACGTCCTTCTCTCTCCCCCGCAGTGCCGATGGCGTCATGCACCCTTCTCCTCAACTGGGACTCGGACCACAGCAGCTTCCACCAAGTCTGGTCGTGCAGGTGCGAGGGGGGAGCAGAAAAGTGAGGAGCGATCCAGGAGCCCTGGCGGTTGAGCGCTTGTCTGACTCAGTGAATGCCCACCTGCCGTCTGTGTGTTGCTGCCCGCCCGCCCCTGCTCAATGCCTCTCTGTGCTGCCGCGCCTGCAGCCTGCTGCACCGCCTTCGCATCGCGTCCCAGCTGCCGCTGGCGCCTGGGCAGGAGTTTCACCCCGGTCGCCTCGGCATGCTGCAGGCAGGCGGCGCTGGAGGACAGGGAGGGGAGCGGCGGGCGCTTGCACCGCCTGGGGCTGCAGCCCCTCCTCCAGCACGCCTCGACGGCAGTGTCATCTGGTCTGGCGCATGCATCATTGTATGGTCAGTCACTGAAACCTCCGACGTTGTATGGTGCAGGAGCTGGAGCTGTGTGGCGTGTGCTTCATCCCCACCTACTTTGCCCTGGCGCTGCTGCAAATGACGCAGGTGCGCAGGCGCGCTGTAGCGTAGGGTGCACTGCAACTGCAGCGCTGTTGCCTCCTGCAGGGGGAGGCGCAGGACAGCGGCGCATTGCCATCTGCCTCCTTGCCCCTCATCCTCATGCATCCTCAGCCGCCCTCATGCCAGTGCCCTCTCAATGCCCTCCTGCACCACGGCTGCTGCGCTGTGCCGCAGCTGACTTCACTGACATTCACGGGCTGCGAGCGCTCGGCTCTCGACTGCGTGCCCTGGGCGCGGGTGCTGCGCGGCCTGCCGCACCTCGCGTCTTTCCAGCTGCAGCAGCACGCGGGCGCGGAGCTGCACGGCCTGTGGGAGGGCCTTGGCGCCTGCGCTGGCCTCACGCGCCTGCAGATTACAGGCAGCCATTATGCCAGCTGGGGCGGCGGCGCCGCGCCGCCGACGCCGCAGCTGGCGCTGCCCGGGACGGGCCCCAGTCCCCCTGGCGGCAGCGAGGGCAACGCTGCTCCCGCCCTCACGCTGGCCGCGCTGCGCCAGCTGGACCTGTCGTCGAATGCGCTGCGGGCGTCCGACCTGCCGGCCTGGGTGGTGGCGCTTTCCAGCCTGACGATGCTGATCCTGGATCACAACAGGTGGGGGTGTTCGACAGGGTGCGCTACGCAGATGTTGTGCGCATCAAGAGTCTGGATTGTCGGGCCGTCGGCTATGCACCTCCCCACCGCAGTAGCCTGCCGATTGGGGGTCCTGGGTCCAAGCGACGCCCTGCGTAGCCCACTGCCCTGAGCCCTCCTTCTCCCTGGCCCCCTGCTCAGGCTCGAGGAGCTGCCGGCCAGCGTGGCGGCGCTGCCGGCGCTGCGCCACCTGTCGCTCGCCGGCAACCAGGTGCATTCGCTGCCGTGGCCTCTCACAGACCTTCGCTGCTGTTTGTGTGCCTGCCTTGAGAGCCGTGCAGACCCCAGTGAGGCACCGCAACCCAATTTCTGTTGCTGCTTCTCACATTCGCCTTGCGCAGGTGGAGTGCCTGGCCCCCGGGCGCTATTGCCAGACCCTGGAGGTGCTGCGCCTACAGGGCAACCCCTCCCTGCGCCGCCTGCCCCTGCATGCGCTCCTGCGTGTGGGCCGCCTGCGGCGGCTGGGCCTGCCGCGCCGCCGGCGCGCTGGCGACGCGGGCGGCTGCTGCGCCGGCTGCCCCGCCTGCATGCAGCGGGTGGTGGGCACAGCGGCTTCAGCAGGTGGGGGCGTGCTGGTGCTGCAGGGGCGGCTGCTGCAGGAGGAGCTGCCCTGGCTTGTGATCTATGAGCAGGCGGGCCCCTGACGCAAATGAACACAAGTGGATGAGGCCGGTCGGTTCCCTGACGCACATGCATCAGGTCGGGCGGGCGGGCCAGGCTCCCCGTTCTCGTCAACACCCCACCCCACCGCCACCCCATATTGAGTTTTCTGTTCATGTGCATACTACATTGTAGTTTTTACTAGCTCTGAAGTGTCACAAATGCATTCTGCGGATGCCCTACTACCGCAGTTTTCACGCGCCGTTGCAGCATGCCCGCCGGCACTTTTTAGTATCGCCATGTCCTTCATTTCTGCCGCTCTACTAGAATTTTATGTCTCTCCCGGGCAACTTTTCTTTCTGATCAACCCCTCCCTGTGCGCCCTGGCAGCGAGCTGCATGAGGCAGCCAAGCGCGGCGACACAGCCGCAATTGAGGGCCTGCTGGCGGGCGACCCTGCGGCGGCGTCAGTAGCTAATGAGGATGGCGACTTGCCAGTGCACCTGGCCGCTGAAGGAGGGCACGTGCCTGCAGTTCAGCTGCTGCTGGTGGCAGGGCCTGGCACAGCAGCAGCAGCTAACAACCATGGCAGACTGCCGCTGCACGCAGCAGCTTACAATGGCAGCGCAACTGCAGTTCAACTGCAGCTGGAAGCAGCGCCTGAGGCGGCTGCAGCAGCCGACCAGGGTGGCATGCTGCCGCTGCATTGGGCAGCCCAGCAAGGCCACACAGCTGCAGTTCAGCTGCTCCTGACTTCAGCGCCTGAGGCGGCTGTAGCAGCCGACCAGCGTGGCAGGCTGCCGCTGCACTGCACAGCTGCCCATGGCCACACTGCAGCAGTCCAGGTGCTGCTGGCTGCTGCGCCCCAGGGGGCTACAGCACCAGATCAGGATGGCATGCTGCCGCTGCACTGCGCAGCTGCCCATGGCCACACAGCTGCAGCCAAGCTGCTTCTGGAGGCAGCGCCGGAGACAGCTGAATCAGCCGACGCCGGTGGCTTCTTGCCCCTGCACTGTGCAGCTCTGCAAGGCCATGCAGCTGGCCAGCTCTGCTGCTGCATCGCACGGTTGACGAGTGAGTGCAAGGCAGCGGTAGCCATGGCAGTGGGCGGGGATGGAACATGAGGCAGACGCGCACGCGCACTCCAGCAGCGGAAAATAACTGGATGCTTGGGCTGAATCTCCATCCGCGAATCTGTACTTACATCCATCTGAAAAAAATGAATCCCCTTGATTTTTTCGCTCGATTTTTCGCTCGACATGCATTCGTACATTTGCTGAACACAATTTACTGAGAAACCAATTGGGCAAAGAAGAATGTAGTAGGGGTCTGGGCCAGGGGCTGAAGACTCGGAGGGTTCCTAAAAAGGCTCCGAGACTGCAGGGGCGGCGTCATCGCTATGGAGAACGGGTTGGCACAATGTGACCAGCTCTCCCTGCGGCCAGCGACGGGCGGGCGAGCGACGCACAGCGCGCGGTCGGCCTCGGCGGCCTCGGCCTCACCCGGGCGGAGTGGGGCGCCTCGGCCAGTCCTGGGCTCGGCTCTCCGGCCTCCCGCAGCCTGTGCGGCTCGCTCCAACGCACGAGGGAGCCTCAAATCGAGGCGCGCGATCGGCCGTCTCTCGAACGCCTGCTCGCAGCCAGAAACGGAGGGCAGCGCTTGGCAATGGGAGAGAGCGAGACGAGGAATGGCGGGGCTGCCGAGAGTTGGGGGGCGGGCGGTCGGTTGGGCCGGGAGAGCGCGGCGAGGGTGGCGGCAGTGGCGCCCATCTGCTGGTTGTCTACATCCGTGCAGCTCCCGTTCCAGAGCTGCCATCCACAGGACGAGTCAGGTTTTGAAAGGAGCTGCCTGACGTGCGGGAGTGCAGCGGACTGTCGGCCCCCAGCGGGAGCACAACCTCGCAGTGGTGGCCAAGTGTGCATCAACCAGCCATCCCCTGACTCCACCTTCGCAACCGGCCGCGTTACAAACAATGCCTGGCGTCCCCGCACCCCCGCTACACCGCCGCAACTGCATGCACGCCGCGCCCCAGGCGGGGCACCGCCACCGGGCACCACTCTGCAGAGTGTGCCATGTAGCAAGACACCACCCTCCGGCGCTCCTCGTCTCCGCAGTCGTCGCTCGTGCCGCCATCGGCCTCACTATTGCTGCCGCCGCCTACCGGCGTGGCGGACAGCAGCAGCGGTCGCCTCTCCAGCACTATGCACCGCCTGCCGCTGGCGCTGCTCGCGCAGCCACCATTGCTGCTGCTGGCCCCGGCGTCGCTGCTGGCGGGGAGCACGCCCACCCACACGTCTGCCGCCTCTGCCACCTCTCCCCCTCGAAGAACGACCTCCATGAAGTGGTGGGCCGGGATGTTCCCCCCCGCTGCTGCTTGCGATGCTGGCGCTGAGGAGCTGGCAGCGACGCAGCCCGCCTCGTTCGCTGCTGCGGCCGCCGTCGCCGCAGGTGGGCGGTAGGCGCGGATGCGGGGCACGACTGCGCACACAGCGCGCAGCACGCGCAGCATGAGCCGCCGGCGGGGCAGATGGCCAGTGTGTGCATGCGGGGCGGCAGCAGACATGCCTCTGCACGCCCCGGGCACACCCTGACCTGCGCTGTTGAGATAGATGGTGCCGGTGGTGGGGCAGGCATGCACTCGGTTCCGCAGGCCGCCACCTGCACGCGCGCCACGCAGCGTCAGATGGCGCGCGCTCTGGCTGCAGGGCATACTCGGGAACGTGCTTGTTCAAGCGCACATGATTCTCCTGCAATCGGCACAGACTCCGGAACATGCTTGGCGAGAAATATAAATAAAGCCTGAACTTCCCTGAACCTGTGTAATGCCCGCCCCGCCCGCACCCACCCTTTAGCTGACTGTGCATGTGGCCAAACAGCACCAGCGGAACCTCGCAGCCCTGCGCAGATGCCATGTCCAGCGCCTCCTGCGGGGGATGGATCGATTGGCGGATCGACTGGCTGACGCAGGGGTCGGTCACGTGCCACTGGCGTCTGTGCCTTGTACACGCTCCGCGCCCCGGGGCCGCCAGGACCCCTGCCTGCCTGCCCCCAGCCCTCCCTGCAGCAGGGCCCGCAGCGCCCGCCTCGCCCCACCTTCAGGTCGGGGTCGCCGTGGTCGCCCTCGCCGTCTCGCCAGTCGATGCCGCAGGGGTCGTGGCGCCGGACCCCCAGGCCGGTGGGCCCGTTGTGGGCGAGCACAACCTGCGGAGCATGCAGAGGGACAGGCAGCGGCAGGATTCAGACGGAGGGAGGCGGGGGGGGGGGGGGGGGGGGGG
>PCFQ01000004.1:101153-138786 GCA_003063905.1 Chlorella sp. A99 | reverse complement strand
GGGGGGGGGGGGGGGGGGGGGGGGGGGGGGGGGGGGGGCGAGACCTGGTTGCAGGCTGGCGCTGCCGCATCCCCCCCCGAGGCAGGTGCTCCGACCCGCTCCTTTGCCGCGCACAAGCACGCAGGCAGGGCCCAATCAGGCAGCAGGCAGGGCAAATTATGGGTCAATCTCTTTGCCTTGACATCCTCGTCAGGCTGCTGTAAAAGTAGATCGGCGAGCCACCGCGAGCTGTCGTGCATGCTGCCAACGCCGTAGCGCTCCTCGTAAAACGCGGCGACGTCGCTCCACGCCGCGCCGCCCTTGCTGAATGGCCGGCCGCCTGCGACAGCGCGGGGGCCGGAGCGCGACGCCGTCGAGGGAACGCGACAGCGGCGCTGCAGCGTGAGCTCGACGGCGGTCCAAGCCACGCACTCTGTGCCGACTGCACAGCATTTGCCGCAGCAGCAGAGGCTAGCTCACCCACTACGCTGAGGCCAAGCCGCGGGAAGCGCCGGCTGGAGTAGCCGACGTGAGAGCCGCCCAGGGCGTCCAGCTGGCGGCCCACGCCGTCGCGGCTACTCGTCGACGGTGCGCCGTCGCCGCCGACGGCGGCAGGCGCCGGCGCCGGGGGCGCGTCCCACACCTGGCTGATTAGCGCCAGGCTGCTGCTCTGCTGCGCGAGGCGCGCAAACCGCTGCCGACCGTGCTCTGTCAGGCTGTACCTGCGTGCAGCGGCCGCGCAGCAGGGAGCGAGCGGAACGCTGAAGCGAAGCAAGAGTGCGTGGGGGATGCAAGGCTGGCACACTGCAAACGGGAAGCAGGGCGGCCTGACAGCAGGCATTGTAAGCTCGCAAGCTTGATTAGCCTTGCAACACCCGCTGGAGCAATCGAGGGCCGCCTGACAAGCAGCCGACAGCCACACACTCGAAACTCGAAACTTGAAGCCAGCTCCCGCCACTCGCCAGGCGTCGTGGTTGCCTAGCACGACTGCTTTCTCGTGCTCCAGCTCCACAATGCGCTCCGTCACGCGCTCGTCCTCGTTGCCCAAGTCGCCCACAAACAGCGCCACGTCGGCACCCACCGCCGCCAGCGCCGCCTCCGACCACTCGTCCCACTCGCCGTGCACATCGCCGACGACGGCCAGCCGCACAGTGCGCTCCGGCGCGCCACCAGCGGAGGGCGTGCCACCGCCGCGCGCGTCGCGCAGGGGCTGGCGCTGGTGCCGGCGTGAGGGGGGCGGCACGGGCGCCGGCTCGGCAGGCATGCGCCGTAGCGGCCGCTGCAGCAGGGCCGGCTTCTGCAGCAGCGCTGGCACCGCCCTGCAGTGCGGAGGAGCAGGGATTGGAGGCGGGCTGGGTTGAGCGCCGGTGGGGTGGCAAGCGGACGGGCGTGCGGGCGCGTGCCGCCGCGATGCTGCCCGCGCCAGCAATCGGTTCGACGCACTTGGATGGTTGTGCTGCTGGCGTGTGACTTGGACGAGCTGCTGTAGCCGGCAGGAAGCGGGATTGGCTGTAGCTCGC
Organism: Chlorella sp. A99; assembly: GCA_003063905.1. Classification (NCBI taxonomy): domain Eukaryota; kingdom Viridiplantae; phylum Chlorophyta; class Trebouxiophyceae; order Chlorellales; family Chlorellaceae; genus Chlorella; species Chlorella sp. A99. The sequence goes on along the minus strand of PCFQ01000004.1, from coordinate 137,287 downwards.
GAGCATCGCCTCCCACGAAGCCTATCAGTTGTGCGAGTCCTACAGTGCGTTGCAAAGCAAGCTGGATGTCCATGCGTTGTTCACCCAGGAGCCGCTTGGCGGCCAATTATTTGAGTGTGCCCACAGCGCTCACAATTTGCTTCGTGATCGATTTTGCGTATCATCTGTGAGCTCTGTTGAGCGGTCCAAAGCCTTATACACTGGCCAAATGCATGGCGGCCACCAATTCGCAGCAGCTGGCGCTCACCGCGACACACCTGACTCCGCGTAGCTTTGGCAATCAGTGGCCATCGGTGCAACCGCTGCAGCCCCGGCCCTTGAGCCACCCAGTTCGAGCCGCTGCAGCGCAGGAGACGCCCGCTGAAGTCGATGGCCTGGATGGAGAGGTGGGGGGGGTGCATCGCATGGGGGTGCATGCGGCGTGCGGCGCGGCGGGCGGGAGTTGAGCGGGCGCGAGTGAGCGGCATGGGGCGGTGAGTGGGCAGCGCCGTATTGCAACCGAGTTGCCAGCAACTTGCACTCGTGCAGGAGCCAGCGCTGTCCATGGGGGCCCCCAGGGCAACGCGACGGCCGGCCGCGAGCGGCGCTGCGCTGGCCGGCGGCCGCGGCCGCGCAGCCCCAGAGCCCGTGCCGTCGGTGCCCGACCACTGGCTGCGCCACCTGGAGCAGGTGCCGCCGGGGGAGGCGCGCGCCCTGCGCGCCTACCTCCCGCTCCTGGCCCGCATCAATGCGCTCGGGCCGGCCATGGCCGCCCTCTCGGACGAGCGGCTGCAAGCAGAGGCCGGCGAGCTGATCACGCAGTGCCGGCACCGTGCGGGCAGCGCCTACGCCAGCAGCAGCGGCGCCAGCGCCGGCGCCGGCTGGCGCCCGTGGGGCGGGCGGCGCGGCGGCAGCAGCGGCGTGTGGGGAGTGCCGGGCGGCGCTGGCGGGGGCGAGGGCGATGCTGAAGAGCTGGATGAGAAGGTGGTGGTGCGCGGCTTTGCGCTGGTGCGGGAGGCGGCGTGGCGCGTGCTGGGCATGCGACCATACGACGTGCAGATGGTGAGCGCCGCTTTGTGGGGTGGGCCTGCAGAGCAGGTGCAGGGAGGAGGGCAGGGAGGAGGGTGCTGCATCCTGGTGGAGGGAGAGGTGCTCGTGGAGGGGAGCGAAGTCGTTGCGTGCCCTGCCAAGTGCCCCAAGTGCGGCGCCGCGCCAGGCGACCAATGTGCCGCCGCTGCGCCCGCCGCCGCCCCCCTCGCCGCGTCTCGCCCCTGCAGCTGGGCGGCCTGGCGCTGCTGGAGGGTCAGGTGGCCGAGATGGCGACGGGGGAGGGCAAGACGCTGGCGGCGGCCGCGCCCGCCTTTGTCCTCGCGCTCGGCGGCCGCGGCGTGCACCTCGTGACCGTAAACGACTACCTTGCCGCGCGCGATGCCGACTGGTGAGGGTGGCAGCAGCTGTACCCCAGCATGGTTATTGGTAGTAGCGGTGGAGCGACAGCGCGCCGGCCTCTCGCGGGGCGGCTGCCGCGCTGCAGTCAGCTCCGCCTGTTGCAATCTGCTGGCGCTGCGCTCGCGCTGCCGCCCTGCCTGCCCCCCTGCAGGATCGGCAAGGTGCTGGCCTTCCTCGGCCTGTCGGTGGGCGTGGTGACAGGGGCGAGCGAGACGGCCGACCGCCGCGCCGCCTTTGCCCGCGACGTCACCTACGTGACTGGCTACCAGCTGGCGTGGACGCTGCTCTCCGACAACCTGGCGGCCGCGCCGGACGACCTGGTGAGCAGAGGCTGTGCGAGGGTGTTGGGCTCCACACGCTTTGGGCTGCTGTGGGGGATGAGCGGGGAGGCTGGGGCGCGCGCCACGGCGGCCTCGCGCGCGCCCGCTCGCACGTTTGGTCGACCCTCCAAACGCCGGTGACGCCTGCAGGTGTTCCGCCGGCCCTTCCACGCTGCCATCGTAGATGAGGTGGACTCGGTGCTGATAGGTGGGAGGAGGCAGGGGCAGCGGACAGGGCTGCCAGCGCCCGCCACTGTGCGGCTGCGCCCGCCACTGTGCGGCTGCGCCCGCCACTGTGAGGCTGCGCCCGCTTGGCGGCAGCGCCACTGTGCGCGCTCTGGGTGGTGGCCTTTCGCCATGCCAACGCATCCGCGCTTGCTGCCCCCTGGGGATGGACCAAATGCAGATGACAGCCGCACACCTTTTGTCATATCGTCGCCTCGTTTTACAGAGGGCGCAAACTCAGAGCGGTGGCGCACGGCCGTGGAGGCGAGGCGCCTGCGCTCTCGCTTGCCCTCGCCGCTGACCACCGCTGCTAGCGCCGCCCGCCGCCCGCGCCCGCGCCCGCGCCCGCATGCAGCAGACGACCACAGCACGGCTGCCGCGCTTGCCCGCCTGCCGGCGACGCCGCGGGGCGCCGCCGAGGGCCGGCGTGCCCCTCGCCGCCGCCAGGCATGCCGCGACCTGCTGCGGCCCTCGCCCGCTGTCTGCTGTACTGCATGCAGGTGGCGCGGCTCCTGAAGCCTTACAAATTGTCGCCCAAGTCTGCCGGGCTCGAGGAGGACGACAGCCAGCTGCAGGTGGGCGACCCTTGTGGCGTGGCGCGGCGCGGCCCTGCGTGGCGTGGCGTGCGCTGGGGCCCCCCTGCTGATGGTCGGGAGGTTCGGGTGGGTGAGAAAGGGGAGTTGAGGGGAGACAGGGAGTTGAGGGGGTTGGGGGGTTGGGCGTTCGGGGGGTCGGGCGGTTGGGTGGTCGAGCGGTCGGGCGTCGAAGGGCGCTGCGGCGGTTGAGCGGTGGGCGGTGAGGAGACAGGGAGTTGAGGGTTTAGGGGGTGGGGGTGGGGGGGTGGGGGGGGCTCTATGAATGTGATGCATGTGATGCCCTGGTGCGGAGCAACTGCTGCAGCCGTCAACACAGTGCCGCCGCAAATGCGCCCCACAGGAGACGTGGGACTTCCTGCTGGACCAGCGGCTGTTCTCGCTGCGGCTCACCACCCGCGGCATGCGGACCTGCGTGAGAGAGCTGGGTGAGCCCAAGCGCCCGAGCTGCAGGCGCCGGCGGCCTGCGCGCCCCCCACTCCGGCCTTGGCCTGCCCCTGTCCGGCAGGTGGCACGCAGCCCCACTGCCCTCGGCCCTCGCTCTGCCCCAGGCGCATGCGCCCCCTCCCGCGCCCTGTCGCGAGCCTTCCCCCTCGTCGCCGCTGCTCTTGCCCTTGGCGCAGCGAGGCGCGAGCAGGCGGCCATAGCAATGGACGCAAGCGGCGCCAGCTGGCTCGTGCTGCCAGACACCACGCCGCTGGCGGGCGGCCAGGCGGCAATGGTGCGGGCGGCCGTCATCCCCCTACACGTCCGGGGCAGCCCGGGCGCCGCCGCGGGCGAGGCGGCGCAGGCGCCCATCTCGACCCCCAGCTGGGCCGCCTTGCTGGACCAGCTCGACAAGCGGGGGCTGACGCCGGTGGCAGAGGCGGCGCTCAGCGACGCGCAGCTCGACGCAGCGGCGCCTCCGCTGCTGTGGGACGGGCCCAAGGCGAGCGCCATGCCTGCCCCCAGTGCCGCTGTGCGCGTCGCTGCAGAGCGCTGTTTCCGCACGTTCGCAGCGCGTCTGCAGAGCGCTGTTTCCGCACGTTCGCAGCGCGTCTGCAGAGCGCTGTTTCCGCACGTTCGCAGCGTGTCTGCAGAGCGCTGTTTCCGCACGTTCGCAGCGCGTCTGCGGCCCACCAGCGTGTGCTGCAGCTCCCGCCTTGCAGCCCCCCCCCCAAAAAACTTGCACGCCTCAGGCCTGCCAACCTGGCCCCGCCTGCTTTCTGCAGGCTTGGGGGCGCTTCATGGTGACGTCTGCCACGGCGGTGTGGCTGTTTGAGCGGGACAAACAGTACATTGTGCGGGGCAAGGATGTGGTGGTGCTGGATGTGGCGACGGGCCGCGCCAGGGACCGCAGCCGGTGGTCCCACGGCGTCCACCAGGCAAGCAAGCAAGGAGGGGCAGGGGGCGGGGCGCATGCGCCCGCGCAGATGGCTGCAAGCGCCGCCGCCCTCGGCCCTGCGCCAGGCGCCCCGGCATGGCGTGCAGGGGGGTGCAGGCTGGCACGTGCCAGGGCAGTGCGACGTGCAGCAGCGCAACAGGTTTGAACACGCGCGCGCTCTGCCTCTGCCCCGCTGTGCCTGCAGGCGCTGGAGGCCAAGGAGAACCTGCCTCTGCGGGCGGAGGATGCCAACCAGGCCAGGTGTGGCCCGTGGGGGGGCGGCCGCCCCCACCAGCAAAGAAACGGGGCCGACCGGCATGGGCTTCCCTCTGCCGCTGGCGGCCGCATACGCAAGGCGCCGCGGTTGCCACTTGTCGACGCGACAGCCCAGCGCCCCCCTGGTCCCTCCCCTGCTTCCCCTTGCTACCTTCCAGCATCACCTACCCCAGCCTCTTCTCTTACTACCCTCGTCTCGCTGGCATGACGGTGGGGAGGGGAGGAGATGGGCGGGCAGGGAGGAGAGGCCCCGCGGGCATCGGAGTCCAGCATGGGCGGCGGGCAGGAGCATGGCCGCGTGTCCTCGGCCTGGCCTCGGTGCGCCCCACTATGCCGCCCATCGTCCCGCCCCCTGCCCCCGCCCGCTCACCTCCCCCCTGCGCAGGGCACGGCCTCCACCGAGCAGGAGGAGCTGGCGGAGGCCTACGGCCTCTCCATCCTGCGTGTGCCCCCGCACCGCCCCTCGGCGCGGGTCGACCGCCCCTTGGAGTGCTATTACTTCCAGCAGGCAGGTCTCCTCAGGCTTGCTGCTGTTGAATTCAGAGTGCATCTTGGAGGTGGGGCACGCAGCGCGGAGCAAGGGAGGGTCTGCAGCACTTGCCGGCGGCCGCTCTTACTGCCGCCGCTCCCCCACTGCGCCGCACGCAGGGCAAGCTGCGGCGGCTGTCCAAGCTGGTGTCAAATGCCCTGCAGCGGCGGCAGCCCGTGCTCATAGGCACCAGCAGCGTCGAGGAGAGCGAGGAGCTACTGGCTTACTTTCGTCGGCTGGCAGCGACTGCCAGGTGGGCAAATGAATCAATCCATTCAAACAACTCTCGTCGGCTCAGATGCCAATCTCTGTGTGGCCACGGCTGGCCGGCCTGTGAAGTTCAGCACAGCACCTGGCTGACTGTTCACCTGCTGGTGCGCCTGCTGCTCCACTGCACAGCAGGTGCTGATGCTCAGAGCCACGCGCACGCCTGCCTCCCCTGCCGCCCCCCCCCCCCCCCCCCCCCCCCCCCCCCCCAGCGGGGGCGCGCCCGCGCCCCCCCCCNCCCCCCCCCCCCCCCCCCCCCCCCCCCCCCCCCCCCCCCCCCAGGCGAAAGGACGAGGAGGGTCTGGCGCCGGCTCCAACGAACCTTGACGACGTGCGGGGGTGGAGGTGCGCCGAGCAGCCCTTGCCGGACTGGGGCCAGCATCACTCTTCTGGGCCGACTGGGCCTGCAGCACACTCAATCTGCCCCGAGCTTTGGGGCTGCCTCGCTGCTTCCACGCTGCGTCGCTGCCCGAACGCTCAGAGCCGCTCGGCCTCGCTGAGCCGTCGCCTCTTGCCCCCTGGAGCAGACGGCACGACCGGGACCTCGAAATGCGGGAGCAGTGGAAGGCGTGGGTGCCGGAGCCGCAGGCGAGCGATATGCGCGCTTCTGCTCCCGCCGGCACGCAGCCGCGCCCTGCTGCCTCCTGCCGCTGACACGAAATGCGCCGAGTTCCTCTGCACCCACCGCAGATCAACCTGCTGAACGCGCGGCCCGAGGCGGTGCGCCGCGAGGCGGAGACGGTCGCGCAGGCCGGCCTGCCGCGCACGGTGCGAGGCCCGCCGCCCTCAGACCCTCCGCTCTTGAGCCCGAGCGCGTCGGCCCACGTTCCCGCCGTGCGTCGCACAGCTGCGAACCCCGAGCCCGTTCCGCTGGCTCACCTGCGCCCTCCGACTCCCTCCCCCTCCGTCGCGCCCCGCCCAGGTCACCATTGCCACCAGCCTTGCCGGGCGGGGCACTGACATCCTCCTTGGGGGCAGCCCAAAGGGGCTGGTCGCCCAGGCGCTGGCCAACTGCCTGCTGCCGATCCTGGCGCGAGGTGCGCCCGCTCGCCTCGGCGCCTCTCCCGCCGTGCCCTCGCTACCTGCGCCGCCCAGCTCTCGGCAACAACTAGCGTCCGTGTTGCTGGCCGGTACCGCCGCTGTTGCCGCAGGTGCCGCCGACTTGGATGCGTTTCTGCCGCCCGTGCCGCTGGCCTCTCTCTCCTCAGCCTTCTGCAATGAGCAGGCCTGGCAAGAGCACCTGCCTCCGGTGCTGGCGGACGCGCTCCTCCAGGGACGGCATGAGCTGGAGTGCCGGCTGGAGCGGGACGCCCTGCTGGCGGCGCGCCACGGCCCCGGGGGCACATGGGTGGGCGAGCGCGGTGCCGAGGCCGCGGCGGGCTGGCTGGCGGCAGTGGTGGAGGCGGCAGAGGTGGTGCGGTCGCACGTCTTGCGCGACAGGTGCAGAGCGGTGGAGAGGAGTGGCGATTGCATGATGAAGATAGAAGGGCGACCCCTCTTGTTCTGCAGCAATTCGGCACCCAACGTGCTCTCTCTGCTGCTGCCTGCCTGTTGCAGGGCGGCTGGCCGCCTAGACGGCCCCCTGCTGCTGCTGCAGAAGCTGCTTGGCAGCCCGGTGGCCCACAGAATCTCCAAAGCTGAGCGCGAGTGGCAGCAGCAGCAGCGGGAGCAGGTGGAGGCGGCGCTGCGGCAGCTGACAGACCGGGTGCTGGGGGCCTCCCACGCCCTGGCTGCGCCCTTGGAGCCGGCGCAGCTATCGCTGCTGCCCCTGGCGGTGCTGTTGTGGGCCTGGTTCGACCAGGAGTGCCACAAGTATGGCGAGCAGGTGCGGCCTGCGCAGCCCGCGTGCGCCAGCGGGAGCTGCAGGCTCTGCTGCAGAAGCGCGCTGAATCAGAGAGCAGGCCGCCGGCCGCCGCGGCCTTCCCCGCTTCCACACCACGCTTCCACACCACGCTTGCCGCGGCCCTCTCTACCGCAGGTGCGGCGGGCGGGCGGCCTGCTGGTAGTGCTGACGTCGCTGCAGACCAGCACGCGGAGCGAGTTGCAGCTGCGGGGCCGTGCCGGCAGGCGAGTCGCGCGTGCAGGACGCCGCCCCTGGCGCGCGGGCGCTGCCTGTGCTGCACGTTGCAGCTCCGCCCGGGCAGGTTGCAGCCATAGCCATAGCTCTGCCCGAGCAGTCAACCAGCCAGCCAGCCAGCCAGCCAGTCGCCCCTGTATCAGCGCCTGCGTTCCCAATATGGTACCATGAACACGGCCCGGCCCTGCATGCAGGCAGGGCGACCCTGGCGAGACTTTCCTCCTGGCGAGCATGGATGACCCGGCGTACGTGGTGAGCCAAAAGAGTCGCAGCCTCTGCAATATGCCACGCTCTTCACTGGAGTGCTCTCCTCCGTGCCCGTCTCCTGCCGACACCGCATCGCCCGCACCCCAGCCTGCCCTTTTGCGCGCCCTCGTGATGCTGCAGGCGTGGTTGGGCACCGCCGCGGTTAAGAAGTGCAAGGAGAGCATCAGTGAGTGCTGGTAGCCGCCCCGGACCCCCGCCGCCGCCTCGCGCCCTTGCTGGCGCGCCGACTTTTCGTCTCCCATATCTCGTTCCTCGCCGCAGAGTGGAATTTCCACTACCTCAAGACCGTGCCTGATGAGGACCTGGAGCTGGCGTGGGAGGAGGTGGGCGGTGGCGGTCGGCCGTGCAACAGTGAGGCCATCGCGCAACGCTGACAGCGCAGGGCTGCGCAAGGCTGAGCGCGCGCAGGCTGCCGCATCCTCCGTCGCCTGACCTGCTTGCTCCGCCGCCTCAACCCTGATGTTCAGCTGGAGGCCGTGCTGGACGCGCGGCAACCGCCGCCGACGGCGGCGCAGCTGCGCGACGCAGCCCCGCAGCAGCGGGAGTGGACCATCGGATGGGAGGTTTTTAAGTCGGAGGTCCTCTTGGACGTGGAGGTGCGGCGGGCCCCTGCGGCGCGCTGTGCATGGGGCGCTGTGTGTGGGGAGGCGCTGGCCAGTCGGCACGGCAGGCGACTTGCCACCTGACCTGCGCACGTGGGCGCCCCAGCCCTGACACACGCCACGCTGTCTGCATCTCCAGTGCGCGCGTGCCCCGCCGCCCCTCGTTTCGCACATGCACACAGCCTGGCGCCCGCACATGCTGCTGCCTCCCGCCATCCTCCCCCTGGCGTGCAGGGCGCACAGGGGGTGCAAGTGGATGCTTATGCGCTCGCCGCATCGGTGCTGCCATACACGAGCCACTTCAACACGCTCGGGAGGGCGGCACGGGAGAGCACGCGGCGGTATGGGGAGGTCGTCCAGCGGTACCGCATGCACGCCTACACCCTCAGGTGCGCAAGCTCGCGCGCGTGTGCAGGCACGTGGCATGGAGTGCGCGCCCAGTGCCCCTGCAGCCGCGCGGGCCGCCCCGTCTGCAGTGAGATGGCAGGGCAGCCCCTGCGCTGGTGCCAGGGAGCGCCCTGGGCGCGCGATCTCACTGGCCTTGGCACCGAGCTGGCCCTTCCTGGCCTGCTCCTCGCCGCCGCTGCGACGACAGGCGTCAGCTGCTGTGCGGTGGCGCGGCCACACGGGGAGCCCTCGTGGAAGCATACCTTCAGGTGTGTCGTGCTTTTGCAGCACATTTTTTTAACTGTGTCATTTTATCTGACACAGTTAAAATAATTTTATAAGCGCCTGCAATGCCCCTCGTGCACTGGACCCTGGAACTCCTGTCTGGAGCCTTACCGCCGCCCGACCCACGTTTTGCAACAGCAAGCTTCTGTTGAATGTTGTGAAAGCAATGCGCTGTGCGGGCCAGTGGGTGGCGGCGGCGGGGAGCGGGCCGCTCGACGCCAGCAAGCCGATGCGCTATGATTGACCGCTGCAGGAGGCGGCGGAGCAGCTGGTGGACCGGCTGGTGGAGACGCGGCGGCCGCCCGCGCACTGGAACCTGCTCCCCCTGCTGCACCAGGCACGCGGCGCGGCAGTGTGTGCCGCCGCTTTGCTGGGGCTGCGCCTTCCCTTGCCCTCCTCGCGCGCCGCGCCGTGCCGCGGCGTGGCCGAGGGGTGCCCCTGGTCTCCAGACACGGCACCCGTGGTCGCATGTGAAGTTGCCTACCTCTACCTCCTGCCATGCCTGCAGGTCCAGCGGGTGGTCAACTATGAGAGCCAGGCAGCGGAGGCGCGGCGCCTGGCTGACGAGGCACAGCGCGCACAGCGGGAGGGCGCCGCGCTCAAGGCCCAGCTGAGCGCGGCCGAGGCAGCGCTGGAAGCGGGACGCGCACCGCGCGCCTGGCTGGCGCGCCAGGTGTCGGCGGCGGAAGAGGTGCTCCTCGCCAAGCAGCGGCAGCTGCAAGGTCGGTGGGCCAGTGCTTGGCTGCCCTCGCTGCCGCAGCCGGGCTCTGGCCTCTGAACGCATCTGCTGGCCGCGTGTGCGGGGTGGATGGCGTTTGTATACGCACAGGCATGCTGGGTGCCCTACTCTGCCTTGCCCCACTCTTCTTTGCTATGCAGATGACTGGGATGTGTACAGGGTTGGCGATGCGGTGAGGGTGCGGCTGAACCTGCGGCCAGAGGACACGTCTGTGTCCCTTTACACGGCGCTCGTCGGCGGCGGCCCGCTGCCGCCGCCGGCAGCGGCGGCAGCGGCGGGCGGCCGCGGCGCTGCGCAGCAGGCAGCGGCGCTGCCGCCGCCGCCCCTGCGCAGCGCGGCAGCCTCTGCTGCGCTGCGGCGGCGGTTGGCCGCCGCCGCCAGCGGCAGTCGCGGCGGCGGCGAAGCGCGGGCGGCGCTGGTGGCCTGGGTCGCCGAGCTGCTGTGCGGGGCGTACCGGGTGCACCAGGCGCTGCTAGCAGACTGGGTGGCGGGCGCCGACCCCAGCGGCGGGGTCTCCCTGGCGGAGGGCGTGGGCCGCGTGCGCGCGCTGGAGCGCGAGGCACTGCTGGGGCTGCTGGATGGTCTGTGGGGCGACTTTTTGCAGGCGAGCGCTGCTGCTTCTGGTGCTGTTGGAGACCATGTGCGGGCGTTGTGGTGACCCGTTCGCTTGGTGTTGCTGGTACTTGTTGTTTTCTGCGAGCCGAGTCGACAACATGGGCGGCGCGCCCTTCTGCGCCGCGCGCTGCCTTGCCTCGCGCCCTGCCGGTCCCCGATGGCCACGGCCGTCTCGCCTGCCCTGCAACCGCCTCCCTCGTTCGCTCGCAGGACGTTGACGTGCTGGAGAAGACGGCCAGCTTCCGGACGTTCAGGCGAGAGGGAGAGACTGGGCAAAGGGGCGAGGGCGGCGCGCAAGCTGTGCAGAGGCGGCGGGGCGCGCAGAGGCGGTGTGCAGGGACGCCGCAGACAGCGGCGCGGCTTTCTGCAGGCGCCTTCACTCCCTTCTCCCCCCTCCTGGTGTGCAGCCAGCTGGATGCTGTGGAGGAGTTCCAGCTGGAGGCAGGCAACCTGTTTGCCCAGCTGCTGACGGGTGCGGACCGTGCCCTGTGCACCCTCATCGCACGCCAAACTGCTGCGCGCGTGCCGCCGTCCCGCGCCTGCAATGCTGCAGGCCCCTCTGCGCCCCGCGGCCCCCCCCCCCTTGCCTCGTCGCGTCCTTGTTGCTGGACGCCGCGAGGCATGGTCGCAGGCGCCTCCCATCGTCCCTCTTCCATGCTTCACCCCATGCTTCACCTCCATCGTTTGTTTTTCCAAATTCCAATGACTTCTTGCAAACTGTCCCCCTGCAGACTTCAAGCAGCAGGCGGCGGTGCTGGCGTTTGCCGGCTACGAGATAGTGCCCCCGCCTGGCGACGAGGGGTGGCCGGAACAGCAGCAGGCGGGGCAGGCGGCGCAGCCAGGTGCCGGCAGCGGAAGCCAGGCCCCTCTGGGCCCGCCCGCTGGCACCAACCTCGACCGGCAGGTGCATTGCGGGGGAGGGCAGGGCGCCTGTGTAGGCGCCTCCTGGTGCCTGCCTGTTTGACTGAACGGTATGTGGTGCTGCTTTGCTGCGCACTGCCGCACTGATGTGGCGCGGATGCCCTTGCTGCTGTGCAATGCTTCTGCAGGCGGCCGAGATAGACTGGGCGGCCGAGCGCCTGGCGCCAGTGCTGGCTGCCGAGCGCCTTGCCTCCCCCTCCCACGCACCCCACCCCTCCGAACATTGGGCTCACCCATCGCCCTCGTCAGCGGCAGCCGGCGCGGTGGCAGCAGAAGGACCAGCAGCAGCAGAGGCAGCACGAGGGGCAGCTGCATTGCCGAGCGCGCAGGGGCCAGGGCCAGGGAGCGGCAGCGGCAGCAACGGTGTGGTGCCGAGGGCCAGTGCAGGGCCCGCTGACACACCGGCACCAGCAGTGCGCCGGCTGTCCTCAAAGGAGGAGGAAATAGCGCTGAAGGTCCTGCTGGGACTGGGGCAGTCACATTCGGCTCCGGTCAGCAGCGACAGCGAGGCGAAGAGCGGCGACAGCGACAGCGCTTGAGAGCCCTTGTATGTCGCCGCACGCTGCAACATGTGGAATGAGCAGGACGCCTGGCCGTCGCACGCTTAAGGTCACTGCCCGCTGTCGGCAGAAAGGAGCGGGCAGGGCAGGCCGTGGAAAGGGAGGCGCAGCTGGCACGGGAGCTGGAGGGCGAGCGGGAGCACCGCGCCAGTCATGCGAGGCAGGCCGAGGAGAGGGATGCACAGCTGGCGGCCGAGGTGCGCGAGCTACGGCAGCGCCTGGAGGAGAGCGACGGTTGGGGGCGGGCGGCGGCTGCAGAGGCTGCGGCGCTGGGCGACTGCCTGCGCGCCAACGAGGCGGCGCTGGAGGCAGCGGAGCGGCGTGCGCAAGCGGCGGAGCAGCGCGCACAGGTGCTGGAGAAGAGGGAGAGGACAGGGGACCGGTAGCAGAGCTGTGGGACACATCAGCCTAGCGCCCTGATTCTGGGGAACACCTGCATGTGAGAGCCCACGCAACGAGCCGCCGCACGCCGAATGCACTGCTGCCAAGCACCTCGCCGGGAAGACATGAGGACAGTCTGTGAGGCGGCTGGCACTTGCCTGTTCTCCCGAGCGGGCCGAAGCATCGGTGCGACAGGAATGAGCGGCAGCGCTCGTGGGCGGCGCAGGCGTGCCGGGGAGCAGCACAGCTCGATGCCGCCTCATCTTCTCTCTTCATCTCGTCTTAATTTAGAGCTGTGGAAGCAGCGCCTGAGGCGATGGCACCTCCGTTCTGCCTGTGCAAGTTAAAATTGAGTGCACCCATACCATACTGCAATTGGCAACAAAGAGGAAGGACTGGAACTGATAATGAGATGATTTAGAAGTCTGAAAGCACTACATGAACGGCCGCAATGCAACCCAGACAGTGCGGCCTCGCGCAAACCGGCGGCCTCACACCACCTGCGCGACGCGGTCGCGCAGCTCGGCATCCGTCGACACCTCGCGCAGCGTCCACAGCGCGAACACGAGGGCCACCAGGTAGAGCAGGCGCTGGAAGAGCATCTGTGCGCGAGGGGGGAGGAAAGCGCGGCAACCATCGGCATGAGCAGGGCGGAAAGAACAGCACGCAGCCGTGTCGGGGAAGCAAGCGCAGGGGCGGATGCGCGGCGATCGAGAACAGACAGCAGGGAGGTGCAGGAGGTGCAGGCGGCAGGGATTTGGGGCCAGCTCGCAGCCGCAGCAGCGCCTCTAATTCTTTCCCCTTCATGCCCGCCCCGCTCACCAGGGCGGCCAGCAGCCAGCCCCACCACGCCATGCCCGTGTTGATCGTCAGAATGTAAATAGACAGGCCGATGGTGGCGCACACCGACAGCAGCGCCAGCACCAGCACTGCGAGCGCGCGGGGGAGGGAAGGACGGGGTGCGCGCCGCGGCGGCGGTGGTGGGGTGAGCGGCAGGGGGCACGGTTGCACGAGCGCCAACAGGCCGGACTGCCTGCAAGCGCCGGCAGCTGCGGCTGGCCCCGCCGCCGCAAGGCAGAGCCGGGCCCCGCCCCAGGCCCGGGCCCGCGCCGCCGCCGCACCCGAGGTGCCGAGGCCGAGGCCGCCGCCGCTGCGGAGCGCGGAGCGGGTGAGGAGAACGCCGACCACACCGACCAGGCCAGAGAAGACATAGAGCGAGTACTTGGCGATGTTATCAGCAAAGATGCCCTGCGAGCGCAACAGGGAATGGCACGGATGGGGCGGGTCGAAAAGAGAGGCGCAGGGGCGAGTGCAGGGGAGCAGGCGCGGCCGCAGGGGCGGCGAGGCATGCGCGGCGGCCGCCCCGGCCGCGCATGTCGCGCCCGTCCCGCCCCGCTGCTCCCGCCCCTGGCGTTGGCGTCAGGCCTCGCGACTGCTTTACGCGGATGCCCGGCAGGGCTCTGAGAGCCGCGGCCGGGGGATCCAACCCGCGTGCACCCTACGGCTGCCGCCCTGCCGCCGGCAGCCAGCCTGCGACTCCGAGCCTCTACGTACCAGTTGCCTGTTGGCTCGCCAGGCCTTGAGGTTTCCAATACAACCTTAAAAATTAATTTGTTTTAAGTTTCAAAAACTTTTAGTCAAGCAACGGAGCACACCAGCCACTTTTGGTTCTCCACGGTGGTGGGGTAGTTGCCCGAGGCGCAGAGGCCCAGAAATATCGCGCCCACGATGATCTGGGGAAGAAAGAATGCGATGGGAGCAAGGAGTTGGGAGCCCCGCGGGAGCAGGGCGGAGCGAGGGAAGCTCAACCGCAGCGCCAGACCGGCGGGTGCCGCGGGCCCTGCACGCCCCCGTCCCGTCGCCGCACGTGCCCCCCACCGCGCTGCACCCCAGCCCAGCCACTGTCGCCGGCAAGCCGCAGAGCGCCCCGCCCCGCCCCCCCCCCCCCCACCCCCCCCACCGCCCACCGCCCCCCACCCCCACCCCACACACCCTCCCACTCACCAGCGAGTAGGCCAGCATGTGCACCAGATAAAGCGATCGCGTGCGCCGCTTCTCGCCATCGGTCAGCACCTGGGCGCGGCGCAGGCGAGCGGGCGGGGGATTGGCCGGGGGCGGCGCCGGGGAGGTGCCGGCGGGGCTGCGCGCGCCCTTGCTGCGCGTCGAGCACCACGCACTAGTGCTGGGGCAACTATGGAAGCCATGCTGTGGAGAGTGTGCCGCACCTGATAGGCGACTTTGTACTTTCCCTCCTTGTCGCCCTTCTCCCCCCTACGCTGGCGCCGCTCCTCGTGCCGGTCGGCCGGCGGCGGCGCGTAGCCGCCGGGCGGCGGCGCGCCCGCGCCGCCAGCAGGCAGGTAGGCTGGCGGCGCGCCTGGCGGCGAGTAGGTGGGGTATGGCTCCGCCGAGCTCTGAAACTGCTGCGGCGGGGGGCTGCAAACACGGGTGGGGCGGCGGGCGAGCGGTCGGCGCGCGAGCGGGGGGTCCGGGAGCGCAGCGGGGAGGCGCGCGCGCTGGCGTGCGCTCGCGCGCAGCCGTTGGCATGCCGGCGCTGCTGGCGCGCACGCACTGGCACAGCGTGCGCACCCGGTGGCGTCCTTGGGCGCCTTGGGCTTCACCTCATCCAGCACCGACCTGCGATGCAGCCAGTCGGGTGCAGAATGGTGCAGGAGTGTGCAGGGGCGGTGGCATTGTGTGCTCCCCGCGCCCATCTGGCAGCGCCGCTCCCATGCCCGCGCCTTTCGTGGCTCCGGGGAGGCCGGCGGCGGGCAGCCACAACGCCGCTGCCGTGCTGCCGGCGGCGGCGTAGCGCCTCTGGCCGGCGCCGGCGCACACCTGCCCCCCGCCGCACCCCCCATCCGCGGCCCCAACCGCTCCCAATCGCGGTCCCCTAGCTTGTGCGCATATTGCAGGTACCTTATGACGCCTCGCAGCAGGCCCATCGCGCGAACTCCTCTTGCTCGTTGCCAAAGTTGCGTCGCAGCTCACCAGGAAGCCTGGATATTTGTGCAGCACAGTGTCAGATTGCAGCAGAAGTGCAGTGCCTGCACAGTACCCGCTTTTGATCGGTAGAACGTTGTTCTGGCGGTGGGCCTGCTATGCCGCGATCGCACCTGTCTCCCTTCAGAGCAGCACCTCTGCACTCAGTTGAACTGTGGAGTAGAGATACCGCCCCACCGTCGAGGCTCGGATTCCAACGGCGCGCAGTCCAATTTTGAGCAATCCTATGCTATGGCGATCAGAGAGCAGTTCGCTGAGGAAGGGCAAACGATCCATTCCATGAACTGCCAACAGTGCGGCTGCCGTTGCCGACAGCCGACAGCCGCCAGCGCTGCTGTGTTGGAGGCGCCTATAGGACTGGTAGCTACCAGTCGCCCAGCGTGGCGGTCACGGTCTTCTCACGCTTGTGATACTGTGACAGAGCAAGGGCAACAGAGGGTGGAGCAGAAGTGGTGCATCAGCTGCGTCAGGCTGCGCTCAAGCAACTGTGAGCGCCGAAATGCAGGCGGCTGGAGAAGTCACCAGGCACGAGACCAATGCTTGGCTGGTCCAATCAGCAAGTGAGGAGCTGCTGCGGAAGCGTAGAGCTAGAGCAGGCAAGCACAGCACTCTGGAAACTTGCGCAAGCGTCTGGCAGGGCGGCGACGCATTGCTCGCCTGAGTGTGCAGCAGGTGGCGGGCGGGCGCCGAGCCGGGGCCGCCGCCCACCCACGCTGCATACAGCTCCCGCACTCCAGGGCTATCCTGCGGCAGCCGCTCCACCAGGCTAGCAGGGCTGCGGTGGGGCAATGGGAAGCGTTTGAGTGGGCCGTCGGCCGACGGCAGTGGGCAAACCGGGCGGCACCCTCCCACCCAGGCAGGCGGGCATGGGAGCAGGCAGGCGTGGCAGGCGGGCCAGGCGGATCGCATCCAGTCGGAATCCAGGAAGCAGCAACAAAAGCTATTTGCTGAATAAGAATCGATGAACTAGAAGCGCACTCGTGATACAGCATCTCCAGCTGCTCAATCAACTGGGCGCTCTGGCCAGGGGCCGGCCGCAGCTGGCCGCCACCGTTGAGGCAGCCTGCGCGCATGGGCGGCGGCGGCAACCAGCGGTGGGAAGCCTCGCCCGGGGGGCGGACAACGGCGCGGAAGGGCGGGCCGCGCAGGCACAAGAAGAGACAGATACTATAGAGAAACTAAAAAGTTGAGGAGCCTCACCCGAGGGGCAGGCCATCACCTCCACGAAGTCGTACTCGCACCGCCCCAGCTTCACCTTGCGCACCAGGCCCTGGATGTTCCTGCGGCATGGCGGGCCCAGCGAGGGGGGCGGCCGCAGGTGAGTGTCGCAGAAGGCGCCACAAGTCAGCCGGCAGCAAGCCCCAACAGCGGTGCGGCGACCATCCTCCCTCTCCCGCCTGCCCACCTTCCCTCTCCTGCCTGCACTTGCCCACACCTCGCCGCCCAGCCGCGCACTCCTTCACCCACCCACCTGAAGCCATAGGCGGTGGCCCCCCGCAGCACGGGCTGGCCCCCCAGCTCCAGCGCCCACTCGCGCAGGTCGGGGTTGCGCCCCGGCGCGAGCGCCAGCCGCCCGGCCGGCAGCGCCGTGCCAAACAGCTGCTCCGCGGCCGCGCGCATCGCATACTCGAGGTAGCCGCCTGCAAGAGCGTAGTGAGAGCGAGCAGGGGAGGGAAGACGGAGGAGGAGGAGCAGTGAGGCAGCAGGGGGCGGGGACGTGGCGGACGGAGCGGGGCAGGACAGCGGAGCAGGGAGCACGGAGAGAGCAGAGCAGGGGCCACACTGCCTGAGAGGTCGAGCGCTGCAAGTCGCTAACCCCAAGCCAGGTCACGGCCCCTGCCAGCCCGCCGCGCCGCCTGACCCCGGGTCACCTGAGCCGCCAGGCACGCCGTACCGCAGCCTTGGTGCCCCTGCCCCGCCTGCTGCGCCCCCTGCGTCCGGCGCTGCCGCGTTCGAGTATGGTAGGTCGAGGGGGGTGGGGGACAGCTCGGCCAGGTCGAGGCTCCGCTCTGAAAGCAGCTCCCACAGCTCGGCCGTGGCAAGCACGCAGTCGGTCTCTGGGATGCCGGCGCCACTGCCGCCGCTGCTGCTGCTGCTGCTGCCGGGGACGAGGAAGTCGTCCCTGGGGACGGGTGGGGGGGTGGGGGTGAGGGGTGAGGGTGAGGCGCAGCAGCGCAGGCCGCGCACGGGCTCGGCTCGCGGCAGCCTGCCCTGCGGCTGCTCACATGCGCGCGCCCCGCAACATCAAGATGTGCAAAAGCAATTGCGTGGAAGCAACTGCGCGAAAGCAGCTGCACGAAAGCACCTGGCCGCCTCGAGCTT
Organism: Chlorella sp. A99; assembly: GCA_003063905.1. Lineage (NCBI taxonomy): Eukaryota > Viridiplantae > Chlorophyta > Trebouxiophyceae > Chlorellales > Chlorellaceae > Chlorella > Chlorella sp. A99. The sequence goes on along the minus strand of PCFQ01000004.1, from coordinate 120,130 downwards.
CTTGTCGTAGCAGGGCATCACGGCACAGTGGTACACCGCCTCGGGCTGCAGCATGCAAGGTTGTTGTGATCAGCGCGGCGCTGTGGTCAGGTGCCAGGGAACGGCGGCAGGCGACTGCTTGGCACGCACGGCGGCGACCCCGGCCCCGGCGCACAGCGAGCGCGGTGCGTGCACGCCGCGGCGGCGTGCCTGCAAGCCCTGGGCGGGCGCCCACTGCCGCTTGACCAACGTGCCCAGCACCGCCTGGGGGCTCTTGGCGGTAGAGATGTACGGGAGGATGTAGCTACGAAGAAAGATTTGATTTGGCAAGGCCAGGGGCAGGAAGAGGGCGAGACTGTGGGAAGCGCACGCACACTAAACGCACAAATGCAGGCAGGCGGCCAGGAGCATGCCCCCGCTGCGCGATGCTGCTAGCAATGCAACGCCAGCGATGCAGCCATGTGCTTATAAGCAGCCCGCCCACGCCTACCTGCCGTGCGTCTTCTCTGCATAGCAGACCCAGCCGGGGCAGGCGGAGGCCAGCATGGGCAGCGGCCCTGGGCCGCCGGCACCGCCGCTTGCCGCCCCCCCGCCCATGCCGTTTTGCTGCTGCCATGGCGACCGCTGCTCCGGCCAGCCGCCGCCTGCCTGCTGCGCCTGCTGCGCCTGCTGCGCCTGCTGCGCCTGCTGCGCCTGCTGCCTGACGCTCTCGCCATCAACATCCATTGCTTCGGCTGCGCTTGCGTTCCCCGACGCTCCCGCTGCTGCCGCGGCCTGCAGTGCGTCCCTGCACGCGAATTGCAGCAGCACGCTTTGCGTAAACGCCTGCTTTGGGGGGCCACATTCAACGGGCCGCTCCAGACCACCTGCCCCGTTGGCTGGTGCACCCCAGGTGGCCAGGTTACTGCGGCTACTGCGACCAGTATAATCCAATGAGTTCCCACCTGCCCCGCCGGCTAGCGCAGTAGCGCTCGGCAAACTCGGCCGCCGTCTCCAGCAAGGTCACGTCGCGCGCCCATGCAACGTCAAACACTGCCCTGCAGGGAGCAAGAGGGCGAGAGGCCGCCGCCGTGGTTGGGATGGGAGGAGGCTCGTGGGGCAGCAGCGTGGCCCCTGCGGGCCTGCCGGGAGGCCCCGCTCACCTCGCGCCCAGGCGCCGCAGCGCGGCCGCCAGCCGCCCTGCGCAGTCGGCGGCGGCCAGGCCCGCAGCAGCCGCCAGCGCCGCCACCGACTGCGGGGCGAGCGAGACCACGACCGCCACGCGAGGGTCGGCCAGCTGCGCTGCCAGCTCCTCGGTGCTCTGGTGGTGGAGGTGGAAATGGTTGAGGAGGGGTGGGGCGGGGAAAACGACGCGGAGGAAGGAGAAGTATGCAGGCGGTCTGGGGCGCGCTACGAGGCAGCGCGGCGCTCGCAACGCGCCGACCATTGCGCGCTTCCGTTGTGGCCCCGGCGCTCCTGCCAGCCAGAACCGCTGCACACCCGCTAGTGCCTGGCACACGCATTTGCCACCCGCTGCGCCTGCCTAAAGCGCCCTGCAGCGGCCCTCAGCAGGGCCTGGTGCACCCACCTGGTGCTGGAGCAGCACCGTCTCCGCACTGGTCACGCAGCCGCTGCAGGCCAGGCAATCGTTCAGTGTGACCTTGACTGCCGGTGCAGCGCCCGCACCGCCCTCCGCCGGCGCGAGCACCGTCTGCTGGAAGCCGCGGGGCGCGGGCGGCGCGGGGGCGGACGTGGTGCTGCCAACAGTGCCCGCCCGCGGCCGCTCGTTCAACGCCACCATCCCGGCCTGCAGGCGGGCAGGCGGCGTGTGAGCGGAGCGTGTGGCACCGGAAGTGCGGGCGTGCATCGGCGGCCTGATGTCGCGGTGCCAGTTGTGACAGGCCACAGACGGCGTTGTGCTCCCATGGCTGCTTGTTCGCTTGAGGGCCGCGCTGCGCACGCAACACCCACCTCCCCACCCACCACAGCACCGCCTGCCGCGCCGTCTTCTTGCAGCTTGCCGCCGCTCAGACTGACGACGCAGGCCTGGCTGGGTGCGATGAAGTCATTCAAGTCGCCGATTTTGACCGCTCCTGAAAAAGCCATCGCCGCAGACTTCGCACACGGCGGCAAGCGCCGCGCGCTGTCTCAGTCAAGCGCCAGTGATCCTAGAAGATCGACAAGCAGAAGATAACAGACAGAATGTGGGCCGGCGCGAGCAGCGGCGCGGTGAAGAAGGCGCCGGGCCGGCGGCGTCGGCTGAACCCCCGTCCTCCGCCTGACGGCACATTCCCGTTGCACCCTGTCCCAATCCCCCCCAGACCCCACCGATGACCTAACCCACCGATGGCCTGGTGGGGTGAAAGGGAAAGTGCGAGCCGCACTGTCCTCACTGGCCATCCCGGCGAGGTGCTTGACAGCAGTGCATTCGGCGCACGGCGGCTCGTTGCGTGGGCTCACATGCAGGTGTTCCCCAGAATCAGGGCGCTAGGCTGACGTGTACCACAGCTCTGCTACCGGTCCCCTGTCCTCTCCCTCTTCTCCAGCACCTGCGCGCGCTGCTCCGCCGCTTGCGCACGCCGCTCCGCTGCCTCCAGCGCCGCCTCGTTGGCGCGCAGGCGGTCGCCCAGCGCCGCAGCCTCTGCAGCCGCCCCGACCGTCGCTCTCCTCCAGGCGTTGCCGCAGCTCACGCACCTCGGCCGCCAGCTGCGCATCTCTCTCCTCGGCCTGCCTCGCCTGACTGGCGCGGTGCTCCCGCTCGCCCTCCAGCTCCCGTGCCAGCTGCACCTCCCTTTCCACGGCCTGCCTCTCTAGCTGCCTCGATTCCTCCAGCTCCCGTGCCAGCTGTGCCGCCCTTTCCTCCGCTGACTCTCGCAGCGCCACCTCCTCACCTCTTTCCCACTCCGCCTCCACAGGCGCTGCTGCCAGGATGCGGCGCACCATGCCCTCGGGCAGCTCCAGCACCAGCCGGCGCTGCAGGCGCGCCAGGCTGAGTGCCAGTGCCCGCAGGCGGCCGCGCGCCGCGTCCGGCAGGTGCGCCGCCAGCTGCGCCGCCTCGGCAGGGGAGCGCGCCAGCACCGCCGGCAGGGCCCGCGACAGGCCGGGGCAGGGTGAGGGCAGCGCCGCCCAATCGGAGGGCGACAGTGGCCGGCTGGCAGCCAGGTCGGCGAGCAGCATGCGCACCACTTCATGGCACACTGGGGCTGCCTCCGGGTCAGTTGGTGCTGCCAGCAGGTCAGCAATCAGCTCAGCTGGCGGCACTGTTGTGCGCTCCAGCAGCACTCGGCCGGAGGAGAGGTGGCCTCTGGAGGCTGAGGGCAGAGCGGCCGTCATGGGTGAGCGCTCGCTCTGACCCTGGCGCAGCTGCCAGCAGCAGCTCAATCACTGCCGGGGCGTCGGAGTTCTAGGCAGCACCATGCAGTGGCAAGAAGCCGAACATGTCGGCTGCTGACGCCGTCTCTGGCGCCGCCGCCAGCAGCAGCTGGACTGCAACCACGTGGCCGTTCGCAGCTGCCAAGTGCAGCGGCAGGTCGCCACGCTGGTCAGCTCCAAATGGTGCCTGCAGTGCTGCAGTCAGCAGCAGCTGGACTGAAGCTGCGTGGCCTTGTTGGGCTGCCAGGTGCAGCGGCAGCACGCCATGTTGGTCGGCTGCTGTAGCCGCTTGAGGCGCTGCCGCCAACAGCAGCTGAACCACTGCAGCAGAGCCTTGCAGAGCTGCACAGTGCAGGGGCAAGAAGCCATCGGCGTCAGCCGATGCAGCTGTCTCCGGCGCTGCCTGCAGAAGCAGCCGGGCTGCAGCTTTGTGGCCATGGGCAGCCGTGCAGTGAAGCGGCAGCGTGCCATTCTGGTCTGCTGCTGTAGCCCCCTGGGGCGCAACAGCCAGCAGCACCTGAACTGCTGCAGTGTGGCCTTGCTGGGCTGCCCAATGCAGCGGCAGCCTGCCACGCTGGTCGGCTGCTGCAGCCGCCTCAGGCGCTGAAGTCAGGAGCAGCTGAACTGCAGCTGTGTGGCCTTGCTGGGCTGCCCAATGCAGCGGCAGCATGCCCCTCTGGTCGGCTGCTGCAGCCGCCTCAGGCGCTGCTTCCAGCAGCAGTTGAACTGCAGTTGCGCTGCCATTGTAAGCTGCTGCGTGCAGCGGCAGCCTGCCATGGTTGTTAGCTGCTGCTGCTATGCCAGGCCCTGCCGCCAGCAGCAGCTGAACTGCAGGCACGTGCCCTCCTTCAGCGGCCAGGTGCACTGGCAAGTCGCCATCCTCATTAGCTACTGACGCCGCCGCTGGGTCGCCCGCCAGCAGGCCCTCGATTGCGGCTGTGTCGCCGCGCTTGGCTGCCTCATGCAGCTCGCTGCCTCCAACCTCCATCCTGCGTGGAGAACGGGTTGGCACAATGTGACCAGCTCTCCCTGCAGCCAGCGACGGGCGGGCGAGCGATGCACAGCGCGCGGTCGGCCTCGGCGGCCTCGGCCTCACCCGGGCGGAGCGGGGCGCCTCGGTCAGTCCTGGCCCGGCTCTCCGGCCTCCCGCAGCCTGTGCGGCTCGCTCCAACGCACGGGGGGGCCTCAGATCGAGGTGCGCGATCGGCCGCCTCTCGAACTGCCTGATCGCAGCCAGAAACGGAGGGCAGCGCTCGGCAATGGGAGAGAGCGAGACGAGGAATGGCGGGGCTGCCAGAGTTGGAAGGTGGCCGCTCGCGCCGGGACCGTGGGCAGCACGGTGGCGGCAGGCAGGGGGGTGCTTGAGGCCTCTCCCCATCCGCACAACTCCCCTTCCAGAGCTGCCCATCCACAGATCGAAGTTGAGACGAGTGCCGCAAGAAGATGAGGCGGCACCGAGCTGTGCTGCTCCCCGGCATGCCTGCACCGCCCACAAGCGCTGCCGCTCATTCCTGTCCCACCGATGCTTCGGCCCGCTCGGGAGAACAGGCAAGTTGCTGCTGCTGCCGCAGAGTCAGCCGCCAGCAGCTGCTGGACAGCAGCGGCATCGCCGCGTCTGGCTGCCTCATGCAGCTCACTGCCGACAAAATTCATCCTGCATGCCAGGGCAGAGAGCGGATCAGCACTCGGCCACTCCGCCTGTGACACGCAACAGCTGGGCGGGCGGGCACACCACCGCACCGAGCTCCGGACGCCGCCTCACTGGGCGGAGCGAGCGCCTCTGCCTATCCTGGGCCCCGCTCCCCGGCCCCCTGCAGCCTGTGCGGCTCGCTCCAACGCGCGGTGGAGCCGTAGATCGAGGTGCGCGATCGGCCGCCTCTCAACCGTCTCAGTTGAGACGAGTGTGGAGAGGAGTTGAGGTGGGCATGGAGCTGCACCGTCTTGTGCTGTTTCACCACAGAAGCTTGCACTGCCATTACTACGACTATGGACGGATGATTGGCATGATGTAAATACGCTGCCATCCCAAAACAACTGCGCCGCGGCGCCCGCGCGGCCCCTCAGCTCCGCTCCTTGCTGCCTCGCGCCGCCTCCCGCCTGGCGTCGGCCCTGCGCCGCGCCCCCGCTGAATCAAACCATCCCCTTGCGCCGCGCCACTCCTCAACGACGATTGAACCTGAGCACTATTCACTCCTTCACAATCACCACCGGGCAGGCAGAGTTGTGGACGCAGTAGTCGGAGACGCTGCCCAGCCCCACAAAGCTCATCACAGCACTGCAGAGAAGGGATGGGGCGGGACCAGGAGGGTGGGCGAGCGGAGTATCAAATCGCAGCAGCACGCGCGCGGCGCGCCACGCGCCGCGCGCCAGCCGCCGCCGCCCCCACCCGGCACGGCGCGCGCGCCGGCGCCGGCGCTGCCCGAGCAGCCAGGCCCCTGCCGCCCACTGCTTGGCGGCGCCCAGCATGGTCGATTAATCGACCAAGTGTTTGACGAAAACACAATGAATGTCGTCGTCCTGCTCCCCACCGCTTGATGGCGCCCATGCCGCGGGCGCCGACCACTAGCAGATCCACCTTGTTGGCCTTTGCATAGTGCACGATGGACTCGCCCACGTCTGCGTGCGGTGGCAGAATGCGCAGCAAGAGACAACTTAAGAGGGAGCGAGCAGGGGGCCCTGGCGGGGAAGGCGGGAGACAGGGGATCGCCAGCGGCAGAGCCGGGGAGGCGGGGAGCCGGCGCGCGGCGGCGGCGGTGAGGGGCGCGGCCGCCGTGCAGCCCACCCGCCTGCGCGCCTTTCTTCTGACCAGCCTGCCACCCTTTAGCTCACCCGAGGCGCCTCCCTCGGGGTACAGGGCTTTGAAGAAGATGCGGCTCTTGTCGATCTGCAGGGAAGAAAGCAGGGGTGTGGGAAGAAAGCAGGTGGGCGCCTGAGGAGGGAAACGTGGCGGCCGAGGTCGCGGAGCGCGCGGAGCACGGCGGGGGCGGCGCGAGCGCAGGGGGTGCCCACGACCAGCGATGGGCAACTGCAGCACCACCCCAGACGCCGCCGCCGGCCGGCCGGCTGCCACGGCGTCCCTGCCACAGGGCCTGGCCGCCGGCGCCGCCATGTCGCGCCGGCGCCGCCTGTGGCTGCGGCGGCAGCCCGGCCCCTCCTCTGCCTCGCCTCTGGAACGTCCGAGAGCGAGGGGCGCCAGCTGGCGCCGTTGTGGTGCGAGGGGGGGTCGTGGGGCGCCACCGCCGCCACCGCCGCCGCGCCGCCTGCGTGCGCCGCGCCGGGGCTGCCGGGCCCGCCGCTGCTGCCTCTAAGGCGCCCCTCCCAGGCCTTCACCTGTAGGCAACAGGGGCAGGCAGGCGGGCGGGCACCACTGCCTTGAGGCGCCCGCCTCGCCTCGGCACCCGCCGGCGGGCGGCCTGCCGCCCGAGGGCCGGCTCGCAATGCAGCACCGGACGGACGAGCGCGCGCGCGCGAGCGGCGGCTAGGTGCGTCGCGCAGCAGCACAGGGAAGACGGCACGTCGCTCACACAGGTTGCTTGCCCACCTGCTGCTGCTGGTCGGCCACGGCAGCGTCCACCGCCGCCTCCACCACCTGTGCAGAGCGTTGTTCTGTTGAGAACTTCGTTGCGCGCAATTGTCTGTGGCGCGCCAGACTTGCTAGCCTCCACCTGCCAGGCCCCTACGCGCCCTCTCACCCACCACCCACCACCGCCCCTCACGCACCCACGCCCACCCGCCTCCGAAGCAGCATCGCTGGACCCCCCCTGCCACCAACCAGCGCCCGCGCCCGCGCCAGCGCCCATAGGCAGATATGGCGCGCCCTCCCTGCCACCAGCGCCCGCGCCCACCTCTCTCGCGTAGCGCAGGCTTTCGGCTGTTGCCTCCTCGGCCTCCTCCGATTGCAGGGGCGCCGCCTCCACGGCATCCTCGTGCACAATCTGGGGAGATGGAAGGAGGGTGGGGTGGGGGGTGGGGCGGGTGAGCGGGTGGGCATGCGCGCGGCGTGCGCCCCGCCAGCGCCGCCGGCGGCGGCAAGCCGGCAGAGCAGAGGCAGCGCGCGTTCGGCCTCCCCCCTTCTCCTGCCGGCAGTGGCGGCGCACCGGGTACGGGATGGGCAGCGCCACGCAGACGAGGTGGAGCTCGTCCTGGGCCAGAGGGAAGAAAGCAAGGACAAGACGTGGGGTGGCAGCGCATCCGAGGCGGCGACCAGCACATCGCATCTTCAAGGATTTGGCATCGGGCTGAGATGCCGCGGCAGCCGAGGGCCCCGCCAGGGACAGGCGAGGCCGCGGCGCTGCCCCGGCCGAGCAAGCAGGGGGGGCCCGGCCCCCGTGCAGCGCTGCTCGGCGTGCTGCCGCCTCGGCCCCCCGCCCGCCTGCCGCGCGCCCTCGCCTGCGGGTGCACCATGCAGTGGTGCAGCGCCCAGGCCAGCGCCTTCTTGGCCAGCTGGCTGTCGTCGATGGAGACCAGGACCTTGTGCCCCTCCTGCACTTGAACAGGGGAGCAACACGGGCGGGGGAGCAGGCGTGAGGAAGGGAGTGCGCCAGCGCAGTCGGCTGGGGTGCACCGGGCGCGCACCCCCCTGCCGGCTGTTGCCTGCCACTCGGGCGCCGCCAGAGCCAGCGCCCGCCCGGCATCCCAGCACCCCCCCGCGCCGCGGCGCGCGTCGCCTCGCCTTGCGCTCGGCCGCCGTGGGCACCGCGGCGGCGGTGGCGGCGGCATCGCCCTCGGCGCGGACCACCGCCACGGGGCAGGGGGCGTTGTGCACGCAGTAGTCGGAGACGCTGCCCAGCCCCACCATGCTCATCAGCGTGCGCTTGGTGGCGCCCATGCCGCGGCTGCACGGAAGCGGGGGGGTGGGCGGATGGGTTGAGGGTGGGGCGGGGTGGGGTGGGGGGCACGTGGGAGTGCAGGGACGAGTTTGCACAGAGACGCGGGCGCAGCCGTGGGGGTGAGCGGGGCAGGGGGTGGGGCGCGCGGGTGACAAGGTTTCATGTGCGATCACCAACCTGCATGCAATCGTGCGGTGTGCAGTAGCGGGTGCAGTGCATGCAATCTGACATGTGGAGCTCACCTGCCGAGGACGAGCAGGTCAGCTTTCTTCTCCTTGGCGCACGCCACCAGAGACTCTGCCACCCCTGCATGCGTGCGTCGCGCAGCCAACGATCGAAAATCTGTTGTCTGCCAGCCGTGCACAGCAGAAGCGACCTACTCCCAGCTGCTCCCGGCCGCTCCCACTCCTGCCTGCGCCACCGCCCCCAGCTGCCCCAGCGCACCCGACGCGCCGCCCGCCGCCGGCAGCAGGTGCTCGTGCACCGACAGGTGCTCCGGGGCCTGCAGGAGGGGTGCTTCCACCGTGCACAACTTCGGCGCCATGCCGCAGCAACTGAAATCAGGTTCAAAGTTCAACAACAATTTACAGAACATCAGTTCCACGCGCCTTTACGCCGCGAAGCGCTGCCGCCGCGTCTTTGAGCAGCTTGCGCGCGCGCTCTTCGTCCGCCTTGCGCTGCAGCTCCCAGTTTGTGGTGATGGCTGTGCAAAAGGGAACGACGATAGATTCGCAATGCAGGAGTGGGAAGAGGGACGGGGTCCGGTGCGGCGCGCCTCCCCTGGCCTGCGCTCCCCCTCAAGCCCCCTTCGGCGCATGTGTCTCGCATGCCGCCTGCTGCCGCCGCCTGCTGATCATACTCACGTCCCTTGCCCCCGCCCCCCTTCCAACGCGCCCAACCCCGCGCACCCGTCACCGCGCCGGCGGTGGCCATGGGCACCGGGGGCGAGACGGCCATCGCCGGAGGCGGCGTCACCGCCACCAACTCCACTCGGTCGCCTGCAGGCCAGCGCAGGCAGTGCAGCCAAGCCAGTGCGGGCGGTGTGCAAGGAGCGGAGGTTTGTGGGGGGGTGCAGGCGGGCGGGGGGTGCAGGCGGGCGGCGGACGCGGCGGGCGGCGCACCCAGCCGGGGCGGACGGGTCTGGTGCCAAGGGCCGAGCGCAGAGCAAGCAGCAGCGCGCCGAGCGGACGAGCGGCGCGCTCACCGGGCCGGCACAGCGCGGCGACGACCCACTTTGCTGCCTCGAGCGCCTGCGGGCTCTCATCTATTGCCACCAGAAACGTGCGCCGCGCCATGGCAGGCCAGCGTGCGCTGCTGACACGCTCTGTGCTGCCGCCGGCAATCGCCGCCTCTCCTCTCCAGGCGCGATCCGCGCTTCAGCCGGCGGTCACAGCTGCTGCCTTCGCCCTCACTTGAGCTGCCGGAGCCTGATGCTCACCTCGGTCGGAAAGTGCAGCCGCAGATGCTCCTGTGGAAGCGGGTGCGGCGGGGCGAGGTAGGTCGGGAGCTGTGCAGCATGCAGGGAGGCAGAGCGACACAACGAAGGCCCTCCATCCAGACGGGTCGCGGCCAAGCAAGCTGGGAGGAGGTGCACGGGCCGCTCACTGCTGCCGCCCAGCGCCGCCACCGCCAACCCCAAGGGAACGTGCGCGCCGGCGACTCACCCGGCTCAGCTGCAGCTGCAATTAACTCCGAGAGACTGCCCGGCGCTTCCCGCCAGCGAAAACCGCGCACGGGTTCGCGACTGGTCACGCTTTGTTGGAGGCTTCTTAGCCGAGACGCTGTGGATTACAATAGCAGATCACACTTGCGAGAGATTGCAAACAGGGGGAGAGCTGCTCACTCGCAGGGGTCCTACCTGGCACAGCTGAACTTCTCTTAACACCAGGGCCTCCCCCCTCCTGCCATTGTTTCTAAAACATCCATCAACGATCAATCAACACTGTGCCGCAGAGGGTGTCGGAGTAGCTCCTCGCCACTTGCCACTTGGCTCCCCCTGTTCGAGCTCGCAGCAGCTGCCTCATGGAAGGGCACAGCGGGGCACGGGAGCACCAGCACGAGCAGCGAACAGCTGCAGCAGCCCATCAGGAAGGCGGCGGCATGCCCTCCCGCCTGGACGACGGCACGGGTGTGTCTCACGGGGAAACAGCGGCTGCCCATTGGTGGGCAGCGCCCCGCGCCAACCAACCAGGCCCTACCCGATGCAGGAAGTTACGGCCAGCCGCCCCCAGCCTTTGAGTTCACAGATGTCCACAAGCCCAAGTCTCCCACAGGTGGCCCGCCACTGCCGCCGCGCCATCCCCGCCCCTGCCGCATGTATACGGGGGAACCGCCCCCGCCGCGCACTGCGAGGCACATTGGGGGCGCCTGCACCCTGGCCAGGCCCCTCCCTTCCCGCTGCGACCTGCCTGCGCGGAGTTGCCCGCCTCCCTGGGCTGGCACCTGCCCGACCTCCGGCCCCTGTTGCGCGCGGCGTGGTGTGCCCGTTCGGAGCGCGACACCACTTCGGAGCCCGAGGCCCTGAGTCCAGGCAGGCCATCGCCCGACACCCCTCATCCCGCCCCCCACGCAGCGCCCGAGCACCACCCCGCGGTGCACCTCACCACCGGGCCGGCCGTCAACCCGCACTCGGCGCCGCTCAACGCGAGGGACGATGCCACGGGTGGGCGGGCGCCGTGCAGCGCTTGCTCGCGCAGTCATCTGTTCAAGTAGCAGTGATCTGCAGAACAGCTGTTCAAGTGGCATGCTGCTGGGAGGGGGGAGGGTCCCCCGCCCGCTCAGGCGCCCGACGGCGGCTCGCGCCGCGATTCGCCGCGTGATGGCCTGCCAATGGGCAGGGCCTCTGTGGGAAGGTCGACGCTGCTAGGCCGCGGCGCTAAGGGCCTCGATCAATACTGCCTGCCCCTCCTTCCCTCCCTCCGCACACGCACACTACCACGCGCTCCCTCCTCACCCACCCACCCACCCACAAACACACGCCTCCCCCCTCGCCCACCCGCCCACCCTCCCCTCGCAGGCTCGTACGGGCAGCCGCCGCCTGCGAGCGTGGGAGTGGATGATCGGCACAAAGCGCACATGCCCTGAGCGCAGAGCGCTGGCGCAGAGGGTACAGAGAGAGGGGGCGAAAGAGAGGGCGCCTGCCTGAGCGCAGAGCGCTAGCGTAGACGAGGCAGAGAGTGAGCGCAGATGCCCTCAGTGCCGAGCACCAGCGCAGACGGACAGCAGGGAGAGAGGGGCGGAGAGAAGGCGCGGCAAGGGCGCGGAGCGTGTAGGGAGCGCGAGAGGTGGGCCAGCGCGGCCTGCGGCGATGCACGAAAACAGCAGCGGCAGCAAGAGGCGGTAGCAGCGGCAGCACGACAGGATTGACAGCGCAGTAGCGCGCGCAGGCTGGGGCACTCAGCGCTCGCGCCCGCGGGCCGCGGAGCAGCAGCATGCACAGAGCAGAGAGCGGCAGTAGAGAGAGCGGGGCGGCTGTCGTTGTCGGGAGCGCGCGCTGGCTGCTGAGCGCGCCACGCCCGGCACGCCAGCGCCACCCCCGTGTTCCCGAGTGCCTCCCTTGATCCGCCAGGCTCCCGCCTCTCTGAATCTCGCGCATCTCTCGATTGTCACACGACCAACCACTTATGTCGGGAATGAGGCAGCGCCTTGCGGCAGGAGAGGAGAGAGCAGGAGGAGCTGTTTTCGGGAGCTTTGGGGGGTCGTTCCGAGCGACGGGGCCAGCTGTCATGAACGGGGACAAGGAGAGGGCAGTGCCACTTGGAAGAGGTGGAGGGATTTATCGGTGTTTGGCATGAATGAAATGTCAAGAACAAGGGCCAGTGCAGGGGGAGGGATCGAGGAGGATCAAGGGAGCAAGTGCACAAGGGAAACCAACTGCCGCTAAAACGCAGTGCTGGGAACAAGGGGGGAGGTCTTTCTTTCTGAATACCACCAATTTTCAAACAAGGGCTCTGTCAAGGGCGAAACACACTAGAGGAAGAGAGCTGATCACTCGTTCTCGACGTCATTCAAACTGGTGGCGCTAGGGCCGAGGCTGCCTCTATTCGGCTGCTTAGGGGGCTCGCGGACATTCGTTCGAAGGGCGAGGTGGGTTGGCCGGGCGGGGCGCAATGAACACGAACTGATCTGACTGCTCCTATGGAAGGGGGGTCTGGCGGCACCATAGAAGGGTCGATGCCGCCGGCAACATAACAGGGGAGAGCTATACATAGGCGGGCGCCCGTTGCGGGCGGGAGAAGGCGTGGGAGAGCTGCTGGCCTAGGCGGCGGCGCCACAGGGCGGTGCACCAAGCGATAAGCGCGGGGTGCGGAAGAAAGAACAGTCTAGAATCAATCGACTGGCTATTAAATTTTTGTTGTTCGTACACCCAGTGTGGGGGGCGGTGTGGGCTGGGGGGGAGGAGGCTCTATAGCACGGTCTGACCAGCCGCCTTCCCTAGGGGGTCCTACGTACGTATCACTGACCAGAGCTTAGGCGGGCTGTGCGGAAAAAGCAAGCCAGGAGGCAGGGAAGAAAAACCGCGCACCTCTCGGCGGCAGGTGTCTCGCTGGGGTCAGAGGCGGGCGGACGCAAGGGCCCATCAAGTGCGGGGGGGCGAGGGCGCGCCCCACCCAAAACTGCAGTGCCTGGTGCCGTGCAAGCGTGGCAGAGGGGGCGGCGGCCGGGTGGCAGAACCGTGCGTCGCGGTGGGGGGCTGCCCCCGGACGCCCGTCCTTTGGCACAAGGCAACGATTGGGCTGGGGCGGCGAGCGAGGGGCGGCTGGACGCCGCCCCGCCAGGCCGCGGCAGTGCCGCGGCTGCTGTCGCCGGCCCTCAGCCCCGCCGCCGGCGCTTGGCGGGCGAGGGGCTGCCGCCGTCAGAGGCGGCTGAGTCCCTGCTGCTGGCGCCGCTGCTGATGCTGCTCGCAGCCGCGACGGCATCGATGGCCGGCGCGGGCGAGGCCGGGGCGCTGGCCGCCGAGCGGAGCTGTTGGGCCTGCGCCGCCGTGGCGGCGGCGGCGGCGGCCGCCGCCGAGCGGCGCGCCTGCGCCCACACGCCAGACACGAGCTGGTTCATCCGCACCGCCCAGCCCTCCTGGGGGCTGAGCAGCGCCAGCAGCGCGTGGAGCGCTTCCTGCTGCCGGGCGGTGCCGGGGGCGCCGGCCTGCCAGGCCTGGACCGCGGCGCGCGTGGCGGGCGCCAGCTCAAACAGCAGGCTGTGGCAGGGCAGCAGCTCGGCCTCGTAGCTGCAGGCAGCGGCACGCGCAGGGGCCAGGGAAGGGGTCCGGTCAGCGCCAGCGCCAGACCGGGGGCAGCCGGGGCGCGGCGCCGTAGGTGGCCGCCGCCCTGCGGCAGCCACGGGGTCTGCGGATGTAGCCGCGGCCCACCTGAGGCGCACGCGCCAGTCCAGCCTCTTCAGCAGGTCCATCTGCATGGCAGGCAGCGAGCGCGCGTGGTGACCACTGTCGCACTCTGACAGCAGCTGCAGGCAGCAAGCCCACAGCGGCAGCAGCAGGTAGGGCCCCGCGCGTGCGGGCAGTCTGGCATGGGTAGGTTCTGCTCGCCCGCTGCAGACCGCCCGCAGACCGCCCGCAGACCGCCCGCAGACCGCCGCCCCTTGCCCGCCCACGCGGCGGACCTCCGAGCCGGGCTCCCCGCCCCTCTCGCCGCGCCACAGCCCCCACGCCCGCCCGGCCCTGTCAGCCCCCACGCCCGCCCACCTGGACCGCGGCCATGCCGCGCTTCATGTCATGAAAGGACTGGGGCCACTCTGAAGTGACCTCGGCCAGCCGCTGCACGGCAAGGGAACGGTTCACCGGTTAATGAACGAGGGGCGCGGTGAGGCGCGAGCTGGTGCGGGCGGAGAGGGAGCGCGCGCGCGCAAGAAGAGGGCGCGCGGCGCGGCGTCCCCGCCCGCCACTGTGGCGCGCGCGCGCGCCTGGGGGCAGAAGGCGTGGAGGTGCTGCAGATAGCCGTGGAGCACGGTGCTGGCAGGGCCGCGCCAGATGTCGCCGAAAGACTCGAGGGTCCACAGCGCGGCCAGCAGCTGCTCCTCTGTGGCTGCAGCAGCCAGGGGGGCGGCGGGGGTGGGAGGGGAGGGTCAAGGGACACGCGCGGCGGTGGACAGGGCTGGAAGCGGCCGTCCGCCGATCCCCGCGCCCCCCAGAGATGCGGGCGCCTGCCTGCCCCGCCCCCGCGCCGCACCTGTGGCGTAGCCTGCCTTGAGGAACAGGCCCAGCATGGACGCGAGCGTCCAGTGCAGGCTGGCCGCGCCGCTGCCCTCGTGCGCCGGGTGGTGGTCGCCCGCCTCCACCGCGCACAGCGCGGCCTGGACCACCGGGGAGGTGGCTGCCACTGCCATGAAGGAAGACGCGCGGCGCCAGATGGAGGCGGCGGCGGCCGCACGCTGGGCGCCGCACTCGGCGCCGGCCGGCGCCTCGGCAGGCGCGGCGCCGGCCGCCGCGGCGGCCGCCGCGCCACCGGCGCCGCCGGGGGTGACGGCGGCCTGGGCGGGCACTGCGGGCGGGGTGACTGGGGCGACTGCCGAGCCGGGCGGCGACGCGGTGCCCTCGCGCGGTGCCGCAACAGCCGCTGCAGAGCTGGCGGGCCCATGCTGCTGCCCCTCCGCCGACATTTTGCAATCGGCAGAGGGGCTGACGTGGGCGGCGCCAGTGGCCGGTGCGGCGGATGGCTGCGCCCGAGGCGCGGTCTTGATGCGGGGCAGCGCTGCATCGGTGGATAAGGCGGGTAGGGCAGTGCCATTGGGAGACAGGGCACGTGGGAGGGAGGAGCGGCCTGCGCCAGCGACAACTGCCTGGCCAACAGTCGCTCAGGGAACAGGGCCCATGCTGGGCTGCCCGTGCAGGCAGCCGTGAAGGTACTGGCACAAATTGCGGTCGCCCCGCCGGTCAGTGCAAGGCAAGGGTTTCCCGCCAGTGAATGCTGCCGGGGTGTCAGCACCCAAGCGGTGCGGCCAGCAGGAGCCCCTACCGCTGCGCCCGGCAGCCCCTCGCGCACCTTGCGGCATGGCAGGAGGCTGTGGGATAGCTGGCAGGGGCCTGCTGAACTGGCGTTGCGCAGGCGGCGGCTCGCTGGCGGCGGATTTGGCGGGAGCGTGCAGCCGGGTGGTGCGCCTGCCTAGGGACTGCGCAGCGGGTCGGGGCCGCTACCAGGGGCCTCAAGCAAGCGTAGGAGCCCGCGCCGCAGGCCGCAGGGCAGCGTATCGCAAGCTGCAGTTGTGGTGCACCCCACCTCGGGCCGGGGAGCCCTAGAAGTCCGATCCTTGGCGCGTTCTCTGCTGCGAGGGGTGTCTGCATGATGGATCGGCATTGGGAGAGGGGAAGGGAGCGCGCAATTGAGCGCTTGCATGTACCAGGGCAATACAATCGTTGCTGGTCCGCCCGCTCCGCCACGCGACATGTGGGGGGCGTTCGAGGCGCGGGGCGGGGCTAGAGGGCATCTAGCTTTGGTCGAGTCTCGCGCATGACAACTACCTCTGTGGCGCACCTGCAGCGCGGTGTAGCCCCTCTCACAAGAGGCGTGGGGAATTGGGGGCCGCACGAGAGGCAACCGATCTAGATTGAGGCTGCAAGGGGACCAGGTGCTGGAACACACCGACCAGTTCGCCGAACTTGTCAGGAAGTCCTACGCCCGTCGTGCCGCCTCCCCAGAGAGCCGGCGAGAGAGGTGGAGCGGCGGCGGGGGCTGAGTTCTTCCCGCCATCTCCAGACCGCCAACCGCCCGGCCACTGCCCGGCGACCAGCCATTTCCTGTGCTGTGGCGCTAGTGGCTGCCAAGGCGCCTTTCTGCGCAGCAACCACTGCAGCAAGCAGACACATGCATCGCAAGCTAGGGGCAATGCCCCAATTGGACTAAGAGGAGCGATGTCAGGCGTGCGTCACAGCTAGCCCACTAAGCGTACGCGGCAGCAGGCGGTGCCACCGCTTGCCAAAGGCAGGTGGGGACAGAGAGCAGCAGGCTGGGGACTGGGCGCCGACATTGCATCTGTCTCTGCGTGTCCCACCAGCAACCATGCTGCAAATGCAGTCGCTACACGGTGCTCGGCAGCTGTACCTCACCCCGCCTGTTACCATCTGTTCCGCACCTGCCCGCGTTGGCTCACAGTGTAGGGAACGGGCCGGACCCGCCCCATGCCTGCCGCTCTCCTCCAGCCCCAGGCGCTCCACCAGGCCAGCGCCAGTCTGGGTGAGGAAGGCCTGGGAGGCGGGACTGGCCGGCACGCTGCCCATCAGGCAGCTGTCGCGCACGTGTTTGCAGAGACACGCTGCGCGCGCTGTCACAGGCGGCAGCGTCCCTGCCACTCCCGAACTCCGCTGATCAGCATTGCCACCCCCAGCTGCTTCCCTGCTTAAACCCTGCTTGAAGAACCCCAGCCGCGCATGCTCTGCTCCCAGTTCCTGGGCTCCTTGCACCGCGCGATCGCCTCCACTTCGAGACGCCACGCAAGAAGTCGGCACACTGCTCGCGCTGCGATGGAGGCGCAGAGGCCCCGACCCCGATACATAGGTGGGCGACGATCTGCGTCCAATTGGCTGCGTTGTGGCGGGTGGCTGAGGGTTCCGACAGCGATCGCAGCTCCTGGCGGCGCTCCAGGTGGGGGTCGACGAGGCGGCGGGCGGGAAGCGGAAGCCTGCGTGCTCACTTGTTAATGCCCCTTACCCTGCCATGCAAGCGCAGATATCGGCGCCAACCTGCTGGACGAGGCGTTCCAGGGCAGGTGGGGAGGAAGGGTGGGAGAGCCGTCCAGCAGATGACTCATGTAGCTCCAGTTGACCGATTTGCATTGCCGGCTTCAATGGCACGTGCTGCTGCTGACAGCATGCTGACGTGTGCATGGTGCGCTGATGCATGCAGGTATAATGGGCAGGACAAACAGTACCACGCACCAGACCTGCCTGCCGTTTTGCAGCGCGCCTGGGACGCTGGTGCGCAGCAGGGCGCGGGCATGTCTGCATGTGACAGGCGTGGCTTGCTTTCTTTTGAGGGCTCGTGGTCTCCTGTGGGTCCAGTGAAAAGTCCGTCTTTGTAACCCCGGTGCAGGCGTGGAGCGCATTATCATCACAGCTGGGAGCCTCCATGAGGCGCGAGCGGCGCTGGCCCTCGCACGCACCGACGGTGAGGTGCCCTGCCTTGCGGCGCGTGCTGCACTGCACACGGTCCTGCGGGCAGCGCTGCCGTGCGGCTCGCGCTTGCTTTGCACCCCGCCCTCGCTGCCCGTCACAATATGCTCAGGGGTCCTGTCAGCTCCAGGGCCTGGAGGCTGCGCCCTAGCGCAGTAGCTGAGCAGTAGCTGATTGCACTGTTTCCCCTGCAGAGCGGCTGTTCAGCACGGTCGGAGTGCACCCCACCCGCTGCGGCAAGTTTGAGTCCCACCCCGGTGGCCCGCAGGTGCGTTGCTGGCTGTTGAGGACGGGCGCCCTGCCCCCTGGCTGGCAGCACCCGCCAGCGTGCAGCAGCGTGTCGCTTCTGCAGCCGAAAGCCTTGGCCTGAAGACTCGGTTCGCTTGCTACCGCCACACCATACACTGCCCAACCTGCTGCGCATGCCCCGCGCATCTGCATCTGCCCATACGCAACTGCTGCCCACCGCAGGCCTATCTGGAGGAGCTGGAGGCCGTACTGCGCGAGGGCGCAGCCGAGGGCAAGGTGGTGGCGGTAGGAGAGGCGGGGCTCGACTATGACAGGTGCGGAAACAGGCGACTCGAGCCAATTGATGCGTCAGGGAGTGGTGGAAGAGGGGAGGTGGAGGGTTGGGATCGGTCCTGGAGAGGGAGTGGCGCTCTTCTGGGAAAGCCTTCCCTCCTGCGATGGACCTCTCTGCTCACCCGTCGGCTGCGGCGCGCCGCTGGTGCCTCGGCCATCCCACACTCCCGCCCCGCCCCGCCCCGCCCCACCTCGCCCCGCTCGCAGGCTGCACTTTTGCGATGCCGCCACACAGCGCACGTGGTTTGCGGCGCAGTTCCGGCTGGCGGCCGCCTCGCGCCTGCCCATGTTTCTGCACCTGCGCGCCGCGGCGGCCGACTTTTTGGAAATATGGCAGCAGCACGAGGCGGACTGCCCCGCGGGCGGGGTGAGCGCACCGAGCTGGCATGCGCTGCCATGGCAACCTGACGCCGCTGTTGCCAGCACGAACGACAGTTGGGAGGCAACAGAGTGTGGGCTCTGACGCTGCGGTGCTTGTGAGCGCAGGTGGTGCACTCTTTCGACGGCAGCGCAGCAGAGCTGCAGCAGCTGCTGCGGCACCCGCAGCTGCGCATCGGCATCAACGGCTGCAGCATCAAGTCAGGTGCGGGGGATGCGCAGGGGCGGGGGCGCGCCGGCTGCGGCATGCGTGGCACGTGTTGTCGCCGCTCCCCCTGCCCAGCAGTCTGCGCCACTGCCAACAACCTCTGCGTGCGCGGCCCGCCCCATGTACCGCCCCGCACTCACCACCCCATGCACCCGCATCTGTGCTGCCCGATAAGCAGAAGCCAATCTAGAGGTGATGGCGGCGGTGCCCCTTGACCGGCTGCTGTTGGAGACTGACAGCCCGTGGTGCGAGATCCGGCCGTCGCACGCAGGTGGGGAGGGAGGCGCTGCCAGGCAGGTGCCATGAGCGGCGGCGGGATGGATGCGCGCCGGCAGGCGCCCATGGCCGCCGCGGCGGAAGCGCTGCGCTGCGGCCCGCTGGTCTGCCTGTTCTCAACATCAATACACCAGCTCCGGACCCAGTCCCCACCTCCCGTCGCCCCGTCGCCTCTGCTCTATGCCCAATTGACCCCATGCGAGCCCGCGTGAGCCCCCCGGTCCCCCCCCCCCCCCCCCCACCCCCCCCACCCCCC